>CM047880.1:4681804-4950545 GCA_026212405.1 Petrea volubilis
GTTCCAAATTCATGGTGTATCGATCCTGCGATTACAAAATTTTTCTTACATATCCAGGCACCTATAGGGCAGTAAACAGCACAGCCTTGCTCCAAGACATATGGAAGCGTCTAACAAATTTGGAGCAAGCCACTTTTGCCTTTTGCTACATGGAACAAAATGTAGTTGCTAACTTACTAGTCAAACAAGGAGCTCAACTGCAGGCTTTGGCTAGGGAGGAATATGGCGAATGCCCCTCTTTTTTGTATGATGTACTTGAAATGGATGTAAAAAATACTTACACTCGTTTTGTAAAAAAGCCCTGTGATGAATACTCCGTTTGAACTTTGAAGTCATTTAAATTCCAATTGTTTCTTTTAAAAAAAATGTATATTCTATAGTGTATGTATATATTACTATATATACTTGTCTATCAATATATATATATATAACTGTACGTAACCCCACTTTCTCTCCTTGTATCTTTATCTTTATGTATATTCTGTATTGTATGTATATATTACTATATCTACTTGCATATATCAATATATATATAATTAGGTTTAATTTTCCATTACAATTTTGTAGCTTTAAATTCAAAGTGGGGAGCGAAGTTGGTTGCAATAAATTCTAGATTTTCTTCTTAATTTGGAGTTTATTTGAATAATGATACCTTATAACTTGCTAATCATACTAAAAGTTATTTTCAAAAATAACCACTTAAATTAATTACAAACTTAGTTTATCTGGCAAGGAAGTGAATTAAATTTCTTGTAAAAGTTAGAAGTTGACTAATTATTTGAATTTATTTCTATGTTTTTGTTCACCGTTACAATATTATATATACATATATATAAATATAATTATTATGTATATTTATAACATCATACCAGTCGAACCAATTAAATCGGTTGAACCGATTAATCAGTAAGACCACCAGTCCATGTCCGAGTCAGATTTGTAAACATTGGTTTAGATTCATCCATGAATAATCTATCCATATATAATAATAGCAAGATACCATTTGCAACACAACCTAATATATTTATATAACAAGTTACCTTTGACAATTTCGAAATAGTTTCAAATAATATGTTTTGTATAGATCAATAAAATTGGGCCTCTAAAAGGAACTGTTTGAACTCTTCATTTTAAACTAATATACATATTGATAACTTAAAATCATCGACTTTAAGATTTGGCTTATTGTGACTTATGTTATTGATTTAATAGTAGGCGTAGTATGTGAGATAGCCTAAATAAGGAGGATATATGCTTAGTGGCAGCAATTAGGCAGATTAAGTTGGGTTTGGAATGAATTATATTAGATTCAGTTGACGATGAGTTTTAAAGGATGAGTTGAAGTGGGTTGTAGATGAATTTAAAATCGTTACTAATAGATCCAATACATGATTCTTGTGTGCTTAATCAAAAACAAAAAAAAAAATAGAATTATTAGTTCTTATACTTTTTAAATGATTTTGAAATACTATAAATTGAAATCAAATGAAAAATATATATTATTTTTATTTATTAAGTAATCTATTTAGGACCAATATTAAACACATTTTAAATTCAATATCAACCTTAATATTATGAAACTCATTTAAATCCAATTCACTTTGAAATATATCGAATCCAACTCATTCGAAATCACCGAGTTGAATTTGACACGAATTGAAGAACGATCTCGTCACTGTCATGCTTGTAGCTGCAAGGTTAAATTTATTGTACTTAAAAAAGAAAGAAAATAAAAAAAAAAGGTTGACTTCTTGCGGATTGAATTAAGTACAAGGAAGAGAGAGGAGAGAGAGAGAGAGAGAGAGAGAGAGAGGCGCGAATCGTGAATACCATAAAATATCCTAAATAATGGTATATAGGGCTGTAAACGGATACTAAACGGAGCGGATATGCTGTATCCGTATCCGAATCCGATTAAATTTTATCGTATCCGTATCCGTATCCGAATCCGTCGGATATTCACAACTTATATCCGAATCCGCATCCGACGGATATTTTGCGAATTCGGATATATCCGTATCCGTTTAGTATTTTTTAAAATATAACATAATTATGAATTTTTGGATATCCGAATATCCGAATCCACTAACAATTATCCGAATATCTGTTTAGATATCCGAATCCGTTTATCCGAATATTTGTTTAAATATCCGAATCCGTTTATCCGAATATCCAATTAAAAAAAATCACAGAATAATACTGGGCAAGACCAGAACCTAGCCTCTCAACCATAAGCACTTGAGAAAGTCACAATTTGGGGATTAACCCTCAAATCTTACAACGATTTCAAGAGATAATTGGGGAAATCTTTTACACGAATCTGATTTTTGCTCGAAGTCGAAGGCCGACGGATGACGGTGGCTACGAGGCCCGGCACCACCGAGCACGACTGAGAGCTGCTGAACTTTTTCGAAGTTTGAATTGGATTTTCAAATCTGGTTGTTGAAAATAGAGGAAGAAGAAGAAATTGTAGAGCATGAGAAAGAAGAAGAAAAATAGACGAAGAAGAAGAAGAAGAAATTGCAGAGCATCAGGTGAGAAAAAATTGCAGAGCATGAGGTGACGAAGAAGAAAAATAGAGGAGGAAGAGGAAACTTTCAGATCTGGTTATGAGATCAAGGTTCTGGAGAGAGAGAGAGAAAGAGCAAAGACAGGAGCATGAGGTGACGAAGAAGAAAAATAGAGGTGGAAGAAAGAAATTTTAGATCTGGTTTTGAGGTGAAAGTTCTGGAGAGAAACAGAAAAAGAGACCAAAACAAATGACTAGAGAGAGAAATAGCATGAGGTGAAGGGGAGAGAGAGAGAGAGAGAGAGAGCGTGAGAGTGAGAGTGTGTGTGAGAGAGAGAGAGGACGTGAGGGTGAGAGAGACAAACGCGGGCCCAGTGTTTTAGTGAGGGCCAACTTACTTTAGAAGTAAACCACAAAAATCATAACACATTGCTAATATTCCTGCTGACACAGCGGTGGGGGTGTTGATTGTAACGAAATATATGTATATTTTTTTTATAATTTAATATAATTTATTATTTGTCGAATACGGATAACGGATATAAATAAACGGATATATCCAACGGATATACAATCGGAGCGGATATTAAACGGAGCGGATATCTAATTACCATATCCGTATCCATTTATTACTCGGATACCTAAAATCGGATACGGATATATCCGCTTTAAACGGATGCGAATAATATACCTCGTAAACGGATACGGATGCGGACGGTAATCGAATTTTCGGATTTCCATTTACAGCCCTAATGGTATATCAGCCTTTCTGAAAATATCAAATGTCACTCTAGAGGCTAAAATTTAAGAAAAAAATAAATTAATGCCACGAAATAATTTATATAATACCCTTTTTTAATTTTCAAAATTTTAAAATAATCCACTTTTTTAAAATCTTTCAAAAATACCCTAGAGTGAACTTTCAAAGCTCGGTTTTACTGTTCATGTGGGCCGGCGCGATTTCTTAAAAACCCAACTTTCATTCTTTATTTCATAAAAACCCAATCCAAAGTATTTTTGACCAAGTTAGTCCATTTTTCCTATAAAATTTCTTTAAAAAATATGTTTGAAATAGAAAAATTCATAACTATCCTTATTCTCATTAAATAAACTCAAATCTTAAATTTTTAATTATTTATTACTTTTTCTTAAATTTGTTATGTTAAATCAAGCAAAACCCCGTCATCTTATTGGTATCAGAGCCATAAAGAGCCATAAAGATCAATAAAAATTTATAAAATATGGAATATTTAGAATTATTAAAATTATCAATTATAAATCTTTTACTTATTAAAGAGCTATTATTTATTTACAAGAAATAAATGATAAAGAATTTAGTGATAACATAAATATAGAAAATTTATCTTGCGATTTCTCATGTGATGAAACTGATTGGCAGTTTTCTTCACCATGAAGAATAGACTATTTCGACACACTAAAAGGTATCCAAAGGTTGAAAAGTACTACAAAATCTTGATGTCTCTAAAGAAAGAAGTCAAGGCACATAAAGATGCTGAAATAAGAGAATTATACTATAGAAAGTTAAAAGAATATAAAAATCGTAGAGCTGTAATGATTCTACTTAGCAATGCCTAAGTATACATTACAAAGACTTCGAGAAGAATTGTATCTATATCAAAAGGAGTTGGATTTTATTGAAAGAAAACCAACTTATCATAGAGGAGATGCTTTTAGAATTAATTTTTTGAAAAGCAAAATAAAACAAATAAATGAAGGTCTTGATGTTCTAAGTCGTTTATGAAGACAAACAAACATCTTAAACGATGGATACATAATATAAATTTAATTTTAAGCTTAAATATAATTCTAGAAGAATACAATCGAGAATATGAACACATTAAAACAAAAGAGAATAAAACAAAAATACAAAGTTGCAAACAAAAGATAAAAACTACTCAACAAAATGCTCAAATATCTTGGAATAGATATAAAAAATACAAATGGATAAAATAAATAAAAATATTGAGGAATTAAATACAGGAATGAATAAAATACTTGAAGCATTATATGTTCTAACTCAAGAACTTAAAGAATTAAAAACAGAGGTTCAAATCTTAAAAATTTGTAATTCAAATGTTGAAGATTTAACAAAAAATACTTGTCTTAAGAAAAATAAATTCGACAAGAAAATGAAAGAAAGAGAAATTATAATAAACCAATAAAAACTACCAAAGAAACAGTGCATCCAAATTCCTTTGATGCATATATAATTAATGTTAAATTACCTAAAATATTAGCTGAAGAAGAAGCTCTTAAAAAAGAAGAGAAAGGTAAAGACATAGCTACATCATCTAATCCTAAAGATCAAGATTCGGAATCAGAAACTGATAAAGATGAATGAAATTAATGAATTAATAGATCAATTTGAAAAAATAGATCTTTCTGAAATAGAGAAATATGAAGTATTAGTTAACACTAATAATACAACTGGAGGCTCAAGTGGTACAATAAAACCAGAAGATATGAAAATAGAAGAATCAGAAATGATGCCTATTCCTAAATATAGAAGGCGATATTATGATCATATAAAGAATAATAGATATCATAAACAATTTGATAAATTCACTCCAGATACTAATTATGGTGAACCTATAAATCATGGAGGTTCTAAATAAAACATAGATTGCAAAGAAGATACAAAAAAAGCTATAATTTCATGGGCAAATACTATGAAAGTTTTCTTTTTATATAACGCTGATGATACATGGACAACTAATAGACAAGTAGATTATTTAATTGCTACATTTGATGGTATTATTTTCAATTGGTGGCAAGGATTAACTGAAAATATTAAAGCTATAATAAAAAGAAATATACAAACTAAATTAATAGATAATACTGATAGAGGAATTGAAATCTTAGTTGCCTATCTTTCTAGTGAATTTCTAGGAGAAGAATGGCATGACCCTGATAAAGAAGGTACTAAAGAAAAAGAAGAAGCTAGAACTAACTTAATAAATCTTAGAATTTGTAGTATGAAGCATTTAAAACAATAAACTTGTAAATTTAAGGAATATTATTATACTCAATATTATAGCAATGAAGATCAAAGTATATATCTTAATATGTACTTTTTAAAACTTCCACATCCTTGGAATAAATATATAATGAATAAATGGAAGGAAGAAAATAAAGATTCAACTTCAACTCTAGGAAAACGAATTAGTTTTCTCTTTTCAGAGTTAAGTAAATTATGTAAATCTCAAGATTTATATAGAAGAACTAAAAAATTTTCACCTTTATATTGTAATGAATCAGAAGTACCCAGTCAATGGTGATGTAACAAAGAAAGAATTAATAAAACAAAAAGAAGGTTTCATAAAAAGAAGTATAAAAAATATACTAAGTTTCAAAAGAAACATATAAAACCAAAAAGAAGATATTTTAAGAGAAAACCTACTTATAAAAGAAATAAAAATCTTTCACAATGCCAATGTTGGAATTGTGGAGAAATTGGACATAAATCACCTGAATGTAAAAAACCTAAAAAGATTCGAAGCATAGAAGCTGAATTCATAGAACTTCACGTTGAATTGTCTGAAGTTTCAGATATAGAAAATTATTTAGATAAAGAAATATTT
The DNA here is from genome assembly GCA_026212405.1 of Petrea volubilis. Taxonomy (NCBI): domain Eukaryota; kingdom Viridiplantae; phylum Streptophyta; class Magnoliopsida; order Lamiales; family Verbenaceae; genus Petrea; species Petrea volubilis. The sequence continues at coordinate 4,687,916 of CM047880.1, forward strand.
ATTGAAGAAGAAACATACTCTAGTAATTCTGAAAATGAATAAAGATATAATTGAAACTGAAGATTCAGATAAAGAAGTAGAAATTTATGAAGGATCTGAAGGTTATGCTCAACGAATAACCTTTGATCAAGAAACTTTAGTAAAAATAAAAGGTTTAAAAGTTGATGCAACCAATCCTACTAAAAGTCTTTTTAAGTCTTTTGGTGAATTCATAAAAAGAGAAAAGATAAATATATATGATTATCATGCAGTTGAAAAATCTATAAATGTTGAACATACTAAAGGGCAAATTAGATTAAATTTGCTTACTAAATCCTCGATAAATCAAGCTTTAAATAAAATCAAAAATAAAGAAATAAGAAATAAGATAAAATATGTTTATCTTGGTAGAATTCAAATCCTAGTTAAAGCTTTATTTAGAGATGGAATAGATAGTCCTATGGTTATTTCACTTCATGACCAAAGGTTTATAGATGCTAAAAATAGTTATTTGGGAACAGTTGAAGGAAATTTAATATATTCATAATTTCGATTTGATTGTTATCCAAAATATAGTGTTGATATAAATGATCAAAATATAAATGATACTTTAAGTTTACAGGTTCAACTTTTGAAAGATTTAAAACTTAGAGATAAAAGTCAAGCTTTTACCTTTTACTATAGAGCAATTTATGCTTTTACTAATAGTAATTATGGTAAAATATATCAGGATAAACCATATATTGAAATTGATAATGAATGCAGAGATATAACAACAATAAAGTTGCCAATGGTAGAAGAAATTAAAGAAATAAAAGATTATAAAATTAAAATAAATAGAAAACCCATTTTAGAATATGGATCTAGTAGTGGTACGATACCACAAATAGATTTTGGGAAAAATACTATATCTAGAAAAAGTGTTAGTAAGTTACCTCTTACTAATATTGAATTTACAAGACAAGATATAACCAATACAATGATTATAAATGCTAAATATTTTAATGGTCAAGAATATATTGAAGGATCAAATATATTAATTGATACAGGAGCTAGTGGTAATCACCTTGCAAAACATAAAAATAAAGGTTTAATTGCAAAGGTTGCTTCTACAATATTTCAATATAAAAACTTTGAAGGTCAATTAATAACTTGTGATCAAGAGGTACAAGTTTCAATAATTTTTGAAGAACTAAGAATAATTGTACCCTGTTACATAGATAGTGATATGGCAGGAGACAATTACGATATAATTCTAGGTAATAGTTTCTTAAATCAATGCGATTATTATAAAATAGAGAAACATGGAGTTACTTTACAAATTGAAAATATAAAGATCTTTTGTAAAAAACATGAAGGGAATTAATTTTTCTTTGAGGGTCTTTGTACAAATAACAGTACAAGATACTAATATAACAACATGTGCTTTAATAGATAATGGTTCAGAAATAACTTTATTTAAATCATTTCTCTATACTAAATGGCAGGAGAATGGAAATATAAAGATAAAAGGTGTTACGAGTCAAGCCGAACATATTCATAAAAAAGCAGATAAAGTAAATGTTATATTAGGAAGTAAAATTATTACGATAAACACTATATATGATTATAACTCCCTTGAAACGGATATATTGTTAGGAAATAATTTCTTACAACAATTTCAGTTTTACTCACAGAATCTTTATTTTGTTATTCTAAAAACTAAATGTAATCATTACTTAAAATTACCTCGAATAAATGAGCCATTCAGAGTTCAGCCAGCGAAGCTTGGTGGACAGTATGATAAAATTCCAATAAAAATACACCATATAACAATAAAACGGATTACTCTGGAAGATGTAATAAAACAACTAAAAGAAAATTATAATGATCATCCTCTGACTTTTTATAAAGAGTCAGATTTAAAGGCAAAAATCGAGTTAACTGAAAATATAGTCATAAAAGAAAGACCTATGTTATATACAGAAAAAGATAGAAAAGAATTTGATAAACAAATAAATGAATTATTATATAAAAAATCACCTTTGATTAGAAGAAGTAACAGTCCGTTTAGTAGCCCAGCTTTCGTGGTTGAAAATGAAGCTGAGAAAAAATGAGGAAAACCTAGAATGGTAATAAATTATAAAAGACTAAATCACTTTACTAGGTCAGACAGTTATTATCTCCCTAATAAAGAAGTTTTATTAAACCTTGTTAAAAGAAAGAAATACTATTCTAAATTTGATTGTACTTCGGATTTTTGGCAAATAAAAATGGAGCCTGAAAGTATACAATACACAGTATTTAGTTCCCCTCAAGGACAGTTCGAATGGTTAGCTATGCCATTTGGATTAAAAAATGCACCTTCTATATATCAAAGAAGAATGGATAAAATCTTCAATAAATATAAAAAATTTCTTGTTGTTTATGTTGATGATGTTTTAATTGCTTCTAATACTTTAGAAGAACATAAAACTCATTTCCTACAATTTGCTAAAACTTGTAAAGAAAATGGTATAGTCTTATCTGAAAGAAAGGCTATAATTTGTAAAGAAGAAATTGAATTTTTAGGGTTAAAATTGAATAAAGAAGGAATTAAACTTCAATCTCATATATCTAAGAAAATTTGTGAATTTCCAGATAAATTAGAAAATAGAAATCAAATTGAAAAATTTCTCGGTTGTCTAAATTATGTTGAGGGATTCATAATCAATCTTGCTAAAAAGAAGCATGAGATTCAAAAATTGCTTCGAAAAAATAATACTAAAGGATGGAGTAATCAACATACAGAAATTGTTAAAACCTTAAAGGAAGAACGTAAAACTTTGCCTAAATTAAAGCTTCCTGATGAAAATGATAAATTAATCGTCCAAACGGATGCTTCAGATCTTTATTGGGCGGCACTACTTAAAACCGATCTCAATGAGATATGCAGGTATACAAGAGGTACTTTCGGTCAAGCTGAGGTCAACTATACAACCCATGAGAAAGAACTTCTAGCCATCATAAAAGGAATTCAGAAATTCTCTCTCTTTTTATATCAAAAGTCTTTTAAAGTTCATACCGACAATACCCAGATACAATCCTTGGTTTTCAATAAATTACCAAATACACCCCAATACAGAAGGCTACATAGATGGCAAGTTTTCCTGTCCTTTTACAGTTTCAAAATAGAGTATATAAAAGGTTCAGAAAATTTCCTAGCCGATTTCATTTCTAGAAATACAGAATTTGGAAATGAATGAGTTCTCCAACTCTAAAATGGATGAGATGGGTGTGCATTTCCCTATAAATGCAAATCGAGTGATTGTATGCACTATATATACAGGTAGTCCACTATCTAACGGTTGGTGGTAAAGACTTTTCAAATCCGTTGATGGGTGACAATTTCCCAAAAATTGTGTTGATGATACAGATCATCTTATAAATTCTTATTTTTCTGCAGGAATAAAATAATAAAGAAAGATGGATCTTGAAGAGCTAAAGAATGAGATAGACGATATTGTCTTGGTCTGTCAAGACATTGTTAATAGTAATAAAGCTCTGAGAGATTTGATAGAATTAAACTTTAAAACAGTTACAGATATCTCTCAAGAAAGACTTAGGAGAGCCCTTTTTCCTTCAAGAAAGTCTAGATTTGTTCTTTGAATCTAGAAATAAAGAAAAGGAAAAAATGAGTGAAGCTAAAATTGAGAGTAATAAAAATGAAAGCAATAAAGGAAAAGATAAAGCAGAGTTTTCTGAAAGTCAAGGTACTAAACCAGTATCTGATAAAGACTTTTTGGACTCCATGAAAAATAAAGAAAAAACTTCTAAATCTCAAGGAGATGCTGAAGTTATTGAGATAAAAATTAATAAATCTAAAAGCTTCAACAATAGGGGATCCAATAAGAATTTGTCCCTACAAATAAATGGGAAAGAGAATATAAAGAAGTTGCTAAAGAAGCCTATCGATGGGAGAATTCCAGTACACTATTCTACTCTAAAGGATATAGTATTCATCCAAGAATCACCGCCATATTTGGAGCTGATCCTCATAAAGTTTTTCAGCTTGCAAACTATGAATTTCTAGATCTGCTATATGTTGGAAAAGATTTAAAGGAAATTTCAGAATTTGATGACCGCTTTAAATCCCAGGTCAGTCAAGTTGCTAGAAATAAAGAAGTCGTACTCAAGTTCTATTCTATAGCCCCAGAACCTGAGATGCGCATTTGGCATGAAGTCCAACACATGATTACTATAGACGTCATAACTACAAACTTAAAGATTGAAACTGGTACAAAGAATTTTCGATCTTTCAAGTTCACCAGTTCATGGATCACAGAAAGAAGAGCCATGGGCATTAAAGCCATTCAATCCATTGTTGAGTCTCTATGGGAGCGACAATATGAAACTCTCATGCAGGCCAATAACTGAATTTTATTAAAGAAAGGAGGACAAATAAAATCTCCATTGTTAAAGGAGTTCCTCACTAAATTTTTCAAATATGAATTTTACTGCACAGAGACTACAAGGAAGAAAGCTTGCAAAATGATTGGTTGTTGTAAATCATGATGTAAGCGCTTACGTCAGTACGAGGAGTAATGGATGCCATGATGTCATCATCCACTAAAGAATTATGGCAGACAGCTGTGGGAGACAGCTTTTGACTTTTGAGGCTAAAGATGATAAAGATCCAGCTCATAAAGAAAGAGACAGCGGACGCCAACTAAAACTTTGAAGTCCGAATAGTTAGATTTCTAGATCTATAAATTGTACTTAGATTTCATTTGTAAAACATTCGAAAACTCAGACTGATTCTCACTCTGAAAAAAAAAATATATCCAGAGAATAGGAAACCAGTCTTTCTAGATCTTTGTAATCATCTTCTAAATCATGTTTGTATAAATCCTTTTTGAAGGAGATAAAACCAGTTTATTTTCATAAATATTCAAATTTAGAAATCTTTCTATAGAAATCTTTTGAACTTGTATTTCTCTTAAATACTTTCCAAAATTCTCTAACCCTAAGAAGGCCGTAGTGATTACACCGTTTGAGACAGTAGCCGTTTGGAAGCGTAAGTCGCGTGAAGCCAGGAGGGCGTTTGGGCGAAAACCAGCCAGGCTTGTCAAGGTGATTGAAGACGAGTCCGGAAGAAGGATTAAAGAATTATGAACCTCAAGGAGGTAATATACTTTTAAAAGATTTAAATAGAAATATTTTTCTACTTGATGTTATGAGAATTATGATTTTAGAGTACTTCATCAATTATTTATGAGATCTGTGCAAATGTATGATTGTTTGGATATATAAGATATAAAATTATGGGAAAAGATTTTGATATCATAAAAAACCAATTTAAAAGAAAAAACAATAATAAAAAGAAAATAGCAATCTTAAAACCACTAGAAGATCTACCCGAAGATTTAAGAATTCTTATTGCAACATATAATAATAAAGAAGATTATGTGTTTGATCTGATCAATAAAATCATAAATCACGAAATTCTTAAAAATTATGTTAGACAATTAGAACAAATAGACAGAGAACTAAAAGAACTTTCGACATCAGATAGAACACTAGAAAATTATATTCTTATGAATTATAAAAATTTAGAAAGGATAAGATTAATAAAATTTATATATGACGAAAATTGGGACATACCGTACTTTTTCTAAAAATTTAGAGGTATAAAGTCATAATAAAGTAAAAAGTTTGGACACCAAAATAAATAAAGAAATTTTAAATAGTGAAACTACTATTCAAATAGCAAAAATACTATTTAAAAGGGGTAAATTGAAAAACCTTTTTAAAAGAAGGATATTTTGAAAATAAATATATAAAAATAGAATAAATTAAAAATTATATCTTAATGCCACCTTCTAATAGGAGTTTACAAGAAAACATGTTAATTGAAAATTCTCTCTGTCTTTCTCTCTCTCTCTATATATATACATATATATACACTAATATCGAGGTTCTGATTTGGTTAGGGGGACCTAAGGGGCTTCGTTATTTGCAGAGATGACACCTTGGTTTTTTCCCAAGCTTCTTGTCTCTTGATGTGCCACGGAATGAATCAAGTGTGTCCTCTACACATAAGCTAGAACGTTCTGCAAGAAATCATTTCCAAAAATAATCAAAAATACACATGACATTACTGTCCCAAATACTTGGTACAAGAGTTGCTCAAAATGGGATGTTTCAAGTTAATTTTTGTTACAACTATAAAAAAAAAAAAGTTAATTTTTGTTACCATCTTGGTTTCGAGGCTGAGGTTACCGTTTTCATTTTAAATAATACTTAAATTAAAATTTCACTTAAGATATAGAATCTTTCAATTATTCGAAAATAGTATGGACCAACGATGATTGATCTAACTATGCTTAGTTCAATGAGAAATATGTGTTGATTCATAATTGTATTGATTCAAATTTTTATATTACTGCATACGATAATAATAACTAGTTGGTGGGACACACTCGATATGTGTGAAAGATAAAAACATTAAACTATAATTTAGTTAAATATTTAAATTATGAATATAAAATTAAAATATTTATTAGAATTTATACATTATTATATATATTTTTAATTATTTGTAATGTATATATTTTGTTAAATTTGTCATAAAAAATAGTTTAAAATAAAGATAGAATTATAAGATTAATTAATAAATAAGAAATAACATTAAAAAAAACATATAAAAGAGATATGAAAAATATATATCTATACTATTAATAAATAGTTTAAAGAATCTAATAACCACCAGAAGAGATCAATGAGATTAATGTGATAATTAGATCCCCTAAACTCTTTATTAATTCTATAGATATCCGATACATAATTTTATTGAAATAGTTGTTGAAATCTGTACAATAAAAATATTTTAAAGGTGTATCGTACTCAGAAAATAACCATATCATACTTTTAGAAGTATATAAACAAAATCATAGACTCTCTCTTCAAGGGGTAAATGCTAGCTCAGACCTAGGTAGGTCGAATCAATATTTGGTGGCGAGTATTTTACACTTGCCTTGTGATTAATGGATAATTTAGGGAGAGTGACTAATCATTTGGTAAGTGTAATACACTTTCCGTATAATCTAATGAAATAGTCAAAATTTAATAATATAAAATTAATTTTTTGTTAACTTTTCTATGTAAATATACATCTTTCTTGACTGCTACTATTATTATTTATACTATCTTGTTAATTATTTATAATATATTTAAGGATAATTATACTGAACTACCATGAGGTTTGCTCAAATTATTATTTATACTATCTTGTTAATTATTTATAATATATTTAAGGATAATTACATTGAACTACCATGAGGATTGCTTAAATTATAAATTAAACCGTCAATTTTTAAAAATGATCTAAATAATCTTGGGGTATGCGAATATTTTACATATATTAATCCTCTATTGACTATAGCTAGAACTTTTAACAGAAATCATTAAGTTTTAACATGTTCTTCTTATTTTAACTTTTTTGTAAAATTTTGATCAAAAAGCATTCCGTTACATCACCATCCAATGTGTGATCCTAACTTTTGGCCACAAAGTATGAAAATGCATCATAAACTAATGGTATAGTTTTCAGTAAAATTTGGTCAAAATTTAATCGAAAAAGGCAAAATAGGAGGAACATGCTTAAATTCAATGATTTGCGTTGAAAACTTTAACGGTAGTAGACTAATGATTAATATTTGTAAAACATTCATATACCTCGAGTGTCTACATAAATTTCAAAATTTGAAGGTTTAATTTATAATTTTAGCAAATTTGAGGGTAGTTCAGTGTAATTATTCCATATATTAAATAAATTTATGAAAAGCTAAAAGTAAATTTTAAACAAAATTTAATTTATATGATTAAAAATAAATAGAAATACAAAGTATAAATTTTTTTTGAAAAATAATGTGTGAGAAGGAACAGAAGAGAGATGAGAATAAAAAAGAGAAAATAAAAAATACTTTGGAAATACTACAACTAAATACACAAAACAAAGTCAAAGCCTCTCACATTTAAATGAACCTTTAGATGGGTTTTTTTTTTAAAAAGAGAAAGCACTTGCTTTTTGAAAAAAAAAAAATTAAAACAAATTTTTTTTTATTTAAACGGGCTTTCAGAAAAAAAAATCAGAAGTTAAAAAAAAAGTTAAAAATAATTTTTTTAAAAATATATTTTAAAATACTTTTAATTACTGTATCGAAATATAAAATTATTTAATTTAAAAAAAATATGATAACAAAAACTGTTTGAAAAATAATTTTTTTATTTTTATTTTTTTTTTAAAGTCTATTCGAACTGATAGTATAGATATTAGTGGTGGTTTCGCCCTATTTAGTTAATGATATGGACATCTTAGCGGCCGTTTGAATCGTGTCTCGAGATTGGGCACGCTTTTAGCGGTCTGCACTTGTTCATCCTTAAGTCGCTTTCTTCTCACTCCATCACACACAATTTTGCGCCAAATTCAGCACGCTATAATTTCTTCTGCTCCTCTTCTTTTTCTTCATCCGATTCTGTTGAAGCAAATGATTTCTGTACTTCATCTACCCTTTCCCTCTATGGTTCTGCCCAAATGATTATCGTTTGGCCTGGGCCGAATTTCCGGTAGAAAGAACCGCAATAGGAACCAAACATCTGACTATCTGAGTTCTTGTGAAAAATCAGTATTTTATTTCAAGAAACCTGAAAATTTTTCCGTTTTCCTAAAATTTTCTTGGTTTCCGAGCATATTCCAGCTCCGCTGAGTCGATTTTGGCCAAGAAATGGCGTGTGTTGGTGGTATTGCGGCCATCAACAACTTGGGTTTGACTTATTGTTCATCTTCGAAACAGAGCATTTTTGTTCCAACCCATCAGCCCAGCAAGCTCAAACTTCGATCTTGTGCAAGAATTTTTGCAAGTGAGAGCCCGTGTTCGGTAACCAAGAAAAGGGGCAAGATTCAGGGTATTGGGTTGCTAAAATCAGTTCAGTTGGACGTGTTCATCACCAGCGACGACGAGGATGAAATGAGTGAAGGGTTTTTCGAGGCGATTGAGGAACTTGAGCGGATGGTTCGTGAACCCTCCGACGTTCTTGAGGAAATGAATGATAAATTGTCGGCCCGGGAGTTGCAGTTAGTTTTGGTGTATTTTGCTCAAGAAGGGAGGGATTTCTGGTGCGCCTTGGAGGTGTTTGAGTGGCTTAAGAAGGAGAATAGAGTGGATAAAGAAACTATGGAGTTGATGGTTTCGATAATGTGCACTTGGGTGAAGAAGTTGATTGAGGGGAAGAACAAGGTGGAGGATGTGGTTGATCTTTTGGTGGATATGGATTGTGTTGGTTTGAAGACTAGCTTTAGTATGATTGAGAAGGTGATTTCATTGTATTGGGAGGCCAGGGAGAGAGACAGCACGGTTTCGTTTGTCAAGGAGGTGTTGAGGAGAGGGATAACGTGTATGGATGGTGATAAGGAGGGGAACAAGGGCGGCCCGGTCGGATATCTTGCGTGGAAGATGATGGTAAACTTTCTATCATTGCATGGTTATTTTGCCTCATGTTTTTATGGTTTTGGATAAGCATTTCTTTGTTTTAGCATTTGTTGGTGAATAGTCAAGAGGTGAACCCTTCAAGTATATGTTGAGCTAAAATTTACCCCCTTAAGCCAAAAATTCTAGCTCCGCCCCTGTAGGCGGGAGTACATTGGATGAAAGACTGCATTCTGCTTGTGTTTACCGACTTGTCTTTCTTACATAGTGTTTAACACTAATATTATCGATTTTGAAGTCAACTAATATTATGTGAATTCAGCAATTTATTACTATATTATTTCTTGAATTGAAATTATTACATTCTAACTGATAGCTATACTTATGATACATTTTCCTCAAATAGCACATGATTATTTAATGATTGAATGGGAAACTCATGCTGGTTTTGCTTTTGCCCTATCACAGAGTTCAATTATCTTGGCTTCTACCAATTCCAAAGTACCCATACAAGTATAAGGTGTTTGTTGAAATGAGGGGAACTGAATATGCAACTCTTCAAGCTCTTTTTGAATTTCGTATCAAGTTCGATACTTTAATGGAAGTTTTGAGGAATATCTAAAATATTGATTTTGTTTAAAAAACCATGAAAGTATTTATCAATTTGGAACCTGAGATGTTACTAATGAGTAATGACACAATTACTCTTAAACTAGAGATTTGTGTATATTATCTGTAAATGGTGAGTTTTATTGGGGACATAATTTATAGTTTGTCACAGCTACTTTAAAAATAATCAGCACAATTATGATTCCATGAAAATTAATGACCCAATCTCATCGAAACTTCAGTAGAATAAGACCAATATTGCTAAAGTAACAATTGGTAAATGATATACATATTGCTCATATAGTACTATTTCAATGAGTTTCCAGTATCTGTCCGCTCTGGGAATACATTAATATCTGAACCTACCTTTAATTAGTTTATCATGTGTCAATACCTAATGATTCAAAATAATGAGAAACATCTTGCCTTGGGGATTCGTCGGAACGTTCGCCATGTTGCTTTGTAGTCGCACCTATGCCTTAATTAGCTGTGCATGGAATTTGTCTTGCAAAGCACACTGTGAGAGAGAAGAGAGAGAGAGAGAGAGAGAGAGAGAGAGAGAGAGTGTAGAGGTAGATCAAGCTCTGGAAACTTTAATGGTATGTGAGGGTAGTATTGGAGATATTAGCTGCTTTGGGTTGATATTGTTTCATTTTCTCAGTTCTCTTTCTTATTTTGTGGAACTGATGTAGATGACCTTTAATGACATGGATGAACCAATTATTATCTCTTACTTCTAGTTATTTGAGAGAGAGAGAGAGAGAGAGAGAGAGAGAGACCCTGTGCCTTCTAGGGCCATCTACTGGGGGGTTGGGGTGGGAGGGTGTTGATGGATGCAAATCTATGTCTATGTGGGGTGGTTGACGGAAGCAAATCCTAGGTTCTTTGGTGTCCTCTGTAATTGTGTACAACTATACAAATATCCTTTCTTGTACTAAACAACATTCATACCTCCATTGTAACTTATCTCCACCTTTCAAATTGTTCTTGCATCTATGGATGGTGTTATCTAAGTTTCTTAGTATTTTTCTTTTTCCAATTTTGATTAAGTTTTGATGATCAAAAGGGGTACTTGTAATTTTGATGTTGAGAGCAGAAGTGTAGGTGACCCTCTTTCTTCCTTATCTGACAGTTCTGACTTTTATTGTTTCAGGAGGAGGGCAGCTACGGGGATGCAGCCAAGTTAGTAATCCACCTTAGAGAATGCAGTTTAAAACCAGAGGTCTACAGCTACTTAATCGCCATGACAGCAGTTGTCAAGGAGCTCAATGAATTCGCAAAAGCACTACGCAAGCTAAAAAGCTTCACCAAAGCCGGTGTGGTTGCTGAACTAGATTTGGAAAATGTTAACCTCATTGAAAACTATCAAGAAGATCTTCTAACGGATGGAGCTCGCTTATCCAAGTGGGTCACCGAAGAGGGGGGCCCACAATTTGTCGGTCAGGTCCATGAGAGACTTTTAGCTATGTACGTTTGCGCGGGTCGCGGCAGTGAGGCCGAGCGACAATTGTGGGAAATGAAGCTTGCTGGCAAAGAAGCCGATGGAGATCTCTATGACATTGTATTAGCCATTTGTGCTTCTCAGAAGGAAAATGGGTCGGTTGAGCGGTTGCTGACCCATATGGAGGTGACAGGTTCTTTGAGGAGAAAGAAGACATTTTGTTGGTTATTGAGGGGTTACATTAAAGGCGGTCATTTCAAGAACGCTGCTGAGGTGGTGGTTAAAATGCTTGACTTGGGATTGTACCCTGAGTTGTTGGACCGGGTAGCCGTGCTGCAGGGACTGAGCAGAAGGATTCAACAACCGGGTAATGTGGACACTTATCTTACGCTTTGCAAACGCCTTTCGGATGCAAATTTGATCGGCCCGTCTCTCGTTTATCTGCATATGAGGAAATACAAGCTTTGGGTTATCAAAATGCTTTGAGATTATGGGAATCTGGTGGTTTTTGTCGAAGCCCTGAGTGGTGTGGATATATGTGTAATGTGTATGGTTCTATATGTATAGATGGGACGTTTCAACAGGGTCTGTTGTATTATTGTATATGAAAAAGAAACTTGAAAATGTTGTAAGTTTGAGGAACAGTCTTGTGGCATGGCATGCTTCGCAGGGATTTTCTGTTATATGCGCTGTTTGTTTATATTCATTTTATTTTAGTAAGAGAGGCTGCCCCAATGGCTCTTTTCTTGGGGTTCGTATTCGATACTCGGCTTGATATTGATTCTAAAAAGTTAGCTTGAGGTCGATTTGTTAAGCATATTAAACTAAATTCGAGCACATTTTTTCATTTGATAAATTTTGAAACTAGGTTCGAGCTTGACTCCGATTAATTAAAATATTGTAATGTGTGTGCAAAAATATCAAATTATTAGAACTGGACTCGAGTTTTGTTCGGTCAGAGCTCGTTTGAGCTCGCCTCATTTAAATCAAATCAAGCTCAAATAAAATTTCAAATTCAATAAAGAAATTAAATTCAAATCAAGTTTGAATGGTTCAATTCATCTCGACTCAGATTCGTTTACGAAGGGCCAAGGTGAAACAAAATGTTTGACGGGATGTATTGTGATCACGACATGATCATTAAATTGATTTTATTGTTTTAAGCTAAAAGATAAAGCATCGTCAATGGCGTCTATCGTTTTATTTTATTTTAAAATATTTTTATTTTTTTATTTTTTACTTATTATAAGTCTACTAAGTACATGAAAAATTGTTGCAAAATTCTTGCCCAGACCCGGCTTGGCCGCACCCAACCAATCATATATTAAGTGTTAATACACTTGTCATGTGATCGGTCACTCTCTCTAAACTGTACACCAATCATATGGCAAGTGATATTGCTAAATCCGGTGCGGGTAAGAATTTTTCAAAATTGTTAAAATATATGTATATGTATATATTAATGAGTACAATTAATAGGCATATATTACCAAACCATATTGAAATTCATTAATTGTTATTATGACCGAGAAGCAAGTAATTTCATGTAAAACATCTAAACCATATTGGACCGCTTGATGGGCTTGCATTTATGGACCAAGGTTCAGCGTTTGGAGTCCAACCCTCCAGAATTGTACTATCGCAATACGGTCTATTAATAGATTGAGCTTTAATTAGAACTCAATATGAATTTTACAATTTTTAATATACTAACATGCGACTTCGAAAATTGTGGATTGAATATGAAAAAAGGACATTATAATTGGCACTCTAAAATTGTTATTGGCACTCTATTCTCATTTTCATATTAAAAAATTGCCCAAAATGGCTATTCATTTTAAAATAGGATTAAATACACTTTACCCCATAATTATAGATTATATATCATTTATCTGTATAAACTAATAAACGTAACAACCAAACGCCTTCCATCCCTCCAATAATATATTTCGACAAATGTTTCCTAAAGTTTTTATAAATGTATATATAATTCACAAAGTATTTATTCCAATTCATAATCTAAATTTAATTATAAACATGCTTTAACTAAAAATCAAGTAATTCACTCTTCAATATTCAAAAGTAAACTTTAGACTCTTTTAAATACATGAATAAATATATTTTCATTAATTATTTCATTTTTTGTATTTCTTTTCTGAAAAAGAACAAATGAATGTACACTCTCAATTTTTTAAAGAATTATCATTTAAGTAAATATATTATAATTTAATTTAATAGAAAACAACATATTAAATTACAATTAAAAATGTTTATCCATTTTTGTTTAAAAAGTCAAATTTCACTTACAATTTATACTTAAATAAATATATTAAGTAAAAAGAATTAGAATAATTTTTCCATGGTTTATTTTAAGGTATTATTACAATAACCTATTAACTTTGTTTTTATTTCTATTAACTTAAGGTATCAGTCAGTTTTTTAAATTAAAATTAAAATTAAAATTATATTTATAGTTAATAAAGGATTTGAAGTTGAATTTAGGATGTTAGATGCCAAAAAAAAAATTAAAATTGTATAAATAGGAGTGGTGTAAGGGCAATTTTGACAAAGTTTTTAATTAAATGGCATAACACTTGGATTTGATTTTTAAATGTAGTGAATGAAACATAGCATATAGCTGAAAAAGTAAAGTGCATCCAATTACATCTTAAAATAAGTGGATATTTTAGTCAATTTCTTCAATAAAAAATTAAAAATGGAGTGCCAATAACAATTTTGTAGTGCTAATAATAATTCCCTATGAAAAATAAGGAGTTTGGCGAGTTAGATACTCGAATTTCAATATTATTAATATTTTTATCAATTTAACAATTTTATATATAATCTTAATAAAGACAGTTAAACAGAATGCAATTTATGGCATTTATGTACACTAGCTTTCTATTTTGAGGAATTTTGTATGATAAAGTAAACTATAACAAAATATTCTTCTACTTTTTCTAATATTAATCTTAGATGGGATATAATCCTTTTGTTGGTTATTTAATTTAAGTTATTAGCTTTCTTTTTTTTTTTTTTTTTGGTTTTAATTGTTATCAAAGTCCTATATTGGAAATTGTTATTAGAATTCAAAAATTGTTATTGACACTTTATTTTTACTTTCTATTGAAATATTAAATAAAATGTCTATTTATTTTAAAATATGACTGAATATACTTTAATCCCTCAATTATTTGTTGCGTCACATTCACTCCTATAAATTGGGGTGGGCGCGGGTCGGGTATTTTTCGGGTTCGGGTAAATCGGGTCGGGTACCCGAAAATCGGGTACCCGAATTGATAACCCGAAATTAAACCCGAATTTTTCGGGTACCCGACGTCGGGTACCCGAACTTTTTCGGGTACCCGAAGTCGGGTACCCGAACCCGACAATTTTTTTTTTTTTTTTTTTTTTGGGTGGCAAAATTGAAGTTGGGGGCCTGGGTGCTGTTGCTTGCTGTGATATTCCAAAAGCATTTTGTTCTTGTTCTAGAATTTATGTAATGGCAATGATTCCATTTCCATTTGAATTCCCAATTCCCATTATTTGATTAATGAGTGATAATCCATACTTATTTAGTGAATATTTGGTTTTAGTTAATTTAAATGATCTAATCATTATATAATATATTAATGGTTGTAATTAATTTGTGTATGAGTTAAGAAACATCGAAATTTGAAGAGCAAATTTTAGGAAGCATAAATGTAATCTTGTTGTTTTGTGATATATGGCTTGTTGTTTTTAATTCATAGAAGTGAATGAAAGCATCATTATTTGAAAATGGAAAAAGCCCAATTCGAAAAATGAAAAGATAGAAAAAAAAAGCACCAAATCCTAACTATCAAATCCAAGAACAAGAACAAGAACATTTTGGTATATCTGGTTTTGATTCAACTATAAGCACAAGACACACACAATAGAAATGAGTCAGGCCCCATGACAACTCTTCAGCATACATCAAACATTCCACAATAGAAATTTTATGGCAGCTCTTAATACCAACATTCCAACCTTAAACTCAAATCGTACACCCCCAATTTCCACAGATATGCCAATAAATCATTAAGAGCAAGGATTGAAGTGGAAAGTTAAATCTTTGGTACATAAGGCAACATAATCAAAACTAAGTACAACTCTAAAGGCAAAATCTCCAAGACAACAAAGCAGCAGCTCCTTTGCTTCTTTCTCAACCTGCATGTGCAAATAAAGCTCCTTTTAACAAGTTGACCCAATTGAAATTCAAAATAAACATATGAGACTATACTTACCTATATGATGCGTCTCTTTATACTCATATATCAATGATTGTTGAATCAACACCTAGCCTTGTCAATTCTACAATTAAATAGAAACTCATGAGATAAATCATTACGTATAATTAGATAGGAACAAAAGTTAAAAGATAAAAATAAAATGTACCTTTCTCAATCGTTTCAATCTCATACAAGTCCTCCTCCACGTTTATTGGCGTGTTATTCAAACGAAGCCAATCTTGAGCACAAACAAGAGCTTGAACAATTTTAGGAGATAAAGAACTCCTAAATGCATCTAAAACACGCCCTCCAGTGCTAAATGCGGCTTCTGAAGCAACTGTGGAAACCGGAACGGCCAATATGTCACGAGCTAGCTTAGAAAGGACAGGAAACCTTGGAGAATTCAATTTCCACCATTTCAATATGTCAAACTCTTCAGTATCATCCTCAAGGTCCTCGCCCAAGTATCTCTCCAATTCCGACTTTATAGAATTACGTTTTCCTCCCCTCTTTTGTTTCCTATATTGATCTTTCAAATATGTCCCATGATCAAATGAAGGAGATGAAGAAGCACCACTTGATGAAACTGGTAGAGAGATAAGAGGGCTCTCTGGAAGTCCATATCTCATTTTATAATCATGAAATAACTCTTGCATGCCATGCTTTACTTTTTCTTTCATCATTTGATTCTTTGAAATATCACCATACAATTTATCAAACGAAAAGTCAATGAAGTCCAATTTATGACGCGGATCAAGAATTACTGCATAATATAAAATCATGTTCATTTTCTCAATCGATCCCCAATATTTGTCAAATTTATCTTTCATCTTTTTTGACATTGCCTTCAACTCAGTTACTTCAGCTCTCTCGGGATTATTTTCACTATTCATCCACTGTCTAAGAAGCATGTCTACAGAAGTTATTTCATGAAACACGATGTTAGATGTAACATATAAAGAACCGGAAATGCACAATGTAAGCCTGTAGAAATGACCCAAAAATTTCAACAACAATTTCACTTTATCCCAATGTTCGGAACTCGGAACCCCATCATATGGTGCCTTCGAAAGCTCATTCACATACCCAAAATCCATGTCCTCATAAGCGTCGAAAGCTCTCCGAAGGCACGTCGCCGACTCTAACATTAAGTAGGTGGAATTCCACCTAGTAGGTACATCAAGACTTAACAATTTGTTTGTTTCTAATTTTTCAATCTCCACACACTCCACAAACTTTTTGTACCTAGCTGGAGAGTTCCGAATATATCTTATGGCTCCTCTAATGCAAGTTATAGCCGAGTCCTCATCTTTGCTTTTCAAGCCATCCTGCACAATAAGATTGATAATATGTGCAACACACCTCATATGTACATACTTCCCTCCTAAAATGTTTGTACCCCAATTTTCAAACTTCTTTTGCAAGTACAAAATTGCACCATCATTTGAGGAAGCATTATCTACGGTGACTGTAAAAATTTTGTCAATCCCCCAATCAAGCAAACATTTTTCAACACTTTTGCCTACTTCTTCACTCTTATGCCCCGAAATCGGACAAAAGTTTAAAATTCTCTTTTGTAAATTCCAATCATCATCAATAAAATGTGCAGTGAGACACATGTAATTCACTTTTTGAATAGATGTCCATGTGTCTGTGGTGATACTAACCCTCTGAGCGTGATTTCTTATGAAAGATTTCAACTTCGTCCTTTCATTCACATACATATTAAAAATATCTTTGGTTATGGTCCTTCGTGATGGAATCGCAAACACAGGACAAGCAACAGACATAAAATGCTTAAAACCCGGGTTTTCAATTGTTTTAAACGGAAGCTCATCCACAATTAACCAATGACACAATGCCTCCCTTGTTTTATCTTGGTCAAATTTCCAAGGAAGATGCACACGTCCGTGAGATGATTGAAATGCCATTCGGGCTTGATTTGTTGCAACTTCATCTGGTTTTTTTTTGCAACAATCAAAATGGTTTTTGAGAGGGTTGGTTCCATGCGCTTTTGGGTCGGCTTTAATTATTGCTTCACAATAAATGCACTTAGCCTTTTGAATTTTATCAACTTTACACATGAACTTTTCAAAATGAAGCCAATATGGCGACCTAGAAGAAATTTCTTTCCTACTTCTTTTTCTAGCTTCAGGAACAACCTCCTCTTCATCACCCCCGATATCAAAATCATCATCCCTCATGCTATCAAGTCCACAATGAACTGGAACGTCGTCAATTTGAGGGTTATAATCACTAACCTCATCTCTCAATTGATGTCCCTTCGAACTTCCACTTCCATAGGGATCATCCCACGACCCGGACATCTTTCAAAGAAGCTGCAAAAAAATAAATAGAATTTAATGTCTCATATGAGATACTCTCATTTGACTTAATTGTGCCAATTAATTTAAGCGTGCAAAGTGCAAACTACTCTTTCCAAAACTGATAGGTACTTTTTATTAAGTTTAATTGGCCAAATCTCTGATTTTAATCAGTAGCTCAACAAAACTTTGTCAACTTGTAAAGCCCACCAAATCTTTATCGCCTTATTAAGTGCCTAATTTAAATATCACAAAATGTATAAACGAGCGGCTGATAAATCAGATTAGAAGCCCATTTCATAATTAAAAGATTAACACTATTCCAATTACATCCAATTGGATGAGGATCAAAAACCAAGACTGGGGCCTTGAACAATTGTCTCTATTTACACCTTAGTGGCGAAAAGTTTGCAATACTATGACTTGTGATAAATATTTTTATGATAATATAAGATATTTTTGTCATGACTACATATATAATTAGTATGGTTATAACTTTAATTTTTACTATTTATACTGTCATTCTACTTTTTTTTTTCCCCTTTTTTTCCTGTGAGAGAACAAACAGCAAAAGTATTCTCTAAGCTGCAAAAATCAAGCTGCAAAACTAACCAACCATAGAACAGCAAAAATCAAATCTTTTACCCCCAATTTTCAATAATATAGACTATAAACTATCCAATATATACAACATTTACCCAACTGAATTAAAAAATTAGTCCATTTGGAACCACGTTGCCTCACTTCAAATGCACTTACTAAATGGGCCTTTCATTCCATTTGGCACTTAATGTTTATGAAATTTTCATGTTAACCATCAAAAAAATAAATAAATAAATAAATAATTTGTCCTCATACAATTCCTATTTATACAATTTTCTTTTCTGCATTTAGCATTTTGTTTCACCTTAAAATCCTTTATTAGATAAAATAATTTTTAATTCTAAAAAATAATTGATAGCTTAAGTAAATTAAAATAAAAACTAAGTTAATAAGTTGGTGTAATAATACCTATAAATTAAATCGGAAAAAAACTATTGTGGTTCTTTAAATTAATAAAAATTTTAAGTATAAATTCCAAGTAAAGTTTAACTATTTTGAATAAATATGGATAAATATTTTTTGACTTCAATTTAAATGTGTTTTCTTATATTATATCAAATTGTGACATGTTAAAGTAAATGTAAATTGTTAGAAATATGAGTAAATACATTCAATTTGTTCTAAGGGAAAAAAAAATACACAAATTGAAGTAATTAATGAAAATGTAATTATTCAAATAAACTTAAAAGAGTCTATAGTTCACTTTTCATTGAAGAGTAAATAACTTGATTTTTAGTTAAAATATATTTAAACTTAAATTTAGATTATCAATTGATATAAATATTTTGTGAACTATATATATAGATAGATAGATATACATTTATATATATTTAAGGGTATTTAAGGTGGTAAAGTGCATTCAATTCTATTTTATAATGAATGGCCATTTTAATAAAAGTTTTAATATAAAAATAAGAATGAAGTATAAATAACAAATCCTTTCAATTTTTCGTGTAGTAGTTTTTTATTAGGGTGTTTGCGAGGGTTTCTGTTAATACTTAATTGTCACGACCTGGAAAAATACCCTTTTATTTTATTAAAATTAAATAATAATTTTCGTATAAAATTTGTACAAAATACAAAAGTTACAATTTTCAAAAGATATATAAAAGTAACTTTATTGCGTAAATGGCTTCTAAACGCTTCCTCTGCGCCACTCTGATATGCTATCTCATTTCTGTCTAAAAATAGTCATGTAAAGAATAATCAACGCGACGGTTGAGTAGAAATATCATTCAACCTCATAAGGTGGGTGGGTGGTTTAATAGGTGCACGTAGACACATAATTTCACATATATAATACTACAATGGAAATAAGAGCATAAAATATTTAAGACTTATAAGATACTTAAATTCCTATTCTACTCATGAAGTTAAACAATACTCCTGCCTTTCAAAGGGGTACCTTTCTTCTTTATAAGTGTAAAGTGTAGAGGGTATATATAGATATATAGAAAGGTTAATATGTATATATATAGGTTTAGAAGAGGAGTAATTATATATATGTATATAGGAAGGTATACTAATGATATTGTGTGTTGTATATATTGAAAGTGCAAGACTTTGTGGGTGTGGGTCTTATAGGCGGGATTTTGTGTTGTGTGTGTGATGGAAATGAAGATCATGCCCCCTTTTATAGAGTTTAGGGCAAGAAATACAATTATTATATACTTTAAGTTATTTTCTAATTATTGTTATCTTATCATATCTTATCATAATCTTATCATAATCTTATCTAATCCTATCCAAATCTTATCATAATCTTATCCAAATCTTATCATAATCTTATCCAAATCTTATCATAATCTTATCCAAATCTTATCTAATCTTATCAAAATCTTATCTAATCTTATCATAATCTTATCTAATCATATAAAATCTGAAATGATATCTTTATTTAATTAAAAATTCGAATTTATATTTATTCATTTTTGTAAAATCGAAAAATAGGATTTTAGGGCATAAAGTCCGAAAATTCATAATTAATTTAGAAAAATTCCAAAATTATGAAATTTAATCTTTATAAATCTGAAATTATATGTATATTTCCCAGAAATTAAAAACGTTTTAGTTATATTTTCAAAAATTACAATCTAGGACATAGAATTTAAAAAATTGTATTTGAATGTCAAATTCGTATAAAATTTGAAAAATCATGTAATTTATTCAAAATTGCATCTTCTCCATGCATAAAACTCTAGAATACTTATTTATATTATTTTTGAAGACTCATAAGTATTTAATAGACGAATTTTCCAAGAATAGTAATCAAAATTCGAAAATTAGCACTTTACCGTTCAAATTGTAAATTACTCTCAAAATCAGACTAAAATTTGAAAACAACAAGTAAAAAGGACACTTCCAAGAAACATAAGGTTTTATATCAATTATTTAACTAATAAGGATTACCGGGCCATCACATTAATAGTAAAATTTAAGAGTGCTTGAAGATAAAAACTACTAAAGGTTGTTGTAAGTTTATAAAAAAATTAAATAAATAAACAAAAGCACAAGTGTTTTTAGTTTTTTTTTCTTGTTACTTAGAAAAAGCAAAAGAAAGACATTTCAAATACTCTTAAATTGTTGAAACAAAATATAAAACAAGGCACATAATTATTTGTTTTAATTTTTTTTAACGAACACTGAATTTTTTTTTTTATATACCAAGTTTGGGTTCCTAGGTATGCATCAAATGGAATTACATCAAATCAATAATTTACTAACAAAAAATTGATGTATTAAATATAATGCAATCTTAACCTTTTGATTTATAAGTGGGATACATACATCGAGTTCACACAAGAATTTCCCTCTAGAGTGTATTAGAATTCTTCAAATCATGAATTTCCCCCAAAACAAGGACGAAGCAAGAAGAGGGCAGCGCCCCCCCCCCCCCCCCCATCCCCAATAAAAAGTTTATATTCTTTTTCAAAAAAATTAGATTACTTTTAATTTTTTATAAAAATTTGATTTTGCCCATCAAATAAACCTTTTTGGCTTTAGAATTCTTCAAATCATTCCATGATGAAATTTTAAATAGATAGGCACAATAATGCAATGGGTCAGTGTCAAAAATGAACATATAAAACAATAAAACTAATAAAGTTTTAGTGTGCCCGAAACAAGAGGTGCATGAAATCCTTCGTAGCTCAATTTTATTTCCATCCATAATTGGAGAACAAAGAAAAAGAAAAAAAAAGCGTAAGTCCAAAAAGACATAATATATCTTCAATATCTACTTTTAAGTATTGTGTTATCAATAATATAATTACTCCCTCAATTTTATTATATTTATCATCTGTGAGTAAAAAAAGAAAATCTAATTGGAATTTGGACACATCTACTATTGTACTTTTATGAAAATATGTTAACAAAACAGTAATTTTGAGGTACTTTCACAAAAAAGTGTTATTATAAATATTTTTTATTAAAATCTTTTATATACTAAAATATATTTCGATGAGGCTATAAAATGTCACAAGGAGACTTCAATTAGTGTTACAAAATCGAAAGTATTACAATATTTGTGTATAGTGACGATTAATATTGTTTTAGTTAACAATTTTTCTAGCCGATGCTGGAGTAAGGGGGGCGGAGGGTGCAGTTACCCCTCTCTAAATAATAGAAATACCTTTAATATTTCATGTAAATTTTTTTCATCCTTTAAATAAAAATTTCCGACCTCACCTTTGTTATTAGTAGTGTTAGGTAAAATAAATTGTATATATATATTTTCTATCTCTTTCTTTTTCTCTTTTCACTCGTTGTAGAGTGTGTTACCTAATAAATGAAAAATAAAGAAAAATGACGCCAATATCATTTTCATTGATGTAAGGAACTCTAACACAATTTTATTTAATTTGGTGGTATCTAACCCAATGAAAATTACTAGGAGTCTAGGAAGCATCCGTGTTTTGGTTAAAAGACAAAAACCAAAAAATGCATATAAATGTGGACAATCACATTCCTAGTTCAATGGACCACAATTATAGATTGGATGATTGTCTATTTTTCACTTATTTTTTAACTTTCAATTATTATTTTGAACTTAATGAATATTTGCATATAATGAAGATTAATATTGTTTCAGTTAATAATTTTTCTAGCCGATGCTGGAGTAAGAGGGGTGGTGGGTGCAATTACCCCTCTTTAAATAATAGAAATACTGTAATAGTTCATGTAAATTTTTTTCATCCTTTAAATAAAAATTTCTGACTTCACCTTTATTATCCATAGTGTTAGGTAAAATAAATTGTTTATATATTTTCTCTCTCTTTCTTTTTCTCTTTTCCCTCGTTGTAGAGTGTGTTACCTAATAAATGAAAAATAAAGAAAAATGATGCCAATATCATTTTCATTGACGTAACGAGCTCTAACACAATTTTATTTAATTTGGTGGTATCCAACGCAATGAAAATTACTAGGAGTCTAGGAAGCATCCATGTGCTTTGGTTACAAGACAAAAACCAAAAAATGCATATAAACATGGAAAATCACATTCCTAGTTCAATGGACCACAATTATTGCTTGGATGATTATCTATTTTCACTTATTTTTTAACTTTCAATTATTATTTTGAGCTTAATGATTATTTTCAATAAAAATATAATTTGCTTTTTGTTATCATGATGAGATTCGTAATAAATTTAGTCGAACATTATTTTATTAATTTGACAATTAAATCACATGTGAAAAAATCTTTATGTTAATTGATTTGTGAATATTAATTTTTTTTTATATAATTTTATTTGAAGAAAGAAATTATCTCAATTACAATTTGTATTCCAGAAGTTTTTCAAGAAAATATTTCTACATAATTTATGTATCTTAAAATCCAATTAAAAAACTTTTCTAACAAAATTAATTTATTAAAATCATCATCGATACGAAAAAATTTAAAGAACTTAAAGAAAAACATAACTAAAAAATTTGTCTAATTTATGAAAATTTTAAGTCTAAAATAATGTTAAGGTTAATTTAGTCAAACAACTAACTATTCGAATTTTTGGAATGAAAAAAGCGGTGCAGTGGATTTCTGAAATAGAAAAATAATTTCATAGATTTTTTTGAATATAAAATTTTATTTTAAGGGTTCTTTTTAGTAATTTTTATTTAAGAAAAAGAAAAAGAAAAGCGTAAGGCCAAAAAGACATAATATATCTTCAATATCTACTTTTAAGTATTGTGTTATCTAAAAATATAATTACTCCTTCAACTCTATTTTGTTATATTCACCATCTATGAATAAAAAAAGGAAAATCCAATTGGAATTTGGACACATCTACTATTGTACTTTTATGAAAATATGTTAACAAAACAGTAATTTTGAGGTACTTTCACAAAAAAAGTGTTATTATAAATATTTTTTATTAAAATCTTTTATATACTAAAATATATTTTGATGAGGCTGTAAAATGTCAAAAAGAGACTTCAACTAGTGTTACAAAATTAAAAGTATTACAATATTTTCGTATAATGACGATTAATATTGTTTCAGTTAACAATTTTTCTAGTCGGAGCTGAAGTAAGTGGGCCGGAGGGTGCAAATAGCCAATATCGTAAATGAAAAATAAAGAAAAATGACGCCAATATCATTTTCATTGATGTAACTAGCTCTAACACAATTTTATTTAATTTGGTGGTATCTAACCCAATAAAAATTACTACGAGTCTAGGAAGCATCCGTGTTTTGGTTACAAGACAAAAACCAAAAAATGCATATAAACGTGGAAAATCACATTCCTAGTTCAATGGACCACAATTATAGCTTGGATGATTTTCTATTTTTCACTTATTTTTTAACTTTCAATTATTATTTTGAACATAATGAATATTTTCAATAAAAATATAATTTGCTTTTTGTTAACATGATGAGATTCGTAGTAAATTTAGTCGAACATTATTTTGTTAATTTGACATTAAACAAGTCACGGAATATATATCATCATTATCACATGTAAATAGTTATTTGGAAAAAAAAAATTACTCGAAAAACCCCTTAAAATAACTCTTGGTATCCACAACACCCATATATGTATATTTTCAATCCAAAAAATCCGTCTCTTTCAACTTTTCATTTCAAAAACACATTCATTGACTTTTATCCGTTGATTTTTTGATATTATTTTTTCGATATTTAATTAATTTCATTTTTCCTATGTTAGTTTACATGTGAAAAAATCTTTATGTTAATTCATTTGTGAATATTCATATTTTTTATATAATTTTATTTGAAGAAAGAAATTATCTCAATTACAATTTGTATTCCAGAATTTTTCAAGAAAATATTTCTACATAATTTATGTATCTTAAAATCCAATTAAAAGACTTTTCTAACAAAATTTATTTATTAAAATCATCATTGATACGAAAAAAATTAAAGAACTTAAAGAAAACATAACTAAAAAATTTGTCTAATTTTTGAAAATTTTAAGTCTAACATAATGTTAAGGTTAATTTAGTCAAACAACTAACTATCCGAATTTTTGGAATGAAAAAATCGGTGCAGTGGATTTCTGAAATAGAAAAAATAATTTCATAGATTTTTTTGAATATAAAATTTTATTTTAAGGGTTCTTTTTAGTAATTTTTCCCCAGTATTTTAAATTTAATAATTGTCAATGACGCATAATTTCAATGGTAAGATGGAGGCTGTATAACCCTCACGTTGTGGGTTCGATTTGATTGCAATAATTTATTCTTTATTTTGGAGTATTGCTAAAAATGTTTGATTTGTAATAGCCTATTAATATAATTGATTGATTTTTGAGCGCTTTTTATGAGACAACGACGACAACAACAACAATAATAACAATCAACGTTAATTGTCCATTAGCCTTTAATTTAATGAAAATGTACCTCACATTTAGAGGTTTCGAGAATATCGCAAGAAGTTTGAATCTTGACTATGTGCGTGTATTGGAGGCTCAGAGAATATTATGAGGAATTCAAATTTTGACGGTGTATGTATTGATAAGGTCTGTGTATTATATGTCAAAAAAAAAAAGTTTATATTCAATTAAATTTTCCTGAATTTTTTTTTCAAAAAATTTAGATTACTTTTAAACTTTTTTTTTTTTTTTTATAAAATTTCGATTTTGCCCATCAAATACACCTTTTCGGCCTTAGAATTCCTCAAATCATGCCATGATGAAACTTTAAACAGATAGGCACAATAATGCAATGGGTCAGTGTAAGAAATGAACGTATAAAACAATAAAAGTAACAAGTTTTAGTGTTCCCGAAATAGGAGGTACATGAAATCCTTCGTTGCACAATTTTATTTCCATCCATAATTGGAGAACAAAGAAAAAGAAAAAAAAAAAGAAAAAGAAAAGTGTAAGGCCAAAAAGACATAATATATCTTCAATATCTACTCCTAAGTATTGTGTTATCTAAAAATAAAATTACTCCCTCAACTCTATTTTGTTATATTTATCATCTATGAATAAAAAAAGAAAATCTAATTGGAATTTGGACACATCTACTATTGTACTTTTATGAAAATATGTTAACAAAACAGTAATTTTGAGGTACTTTCACAAAAAAGGTGTTATTATAAATATTTTTTATTAAAATCTTTTATATACTAAAATATATTTTGATGAGGCTGTAAAATGTCACAAGGAGACTTCAATTAGTGTTACAAAATCAAAAGTATTACAATATTTGCGTATAATGATAATTAATATTGTTTCAGTTAACAATTTTTCTAGCCGGTGCTGAAGTGAGTTAGCCAATATCGTAAATGAAAAATAAAGAAAAATGACGCCAATGTCATTTTTCAGTGATGTAACGAGCTCCATCACAAATTTATTTAATTTGGTGGTATCCAACGCAATGAAAATTACTAGGAGTCTAGGAAGCATCCATATGCTTTGGTTACAAGACAAAAACCAAAAAATGCATATAAACGTGGAAATTCACATTCCTATTTCAATGGACCACAATTATTGCTTGGATGATAATCCATTTTCACTTATTTTTTAACTTTCAATTATTATTTTGAGCTTAATGATTATTTTCAATAAAAATATAATTTGCGTTTTGTTATCATGATGAGATTCGTAATAAATTTAGTCGAATATTATTTTATTAATTTGACAATTAAACAAGTCATGGAATATATATCATCATTATCACATGTAAATAGTAATTTGAAAAAAAAAAATTTACTCGAAAAACCCCTTAAAATAACTCTTGGTATCCACAACACCCGTATATGTATATTTTCAATCCAAAAAATCCGTCTCTTTCAACTTTTCATTTCAAAAACACATTCATTGACTTTTATCCGTTGATTTTTTGATATTATTTTTTCGATATTTAATTAATTTCATTTGTCCTGTGTTAGTTCACATGTGAAAAAATCTTTTTGTTAATTAATTTGTGAATATTAATATTTTTTTATATAATTTTATTTGACGAAAAAAATTATCTCAATTACATTTTATATACCTGAAATTTTCAAGAAAATATTTCTACATAATTTATGTATCTTAAAATCCAATTAAAAGACTTTTCTAACAAAATTAATTTATTAAAATCATCATTGATACGAAACAATTTAAAGAACTAAAAAGAAAAACATAACTAAACAATTTGTCTACTTTATGAAATTTTTAAGTCTGAAATGTTAAGGGTAATTTTGTCAAACAACTAACTATGCGAATTTTGGGAATGAAAAAATGGGTGCAGTGGATTTCTGAAATAGAAAAATAATTTCATAGATTTTTTTGAATATAAAATTTTATTTTAAGGTTCTTTTTAGTAATTTTTCCCTAGTATTTTAAATTTAATAATTGTCAATGACGCAAAATTTCAATGGTAAGATGGAGGCCTTATAACCCTTATGTTGTGGGTTCGATTTGATTGCAATAATTTATTCTTTATTTTGGAGTATTGCTAAAAATGTTTGATTGTAATAGGCTATTAATATAATTGATTGATTGTTGAGCGCTTTTTATGAGACAACGACGACAACAACAACAACAATAACTATCAACGTTAATTGTCCATTAGCCTTTAATTTAATGAAAATGTACCTCACATTTAGAGGTTTCGAGAATATTGCAAGAAGTTTGAATCTTGACTATGTGCGTGTATTGGAGGCTCAGAGAATATTGTGAGGAATTCAAATTTTGACAGTCTATGTATTGATAAGGTTTGCGTATTATATGTCAAAAAAAAAAGTTTATATTCAGTTAAATTTTCTTGATTTTTTTTTCAAAAAATTTAGATTACTTTTAATTTTTTTTTTTTATAAAAATTCGATTTTGTCCATCAAATAAACCTTTTCGGCCTTAGAATTCCTCAAATCATTCCATGATGAAACTTTAAACAGATAGGCACAATAATGTAATGGGTCAGTGTAAAAAATGAACGTATAAAACAATAAAAGAAATAAGTTTTAGTGTTCCCGAAATAGGAGGTGCATGAAATCCTTCGTTGCTCAATTTTATTTCCATCCATAATTGGAGAACAAAGAAAAAGAAAAGAAAAAAGAAAAAGAAATACGTAAGGCCAAAAAGACATAATATATCTTCAATATCTACTTCTAAGTATTGTGTTATCTAAAAATATAATTACTCCCTCAACTCTATTTTGTTATATTTATCATCTATGAATAAAAAAAGAAAATCTAATTGGAATTTGGACACATCTACTATTGTACTTTTATGAAAATATGTTAACAAAACAGTAATTTTGAGTTACTTTCACAAAAAAAGTGTTATTATAAATATTTTTTATTAAAATCTTTTATATATTAAAATATATTTTGATGAGGCAGTAAAATGTCACAAGGAGACTTCAATTAGTGTTACAAAATCAAAAGTATTACAATATTTGCGTATAATGACGATTAATATTGTTTCAGTTAACAATTTTTCTAGCCGGTGCTGAAGTAAGTTAACCAATATCGTAAATGAAAAATAAAGAAAAATGACGCCAATGTCATTTTTCAGTGATGTAACGAGCTCCATCACAAATTTATTTAATTTGGTGGTATCTGACCCAATAAAAATTACTAGGAGTCTAGGAAGCATCTGTGTTTTGGTTACAAGACAAAAACCAAAAAATGCATATAAACGTGGAAAATCACATTCCTAGTTCAATGGACCACAATTATAGCTTGGATGATTGTCTATTTTTCACTTATTTTTTAACTTTCAATTATTATTTTGAACATAATGAATATTTTCAATAAAAATATAATTTACTTTTTGTTAACATGGTGAGATTCGTAGTAAATTTAGTCGAACATTATTTTGTTAATTTGACAATTAAACAAGTCATGGAATATATATCATCATTATCACATGTAAATAGTTATTTGGAAAAAAAAAATTACTCGAAAAACCCCTTAAAATAATTCTTTGTATCCACAACACCCATAAATGTATATTTTCAATCCAAAAAATTCGTCTCTTTCAACTTTTCATTTCAAAAACACGGTCATTGACTTTTCTCCGTTGAGTTTTTGATATTATTTTTTCGATGTTTAATTAATTTCATTTGTCCTATGTTAGTTTACATGTGAAAAAAATCCTTATGTTAATTCATTTGTGAATATTAATAATTTTTTATATAACTTTATTTGAATAAAAAATTATCTTAATTAAAATTTGTATTCCAGAAATTTTCAAGAAAATATTTCTACATAATTTATATATCTTAAAATCCAATCAAAAGACTTTTCTAACAAAATTAATTTATTAAAATCATCATTGATATGAAACAATTTAAAGAATTTAAAGAAACACATAACTAAAAAATTTGACTAACTTATGAAAATTTTAAGTCTAAAATGTTAAGGGTAATTTAGTCAAACAACTAACTATTCGAATTTTTGGAATGAAAAAAATCGGTGCAGTGGATTTCTGAAATAGAAAAATAATTTCATAGATTTTTTTGAATATAAAATTTTATTTGAAGGGTTCTTTTTAGTAAATTTTTCCCTAGTATTTTAAATTTAATAATTGTCAATGACACATAATTTCAATGGTAAGATGGAGGCGGTATAACCCTTACGTTGTGGGTTCGATTTGATTGCAATAATTTATTCTTTACTTTGGAGTATTGCTAAAAATGTTTGATTGTAATAGACTATTAATATAATTGATTGATTGTTGAGCACTTTTTATGAGACAACGACAACAACAACAACAACAACAACAATAATAGCTATCAACGTTAATTGTTCATTAGCCTTTAATTTAATGAACATGTACCTCACATTTAGAGGTTTCGAGAATATTGCAAGAAGTTTGTATCTTGACTATGTGAGCGTATTGGAGGCTTAGAGAATATTATGAGGAATTCAAATTTTGACGGTCTATGTATTGATAAGGTTTGCATATTATATGTTAAAAAACTATCAATTGAAATTATTGGATAGAAAAGCTATCTTGAACAGTTTCATCGTGTATAGTAATGCAATCCGTCCAGTGACGGAGCCAGGGGGACTAGTGGCTGTGGCCGCCCCCACCTCAATTTTTTAAAAATTTATTTTTTAATATATATTTATTAGAATTTTACCCCCCCCCCCCCACACACACACAAAATAAAAATAAAAATTTGACTTTTATATAAATTATATAATAAAAATTTTAATTTTCTTTGCTCTATTTTATTTTTGTTGATTTATTTTTACTTAATTTCATTAGCATAATAATTAAATTCTCTCTCGTTCTCTTTCCTCTCGTTTTCCTTATTTTCTTCAAATTAAAATAGTAAAAATTTTATTAAATTTTATTTCTCTCTTCTATTCCAATTAAAACACAAAAAAATTGGTTAGAAATTTTCTTCTCAAAAACCCAACAATATTCAACTTTTTTTTTTTTTTGAAAATAACGTATAAGAAGGTATTGCATACTAATTTTGGAATTTATACATTTATTTATTTCTTTTTTTTTTGTAAATAATTTTTGTGTAGAGATTTGAATATTAGAATTGTTGATGTGAATCTTGATAGTTGTTCAATATTAAACTTAATGAGTTTTGATATCCATTTGTTGGACTACAAAACTTGAAAGAATCTTACTAATTTGACACTTCATATTTAATTGGAAGTGATTTGTGGAATATGATGGAGGAGAAAAAGAAAAGATATTTCTTGAGTTTTGAATATATTTTTTGTGTGAGAACAAAGAGAGAGAAAAAAGAATCTATTTTAATACTTTTTGAGTTTTGATTATATATCATTATGTGGGTTTATGTCAATTTTATTTATTATTGTTAAAAATATATTTGTTAAGTATTTTTTAAAAGCAATTCATTATCCACCATATTTATCTTCTTTTTGAAATAGAGAATAACTTATTATTTTTTTTTCGGTGTCATTTTTTATATATTGTTTTGAGTGTAGAACTTTTATTTTATTTTATTGTAACACTTCTAATTGGTCGCATATGTATAATTATGATAATTTTTATTATTTTATATGTTAACATTATATATAATCCTTATATTTATACATTTTAATAACTAATGATTTCAAAAAAATTTCACCTCCTTTCAATCAAATTTATGAGTCCGTCGTTGAATCCATCCGTAGAGAGAGCATCTAAATAATATTCGCCCTATACTCGTTATATTATATTTTCTTTTCGAAAAGAATACCACAGTACGGCACCCAACATTAATTACCATATAGAACAAGGTCCACATATTAATATTTTAGGACCAGCACTGGCGTAGATTTAAACACTAGAGAAATTCATGTCCAAATTTGTTTTGTTTTATTTTCTTTTGATGAAAGATTCCAAATCATTTGTTACGTCAATGATTTCGACGTACCGTAGTGAAAATAAAAATTTCTAGTTTTTCAATAGTTATGAATGCTCATATGATTCACATGGTGACGGTGTCCAATTTTGGATGGTGGGTGTGGTCCTAGATGGAAGCTTAATTGATTGAATTGTTGGTGGCAGGCTTTTCAATCTGTCAGACTAGAATACACATAAGTTTAATCGCAAGTGTTTCTAGTGAAAATCCTACGTTACTTAAGTCAATAGAGTGAATATGAATATAAGTAAATACTCGAGTGGAGTTTTCGGTATGTAACGAATAGTTATCCTTATGGAGAATTTCTCAAAAATATTTAAGGGTGAGGGATGATCTTACTCAGTTGGAGGTTTAGAGTTGAGGTGGAGGGCCTAAGAGCACCTAGGGCATAATAGTTCCTTGTACTAAGGGGATAACATAACTCTACCAAGGTAGTTGAGAGCACAAGTGCTTTTTCTGTAGGGAACCATAGTGCATGTCAGAAAGAATGGTGTCAGGGTACGAATTGTACCCTCTACTGAATGTGCTTTCTTCGATACTATGTGGATGACGTAGCAACGAGTCTGTCCTCGAGTCATGTTGTCCCCTTAGGGGAGGCTCTCTGCTCAACCTCTCATGTCCTATCGAGGACGGGGTGACTCACGTGGCAGGCATGACATGTGGCTCATGTGACACATATGGTCACTTGTGATTAGGTCATATGGACGAACGTGAGGTATCTCATATTATTAGTCTCCCCACTTTTGGATCTGCCAGCGCCATGGCGCATCAAGGAGTAGAGAGGTTACCTTTAGCAGGATACCGGATGAGATAGAAAAGAGGAAAATTTTGAATTTTGACCGTTGCGAGAGCAATGCTGACTTCTAATTTGACCGTTGGCATTCGTTGAGTTGACATTTGGGGTTCCCAATGCAGCTTTTTACTTGCCAATAAATCAGAGACCGGAGTCAATGCACACTCTTACCACTTATAGCCACTCTCTAGTTGATCATCCGAGTAGAGCAACAAACCCAAAAACGCTTCTAGCTTAGATTGTTCCAAAGTCTTGCTCCCCAAAACTTTAGGTAATATTTCAATCCTCTTTCTTTAATTTGTTTCTTCCTCTTTGTTGGCTTGTTTGCAAAATGAGTGGAGAGGAATCAGATTCTCAAAATCTATATGAGCGCCAAAGTCCTCTTGCGAAGGTTATGTCGGGAGAAGGGGTGTTGGATGATAGTGAAGGAAGAGGAACTTGCCCATTTCAATTCTATTCTCAATGGGAGAGGCGTCAAAGGGGCATCAACATCTAGGGCTCCCCACGGCACAGAGGTGGTTATCGTTGGGGATCTGGTGAGGTCAAACCTCTAGCTAAGTGATGAGCCTAACCTCGAGGAAGAAGTCGGGGAAAACGATGATAAGGAAGTGGGGGTCGAGAAGGATGCCGAAGAGGGCCCTAAGGGGCAAACTGTTGCAAGCCAGGGCAGGACCTAGCTCCATTATACAGAAATCCATTCCACAACTTGAAAATGAGGGTTTAACCACGGATTTTAGCCACGAAAAAATATTTGTGTCTTGACAACAAGAGAAAAAATTAGCCACGGATTTTTCATGGCCAGTCTGTGGCCAACGTGGGGCCAAACTTGTGCCAAAGCTTAGCCACGGAAAAATCCGTGGCTACTGCGTAGCCCATATATATATTTTTTAAAAATCAGAAATTCTTACCAAAAGCCCCAAATTTTTCCGTGGCCAATCCGTGGCTATTATGTAAATAAATATTTTTTCTTTTTTTTTTGAACTAAAAAACATGCTATGGATTGGACACGGAATAATCGGTGGCTAATTTGTGGCTCATCAATTCTTTTACTATTCAATTATGTCATTT
Organism: Petrea volubilis; assembly: GCA_026212405.1. Classification (NCBI taxonomy): domain Eukaryota; kingdom Viridiplantae; phylum Streptophyta; class Magnoliopsida; order Lamiales; family Verbenaceae; genus Petrea; species Petrea volubilis. Next base: position 4,721,218 of record CM047880.1, read on the forward strand.
GTGCCTGATTTATATGTTCTTTGAATGCGTTATTTTTTTTTGTTTAAGTATTGTATTATATGTAACAAATAATAACCCCCATTTAATTTACTATTATTACTAAAATAAGTCTTTTAAACTGATTCATAATTGAATGAGACGGTCGTGTGCTGAAAATCAATTCAAATGACCAATGATCGTTTCAATTATTTGATGATATTATGATAATCTACTGAGTTAAATCACAATTTAAGTTTGATAATTATTTGTTTTTACTTTACTATTTTATTATAATATTACAATTGGAGTATATTATATATATAAGTCTATATATATATACTCCTTAGTTCAGTTCAACATTTATGATTACTTGTATACGTACATATATACAAGTTAATTATGTGGCTTTGGAAGTTTATAATTGATCAATTCCCATAACTTATACTATATTTTTATCTATAATTTAGTGATGTGAAATATTTTTGTTAATTTATGACATTTTAATGTAAAATTTACAACCAGCCATGAATTTTAGTGTTTAGACACGGATTTTCCGTGGCAAAATTTTTAGCCACGGGCATATAATAAAACTCCGTCATCTGTTGGCAAGATTGACTACAAAAGACATATCTGCACAGCCATAAGGCCAAAAATTGAACGTGGGGTGGCCTTATGTACAAAATGAGAAATAATATGCTTGTAGCCGGTCAAGGTCTCGTTCTCACTAGGAAGGTGAGAAATTTCCAAAATATTGAGGTCATCATACTTCACCTTGACACTGATAGGCAGACCAGTTGACCTGAACCCGGCGAACTCCATCAAATCAAGAAGTGTAATAGTCATGGGGCCAGCGGCAAAATGAAAAGTGTCGTCAATCCTACACCAAAAGGGGAGGGCAGCCTGCAGAAACCCTAAATCAAGAGAGTAAAGGAGCTTAGGAACCTTGATAGGTTTGTAGATTCCAATCTCCTTCCATGTCTGGCCATAAGCAGCCTTAGCCCAATTGTACCACGTAACATAATTGTGATGAAGGGTCGAGTTGGTAGACCATGGCTAATTATGAATAGAAGTGCCAAAAACATGGCCCGCTGGGTATGGCAAGCACTCTTTGAAACGGGCAAGGTCACGAAGGTGATCTTGGGGAATATTGCTATCAAGGGCAGGTCCCAAAGAGAGGGAACCTCCACAAGGAAAGAGGACGGAAGTCTGACGTGCCATCGCTGCAGAGAAGAGAAGGTAGTTATGGTTCGGAAATTGGGGGAATTGAAGTGAGAACAATAGAAGAGGATCGTGAAGTGGTGAGAGTTAAAATTAGGTATGACAACAGGAGATTAGCTTTTAATAATCTAGAAATAAGCACTGAGAGAAGTGGGAAAATGGAGGGAATTAAGAGATGGAGTTTAAATAGAGTTCAAAGGGGAAAAGAAAACCGTTGTGGAGAAACGGCTAGTTTTGGGAAACCCAAAGGGCTCCATTATTATGGCGCCGGTAATGGCCATAATTTGAAATTAGCAGGGGTTTGGGGCTTGAAATGATAAGCCACCACTATTGTTAAGGTATGTAAATATTTGTTTTTGTTTAAAAAGAGGATGAGGGGGGGGGGGGGAATATATATTTATAGTATAAGTATTTTTAACTGAATAAATTAAAGACCTTGAGAAAAATGGGTGTACCCAAATAGTTACCAAGTCTCAACCAAATTTTGGTATTTGATTGAGGCTTGCAGGGGCATTGTTTGGGCCTAAAAATTAATTTTTGTGTAATATCGGAATGGGTTGAATGTTTGTCCTTTTTGCCATGTTGAAATAGATTAATAAGGCCCAGGTCATTTCGACGCATGCTGGATAGCCCATGTTAGAGGCTCGGACCGGAATGTACGAAGGGTGCATAGCTCAGTCAGCAGAAAAAATGAAGAATAGAAAAATAGAGTAAATAAAATAATGAAGTCAAAGTTAAGACCTTACTTTTAGGGGTTGTTAGGATATGAAATAACAAATTGGTGGCTGAAGAATAGGCATTGTTATAAAAACAAACCTAAAATGAAGGCCATATGATGTTGGAAATTTGAAATTCAAATAAGATGGCATAATTACCATGGCAAGAAATAAGGAGGACCGATCATTTCGACTAACCCGATCAAGGCGAGCTATCCAGGTCTAAATAAAGGAGAAAGTGGTTGCAACTTGAAGGTCTATAAAAAGAAGCTGGAACAAAAATAGACAATTATCCAACGATCAACACAACAACACAACTCTCAATCAAGAAGTCACACTTGTCTGATTCTTTCTGCTCAAATGAACAAAGATTAGCTTTAATTCAGTAGGTAGAAAACCGTTATAAGAGTGTTTGCATCCATACCCATTTGGCTCAAGATGAGATTATCAATGCATTCACTCTGTCACGTTATGAGATCATGCCTATCACTCCTCAGATTGGGCCCCGTTCAAGGTGAGATATCAGTGTGGCGGAGTGGTATCCTACATTCATCAATGCTCATCGAATTGAACAACCTTTCAATGCATTCACGCGTAGCCATCATACGGAGTCATCAATGTGGCTAGCTTGTAGTCAGAGTCCCTGGCAGTCTTTCAATGCACTTTAGTAATAGATATGACCCGTGTCATCAATGCACGTGTCTGTAGTTGAATTTTGGAAAGTCCAGTTGCAAGTAACCATCGTCTCTCAATGCACTTTTTCGTTTCAATGTTTTAGACCCTTTACGAATCTTAGAGTACTGAATTATTAAGTCGTACATTAAGTTGCAGGCAAGTAGAACATTAGGGGTAGCGTTAGTCTATTCTGACTCAGTCAGTTTATAGATAGAAATATTAGGCGCAAATCAAATTTTCACTTTGAATCATCGAGGCTTCAATTTGTGTGTTCATGTATACTGGCACGCCCACACTAAAACACATGAATCTCACTTTGAATCCACTATTTTCTTATCAAACTTAGTGACTTCGAATTCTGAGTAACCACATCGGCATAACTGTCAAAAATTTGTGCAAACACTTTTAATATTTTATAAAAAATTGATTTTTCCCATCAAATAAAACTTCCTGGCCATAGAATTCTTCAAATCATTCCATAATGAAACTTGAAATAGATAGGCACAATAATGTAATGGATCAGTGTCAAAATGAAAGCAAAAAGCAATAAAAGTAATAAATTTTAGTGTGCCTGAAACAAGAGGTGCATGAAATCGCTCAATTTTATTTCCATCCATAATTGGAAAACAAAGAAAAAAAAAGTGTAAGGCCAAAAAGACATATTATATCTTCAATATCTACTTTTAAGTATTGTGTTGTCTATAATATAATTATCCCTCAACTCTATTTTATTATATTTATCATCTGTGAATAAAAAAAGAAAATCTAATTGGAGTTTGGACACATCTACTATTGTACTTTTGTGAAAATATGTTAACATAGTAATTTTTAGGTATTTTCACCAAAAAGTGTTATTATAAATAATTTTTATTAAATATTTTACATTCTAAAATATATTTTGATAGTGCTGTAAAATGTCACAAGGAGACTTCAACTAGTGTTACAAAATTGAAAGTATTACAATATTTGCATATAGTGACTATTAGTATTGTGTCAGTTAACAATTTTTCTAGCCAGTGGGGGAGTAAGGGGGCCAAATGGTGTAGTTGTCTCCCTCTAAATAATGGAAATACCTTTAACATTTTTTATAAATTTTTGTTTTCCTCTAAATAAAAATTTCTAACTTCACTTTGTTATTAGCAGTGTGAGGTAAAATAAATTGTACATAGATTTTTCTCTTTCTTTCTTTTTCTCTTTTCCCTCCTTGTAGAGCGTGTTACCCAATAAATGAAAATTAAAGAAAAATGACGCCAACATCATTTCCATTGACATAACGAGCTCTAACACAATTTTATTTAAATTGGTGGTATCTAACCCAATGAAAATTACTAGGAGTCTAGGAAGCATCCATGTTTTGGTTACAAGACAAAAACCAAAAAATGCGAGTATTGCTAAACTTGTTCGATTGCTAAAATTTATTCTTTATTTTGGAGTATTGTTAAAATTGTTTGATTGTAATAGACTATTAATATAATTGATTGATTGTTGAGCACTTTCTATGAAAATGACAACAACAACAACAATAATAATAATTATCAACTTTAATTGTCCACTAATCTTTAATCTAATAAATATGTACCCCGCAGCTAGAGGTTTGAGAAGTATTTTAAGAAGTTTGAATCTTGACCGTATGAGTGTATTGAAGACTTGGAGAGCATTACGAGAAATTCAAATTTTGACGATGCATGATAAGGTATGCGTATTATATGTCAAAAGAACTGTCACCTGAAATTATTGGATGGAAAAGCTTTCTTCAACAGTTTCAGCAAGTGTAGTAATGCAAGCCATCCGTAGGGAAAGCATCTAAATAATATTCGCCCTATACTTGTAATATTATATGTTCTTTTCGAAAAGAATACCACCGTACCACACGCAACATTAATTATCATACAGAACAAGGTCCAAACATTAATATTTCAGGACTAGCACGGCCCTAGATTTGTACACTAAAGAAATTCATTTACAAATTTGTCTTGTTTTATTTTATTTTTATGAAAGACTCCAAATCGTTTGTTACGTCAATGATTTCAACATAAAATTTCAAGTTTTTCAATAGTTACAAATGCATGAAATGATTCACATGGTGATGGTGTCCAATTATGGATGGTGGGTCTGGTACTAGTTGGAAACAGACTTGGTTGAGATGTTGCTGGTAGGTTTTTCAATTTATTAGGATGAAACACACATAAATTTAGTTGGAAGTGTAATGAATAGTTACCTTTGTGGAGAATTTCTCAAAAGCATTTATAAGTGAGAGATGATCCTACTCAATTAGAGGATTAAAGTTGAGGTGGAGGGCCGAAAAGCACCTATGGCATAATGGTACCTTGTACTAAGGGGATACTATGACTCTGCCAAGGTGGCTGAGAGCATAAGTGCTTTTTCTGTAGAGAACCACGGTGCGTGTCAGAAGGAATAGTGATAGGGTATGGATTATACCCTCTGCTCAATATGCCTTCTTCGATGCTATGTGGCTAACGAAGCAATGAGTCTGTCCTTGAGTCATGCGGTCTCGTCGGGGAAGGCTCTCTGCTCGACCTCTTATGTCCTATCAAGGATGGGGTGACCCTATGGCGGGCACGACACGTGATTCGTGTGACACACGTGGTCACTTGTGATTGGGTCATATGGACGAACATGAGATATCCCATATCATTAGTCCCCCTACTCTTAGATGTGCTAGTGCCATGACGCATTGACGAGTAGAGAAGTTACATTTAGTAGGATATCGATGAGATCGAAAAGCAGGAAAATTTTGAATTTTGAGTGTTACGGCATCGATGAGACCAATGGTCACTTCTGATTTGGCCATTGGTATTCCTCGAGCAGGGGTGACATTTGGGATTTCCGAGGTAGGTTTTTACTTGCCAATAAATAGGAAACCGAAGTCAATGCGCGGTCTTACCATTTACAGCTACTCTCTAGTTGATCGTTCGAGCAGAGCAACAAACCCAAAAGTGCTTCAAGCTTAGATTGTTCCAAAGTGCCACTCCCCCAAACCCTAGGCAATATTTCAATCATTTTTGTCTAATTCATTTCTTTCTCTTTGTTGGCTTGTTTGCAAAATGAGTGGAGGGGAGTTACATTCTCAAAATATGTATGTGAGCCAAAGTCCTCCTGTGGAGGTTATGTTGGGAGAAAGGGTGTTAGATGATAGTGAGGAAGAGAAAACAAGCCTGTTTCAATTCTACTCTCCATGGGAGAGGCACTAGAGAAGCATCAACATCCGAGTTCCCCACGGTTGAGAGGTGGTTGTGGCCGGGGAACTGGTAAGGTCAAACCTCTGGCTAAGTGATAAGTTTGACCCCGAGGAAGAAGTCGGGGAAAACGACGATGAGGAAGTGGGGTTTGAGGAAGAGGATGCCGATGAGAGCCCTATAGGGCAAACCATTGTGAGCCCAGGCAGGACCTTGCTCTATTATATAGAAATCAATTCAACTCTCGAGGCTTTGAAGTCAGAGCGATTGCGCTTAGACTTCTTCATCGACCCTCCTTATTCAATAGTTCCCCTGAAGGAAAGAGGTAGGGTGCATTGTCCTTCTCGAGGATGCCTTGAGGTTAGTTATTATCAACTGGCCAGAGGACTCTGGTTTCCCATCCCATACGAAGTGGCCAATATCTGGAACGCTCGACATCTTCCCATTACAGTTACTTCGTATTTGCATAAATTTTGACAGCCTCGTCGACGTGGCTACTTAGGGTTCGAAGTCACTGATTTCGATGAGGAAACAGTAAATTCAAAGTGGATTCTTGTGTTTGAGTATGGGCGTGCCAGTGTGTAAGAACACACACATGGAAGTTTTGATGATTCGAAGTAAAAAAATGTGATGCGCCTAAAACTTTTATCGGAAAACGACTAAGTCGGAGTATGCAAACACTACCCCTGAGGTTCTACTCGCCTATAATTTAATGTAGGACTTAACAATTTAGTACTCTAAGAATCGAAAATGGTCAAAAAGTTTAAATTGAAAAGAAAATGTATTTAGAGATGATAGCTACTCGCCACTTGGACTTTACAAGATTCGACAACAGACACATGCATTGATGACTTGGGCCATATATATGACTAAAATGCATTGAACAGCTCCTAAAAGCCCTAGCTACAAGTTGGTCACATTGATGACTCCGGCTATATCTACGTGAGGATGTACTCAAAGGTTGTTCACTCCGATGAGCATTGATTGACTCGATCTGCACTTCTTCTCATGCATGTGCTCAATATGGATGCGGGATACCACTCAGTCACATTGATATTTCACATTGAACTGAGCCCAATCTGAGTGAGTGATGTCTATGACCTCGTAATGTTATAGAATGAGTGCAGTGATATCCTCACTTCGAGCCAAATGGAGTATGGCTACAAACATTCATGTAACGGTTTCTACCAAGTGAGCTAAAGCTAATCTTTGTTCATTTAGACTAAAGAATCAGAGAAGATATAGCTTCTTAATTGAAAGAGTTATTGTGTTGATTGATTGATCATTGGATATCCTTCAAATGGTGAATTCAACTCCCTTTTATAGGATTCAAACTGCAACTGAATTCCTTCAGAATAACTTATTAAAGCTTGGCCATTCGAAATGAATAGCCACCCTTATTTCCTGGATATGGTAGGTATGCCATCCTATTTGAATTGCAAAGTTCCTAGCACCACATGACTTTTATTTTAGGCATGTTTGCCTATTCTTTAGACGTAGTTTGCCTATTCAATGGCTCTAGACGTAATTAGTTTTAATTTTAGACTATTTTTTAAGTTATTATGGAGGATTTTTAGTCTACTTTATACGTAGTGATTTAAAATTATTCCCTTCAAATATTCCCGTCAAATTTAAATTGTTTTATCGCAACACAAGACATCTTCAATGTGCATCTGTTCTTGAATATTTTGTTATTTTCTTTTTCCTTTTTTAAATTAAGTTTATCCAGCTTTATAAACAAAGGTGGATTCCAACTGCTCATTTTTATCTAAATGTGTATATGGAAGGTCATATTAATTTAACTGTGAAAATAAAAAAGTTAGACCATGAATTCACGCTTAGTTCCCCATGTAATAAATTAACAAATCCTAAGTTGACAATATTAGTTTGTGTAAGTCGTGTGTAATATATTATGACACTTTTGACAAATCGATGTACCAAATCTAATTATTCAAAGTGGGGCAGAGAAAAAAAAAGGAACTCTCAATCACAGTAAATTATTGTATAATGCTAATGATAGAAAATTACGTAACAACCTCGACATAATATGTAATAACATGTGTTGAGTGATAATACCGTTTATTCTCTTTCTTTTGAGAAGTTATGTTTATTTTCTCTTGAATGATACATATTATGTGACAAAAACTTTATTTAGTATTTAATAGTGATAGAAATTAATATTTTAATTGACAATACCGGTTATATATTCTCTGTCTAGTGATCTCTATTAGGTAACAATAATTTTATTTTATCACAATATAATTCAATAGTGATAAAAAAAAAGAATAAAAAATAGTCTCATCATTAATAATTAATGACACTTGTATAGTGACAAAAAATAATCACTATCATTTGTGACAATTTCTTTTACTACTGTGTTGTCAGAACATAGGTATAGCTAATTATATATGATGAAGATTCAAACATAAAATTTTGCGTATTTGATCTTGTGAAATTTATTTTTATGATAAAGACAATTGTTTTATCACTTAATGATGATAACTTTCTGTATTATTACTTAATATATTGTCCCTATTCATTTTTTCTTGCAATCAATGTCATTTATTTTCTTTTTCTTTTGTTTGCTTTCTTGCAATGTATGCCCAAATACATCAAGGATTGGAACCTCACTGCAATGTACGTCCAAATACATCAAGGATGGGAAACTCATTGCAATGTATGCCCAAATACATCAAGGATTGGAGCCTAACTGCAATGTACGCCCAAATACATCAAGGATGGGAAACTCACTGCAATGTATGCCCAAATACATCAAGGATTGGAACCTCACACTTCAACTTGTTCATCCAATTATTATTATTGTTGTTGTTGTTATTGTTATTTATTTTTTCTCTTAATCATTCGATTTCAACTCAATGGCTGTTTAATCTGAATCAAGTATTGTAAAGACCTATTATAAGGGCAACCCTCCTAATCCAATCGTTCAATTCACAACTTCAGAATTCGAACCCTAGAAATTGCTTAAGGAATCTATCGCCTCATCTAGCTAAACAGTGACAGAGCCCAGAGGGGGACAGAGTGTGCCCCCCCCCCCCCCCAACCCCAAATAAAAATTTAACTTTTATATAAGTTATATAATAAAAATTTTGATTTTCTCTACCCTATTTTAATATTGGTTATTTATTTTTACCCAATCTTATTTATCATAAGTAATTAAATTCTCTCTCTCTTTCTCCTTCCCTTCAAATTAAAAGACTAAAAATTATATTAGATTTTATTTCTCTCCTCTATTTCAATTAAAATACTAAAAATTCTATTAGAATTTTTCTTTTCTCATTCTCCTAAAATAAGAACTTAAAAATAAACAAACATTACAATATTCAACTTTTTCTTCAAAAGAACGATACAAGAAGGTATTTTGCACTAATTCATTCATTTATTTATTTTGTAATTGATTTTTTTGTGGAGATTTGAAGCTTATGTTGATATGAATTTTGATAGTTGTTTGATATTAAACTTAATGAATTTTGATATTTATTTGTTGAGCTGTTGAACTTGAATGAGTCTTACTAATTTGATACGTATATTTAATTGGGAGTGATTTGGGGAATGTGATGGTGGACAAAATATATATATATATATATATATATTGAACTTCGAATGTATTTTTTGATTATGAGAACATAGAAAGAGAAAAAAAAATCTATTTTAATACTTTTTTGACTTTTGATTATATATATTTATGTGTGTTTATATCAATGTTGTTGAGTAATATTAAAAAATTCTTTAAGTATTTTCTAAAAGCAACTAATTACCTATTATATTTGTTTCTTTTGAAGCAAATAATAGCTTGTTATTTTTCTAGAATTGATGATACTATATTTTTGTCCCACATCAGAAAAAGTCTAAGGACTTGACAAACTTGCGAGGCGCTTTTTTATTGAAGTACAAAATTCAGCGTTTTAAGGTGCGGGACAATACTTCATAGGGTTGGACCTCTGTGTTAAGCGACGGATTTGGGCAACATCAAATGGCACCGTCTGTAGGAACGATGGCCCTATGCCTCTTCTCGAATCCCGCAAGGGGGGGGGGGGTGGTTATGATAATATCATATTATTGTCTCACATCAAAAAGAGTCTAGGAACTTGGCAATCATATAAACTCAAATCCTTCTCCCACCTTACGATGCACCTTCTTATCAAAGGCAAAACCCCACCATCTCAAGGTGCCGGATACTAAGTCGCAGGGTCGGATCTCTTTTTTCAACGATAGATTTAGGCATCATCAAATATTATTTTCATATATTATTTTGATTGTAATACTTTTATATTGATCGTATATGCATAAATAGTAACTTTAATTGTTTTATATATGAAGATTATATATAACCTTTATATTTATGTATTTTAATAATTAATAATTTCGAAAAAAAAAATTTCCTCCCAATTAAATTCATGGCTCCGTCCTTGAAGCTAAACGAATTGGTTGGTGGTTGTTGGTTATTGGTTGTTGGTGTTCAATTATTCACCAACCAAGGATAAACATCAAAGGAAAATCCAAGATTGGACCGATATTTTCTTCTACGAGGAAACAACTGTTGTAATTTTGTGATGGTTGGAAAATCCAAGATTGGACCGATATTTTCTTCTACGAGGAAACAACTGTTGTAATTTTGTGATGGTTTTTGTGGTTGTCAGCCAATCGGACGAGATGGCTTGTTATGATTCGCCCCTTCCCACAGTCCTGGATAGACACTCCAGTTCAAAATTTAGCTAATGCTGAGTCAGCCTCGAGAATATGGGAAATGGATAATAAACCACAAGATTGGATCAAAAAGAAATTCCAACAAAGAATGGTAGATGGATAATGCCACCTCAGACATGTGCGGATCACATGGTTCCTATTCATATATTACAATTATTGGTCATATTGTATATAAGGAATTTTTTTTAATGTATTATACGTTGAACTATGTAATTATCGTCTACATAAATATATATTTGTACGGCTCGTAAAATACTATCCATTTCGATATTATCTAAATGGTGTTTTTAGTTTTTAGATTGAGTATAATAATGCCATAGTTTAATTTTTTTAACACTAATTTCTTATATTATTATATTAAAATTTAACAATTAAAAAAATTAATTGGATAATAACCAATGGAAGAGCATGAAATTTTCCAGTCACATTATCATAAAGAACCATTATATATATATATATATATATATATATATATATATTCTATGTGTCGGTTGTTCCAAAATAAAGTCCAATTCTATTGATGTTACATCACACATGTTAATGTTCTATATATCTACAGTAGTATTTTTTCTTTTTTAATTACTTTATTGATCTTTCTAGTGCCGTTTGCTTGTGAAAATTGAAATTCTAATTGTTTTATTATTATTTTTTTAAAAGGTTGTGAGGAGCGAAAAACTTCAATGGCACCAACCAAATCCACGTTGTCCCAAATAAGGATATGTTGCTAGGAATTCGACAACAAGCCATGTCAATGAAAACTCACAATAAAGTCCACGAGACTTTGCTTCAATGGTAAGACGGTTAATATTTTAAGTTCAATTTCTTATATATGCAGGTATTTTTTAATTTTGATACTTATTTCTTCCTAATCCACAATAGTTTATATTTATTTGTTATTTAATAATATAATTGTAATAGTTCGTCTTTCATTTGAAACATTAATACAATAATTATAATAGACCATCGATATAATGGATTGATTGTAATAAATGAATTTTGAGAGAAAATAAAAAATAAAAACTCACTATAAATCTAATACATTTTTTTCTCGAATAAAAAATCTAACTATGAACAAGTCATACACATCAATTATCCAAATACACATCAATCCCCAATGTAAACGATGTGGAGGATAAATATAAAAAGTCGGTTCCCCATTAGTATGTTGCCAAGTGTTGCAAATTCCACGCTACAATCAATTAAAGTCAAATAAATGTAATAAAAAAAATTAAATAGTCAAAAAACCTCCGAAGTGGTGAAATTAAATATATAAAATTCTATATAGTGGCAAAACGTCGCCGCGTACGAGCAATTATCGAAGACTTTGGTTAATGCACGTCCCCGCATGAATGGGACGTTTCGCATCAAAATCGACAATTAGAGGTCATTTTCTCTCGTGCCGTCTTATTCTAACATTTAACTGGTACTATTTTTTTCTTTTATGATACAAGACGTAACATCTTTCACTATATTTATTAAGAAAACGTGTTAGATGTAGAGTTTGATAATTATAGTATGATAGACGTTTTGATTATATTTGATTTTATTTTCTCGAAATGTTTTGCAATTTTTTTAATAAAAAGTTTCTTCAAAATATTTTTTTTGGTCAAATTATAAAAACCCCTTGAAGTTTGACAAAATTATAAAATAATACCCCAACTATTGAAAATTATCATTACTTCCGTAATGTTTACATAAATCATATAATAATTAGCAGATGATTGGAAATTTTGAAGTTGCCCTTAACATTATATTTACAAGCACCTCCTTAAGGTTGTGTGAAATTACAAATAAATCACTTAGATATTAGAATCTACAACCACACCCCGCTAGCGACAATGGCAGCCTCCCCACGTCGAAAATTTGTAAAATACGCATCTTAAGAATCGTCTTGTTTCCCACTCCAAAGTGATGACTGATCAATATCATTTGACCTCGTTTAACTATTGATCAACGTGCCTCGATTCTCATATTTCCGGCGAGCTTCGCCGGAATCCGACGATGTCAACTCTATGAGAACTGTGTGGCTTCAAGGATTTTGGATTCACAAGAGACAACCATGTCCGAGCCCCCTCATCGTTGGACAAAGGGATTCTCCCTCATCCGGTCGTCAATTTGCTCATCGATGGTACCGTCGGTGTAGTATTGATACTATTTTCTAGATCTCAACCATTGCATCGATTATAAAACATTGAGGAAAAATAATCAATTATTTTCTCCCATCTCAATCGCGAAACCCTGATGGTAGGAGTTTTTTGGTTGACAAGCAAACCTTAGGGAATGTATTATAAATTCTAATACTTGACGGTGATTTTTTTGTATTTTCAACAAACCTCATGAGAGGTGATTGTAATACACCATTTTGACCAACAATTAATAAAACTAGTATATTGGACACACTCGATTTGGGTGCAAAACAAAAATGAGATGTAATCTAATGAAATGATTAAATTTAAAATGAAATTTTTATTGAATCAGTATATATGTGTGTATATATATATATATTAATTGTTTTTATTATTTATACTCTCTTTTCAACTATATTTAATATATTGACTAAATTTATGATACGTGAAAAATCAAAATTAAAGTAAGATTAAATTTTTCGATTAAAAAGAATAAGTAGAAAAGGAAGTAGAAAAAAATCTAGAAAAAGGGATGTGAGAGAAGAGAGAGGAAAGAGAATAGAAAAGAAAAATTAAAAATACGTTACAGAGAGAATAATAACTAAATTTTTTTTATGTATAATTATTCTAGTAGCGGTATTTGAGGAAGTTCAAAATTACACAAAAACAAAAAAAAGTCAATGGAATTCTCACTTAATATATAGTACATATATTGAATGAGGAAATTTTGGGAAAAGTACATACTTTTTTGGACGAAAACCTAACGGAACTCTAATAGGAGATTTTTGTAAATTTTTTCAAATGTTAGGGGGTCATGATAATTTTCAATAATTGAGGAGTTTTTTTTTTTTTTTTGTAATTCGCCCTACCTTTTTTTACCAAAACAGTATTTTAAAAGTATAATAATTTCAAATTAACCATCATATTCGTACGAAGTATATATTCGTTTTCACCAATTGTTGACCTAATATATATAAATATTTATTCTTAAATTATCATAGCCTTTTTTTTTTTTGAGGAAAAGTTATCATAGCTTTATAATTACTACACATAATAACATAAAAACTTAATGTCTCACTGTCAATCTCGCAAAAACCTACATAAAGATTAAAGAAATATTAAAACGTATTTTGTCCAAAAAAATCAAATATGCTAGTATTTTCCACGCGTTCTATTAGATGACCTTCTTATTTAAAACTTTAAGCTTAAACTATTAGATAGAAGATTTGTCATATAATTATTATCTCTAACACATTCCCGCACATGTAGACGGACTTCTTTTTGTATCAAGTTTTGCATGTGAAATTTTTTTTCTTTTCCCGCAAATGGGACGTCGGTGAAAGCCGAACACATGACCTGTTGTTTAGCCTGATTTTGATACCATAGTTAAATAACAACCTCATCTAAAAATAAGCTTAAACTATTAGAGATGAGAGTCGTCATTTATTTACCATCTCCAAGATGTTCTCGCAACTACCAAACTTAATATTTTGAAACAATTCAAAGAAAAATTAAGCACTTATTTTGATTCGGGGTTAATTGGACTTTGCATCCTTGAGTTGCACTGTATGTCCCCTTTATATTCAAAAACTGCAAACTCTAGTAAATTAGCCCCTGAATTATACATATTAGGGGTTGATTTTTTATTTTTTTTACATTCTTTTATCAATATAAGAGACTAATTTATTACATTTTGTAGTTTAGATTGGTAAATACACCATATAATATTATTAGAGGTGCAGGGTGTAATTAACCCTTTAATCTTTTGTCCATTTATGGCTTTTTCGCTCTCTACATCTCACACTTGTTGATTTTTACATGTCAAGGTATGTGTACCAAAAAAAAAAAAAAAAAAAATCATAAAATCGGGTCTTGTACATTTTACATTTGGTACAATGCATTGGATCGGTTGAATGGATAACATGTGTGTATTTATATTTAATTTTATTTTTCCTTGTTAACTAAATCAATATTATTACATTCTTTTTGCATATATATCATTCATTGAATTATCCAGTATACTATACCACGCCTACAATAGAATACACCCATAATATGGCAAGACAATTATCAACTTTTTATCCGAAACCCAAATTATCCATATGATGTGTAAAAAAAAAAAAAAAAAAAAAAAAAGTTAAACAATTATTTAATTTTTTTCTTCTGTTTAAAAGGATAATTAGAAGTGGATAATTTGAAAATGCCCCGACCCCACCTCCCTTCCAAACCCTTATAAATGGGCAACGAAGCCCATTGAAGCATTGCATACTAAAATAGAAAATATAAAACTCATTCAACAGAGTGAAAAACGTTCGACGTGTAGATCTCTCCCCCAACATTGCACCAACTTTTTCTGTCCTTCTCATAAACTACACAAAACACACTCTCTTTTCTCTCTTCTAATCTTCTCTGCTCTTACCCATTTTTCTGTTTTTTTTTTCTTTTCGTTTTTCCTTTTAAAGATTTAATCTTGAGGCACTTATTGTTAATAAAAATTTTATCTTTATCATATATATATACATTAATAAAACCATGTGTGGGATATTAGCTGTTTTGGGGTGCTCAGATGATTCTCAGGCCAAAAGGGTTCGTGTTCTTGAGCTTTCTCGCAGGCAAGTTTTCTTCTACTTTTGGTTTTATTGATTCTTGATGTTTTTTTTGAAGTTTACGTCCATTTTTGTTTTTTTTGCTTGACCCAAGATTGTGTTCTTTGTGTTTGATTGTAGTTCTTTAATTAATAGCTAGTATAGTGAAAGATCTAAGCGTTCACACAAAGTAGCAGGCATGGAGCTAGTTGGGCAGCATTCTATCTAATTTATATGAAAATATTCAGTTTATCTAAACTATATTTTATATGTATTATTAAGAACATTTAAAATTTTCTCGTGGAAATGATGAAATGTCTTTTATGTTCTTTAAGAACTTAGGATCCGTTTGGATGTGCTTGAAATTTTTTTTTTTTTTTGAATAGTATTTTTTATGGTAGAATTTTATTTTATTTTTTGTTTTTAAGTCAAATTGTTTTGTGTTTGGATACAACAGTTAAAAGTATTTTAAAATATGTTTTTATTTAAAATTATTCCGCGATAGTTTCTAAAAAAAAAGCCCTCCCCTCCCCCCTCCCCCCCACCCTCGATTTTTTTTTAAAAAGCTCATCCAAGCACGAGGGTGTCTGCAAAAGCTTTAAAAAAATACTTTTCTGTTTTTAGCTTCAAAAAAGGTACTTTAAGTGTTTGGTTTTGCAATTTTTGTTTAAATTTAGTTGAAAAAAAGCAGAAATTGGGAGGAAACTGCTTTTAGCTTTTAAAATTATTTGTTGGTATTTTCGTAAATAAATTGAAGTTTTTGAACTACTTTCTCACAATTTTTGACTTATTTTCACTTTTATTTACAAACACTCCACATTTTTACTATCAATTTTTAATTGATTCTCACTTTTATTTTCAAACACTACTAACTTTTACTAATTTTTTTTTTTACTTTTTCAACAATTCCAACTTATCCAAAAGCAAAAACAATCCTAAACACCCTCACAATCTTTTTTGCCTGAAGTACTTTTTATCAAAAAATAAGTATTTTTCCTCTGAAAAAACTCCATCCAAACGGGCTCTTAGTCTTGTCCCCAACTAAACATCTTGTTCGTTTTCTTTTGTCTTTTTTTTCTTTTTTTTTTTTTGGCATTTTTGAAAGGTGGGTTGTTGTTCTTTTGAAAAGATTTCTTATTTTTTTGGTAGTAGCCAAGTTCACCAACTTGGAGATAAGTATAGTTTTGTTATGGATAGTAAATGGACATCATGAGTTGACAATTGAGACTATAGATTGTTATTCACCGGGGATGTCAACACTTTGAAAGATTAATATTAAAATTATTTCATTTTGGCAGTCTATTTTCCATTTTAAGAGAAAATTAGTGTCCTTATAGTGTGGTACATTTTACCAGTATACCAGATGGCCTTTCTGTTTTGTTTTCTTGATATTTTTTTTTGTTTTACCATCTTTACTTGTGGATTATTCTTAGGAGGTTAGGGTACGAAACAATTATATGTATTAGGCCCCATCGTGAAAGGACATTTATGATTATGCTGGATCTAGAGTTTCACAAGTCTTTTAAGAATCGTAATGTAATATTGATGAAATGGAAGCCAAAGTTGAATAATTTTTTAATCCTTTTAGTTTTCAACATGTAGTTGGATTTTCTTTTGCTGTTTGAAGCATAAGTTGAACTTATACCTGCTATTGTTATGATTAAATAGATTGAAGCACCGCGGTCCGGATTGGAGCGGGCTATATCAGCATGGAGATTTTTATCTGGCACATCAGAGGCTAGCAATTGTTGATCCGGCCTCTGGCGATCAGCCCCTCTTCGATGAGGACGAAAAGATTGTCGTCACGGTATGTCCATTGAGCTTGTTGAGCATATTATTTCTCAAGAATCCAGCTTAAAATCATATATATCCTTGTTGCGTGTGCGTGTGCGTGTGTGTGTGGAATCATGATTGTTCATACGGTATTTCCAATGTAAACGTAGGTGAATGGAGAAATCTACAACCATGAGGAACTTCGTGCGCTTATGCCTAATCACAAGTTCCGTACGGGAAGTGATTGTGAAGTCATTGCTCATCTTGTGAGTATCTTCTTATCTAAACGCAGGACCACTTTCTTTCATCAACTTATTGTGCACTTTGTTAATCTTGTTCGATGGATTAATGCTTTGGTTGTTGTTTGATTTTTCTTCTGTCAGTATGAAGAGTATGGAGAAAATTTTGTGGATATGCTTGACGGGATGTTCTCATTTGTGCTGCTGGATACTCGTGATAACAGCTATCTTGCAGCTCGTGATGCCATTGGGATCACGTCCCTGTATATCGGTTGGGGACTTGATGGTAGAGCCTCTTAATGATCTATGCCTTGTTTATAACTATATACATCTGTACAAATATCCCTTCTTGGTTTTTGGAATTATACATACCTCCCTTGTAACCTCTTTGACCTTGCAGTTGCCCCTTTTCGTGTATTATTGCACAGTTGTTATATAGATTTATGTAGATTTGACGGGTGTTGCTCCCCTACTAGCTTTCAAATATTGATTTTTCTTATCCTTTTTATCTCTAGGCTCCATCTGGATATCGTCTGAGCTGAAAGGATTGAACGACGAATGTGAGCATTTTGAAGCCTTCCCACCCGGGCAATTGTACTCAAGCAAGAATGGAGGTCTTAGAAGATGGTACAACCCTCCTTGGTTCTCTGAGGCCATTCCTTCAACTCCTTATGACCCTTTAGTTCTGAGGCACGCTTTTGAAAATGTGAGACTTTTGCCATCTACATATATATATATGTATGTATATATAAATTTATTGA
Source organism: Petrea volubilis (assembly GCA_026212405.1). NCBI lineage: Eukaryota > Viridiplantae > Streptophyta > Magnoliopsida > Lamiales > Verbenaceae > Petrea > Petrea volubilis. Next base: position 4,739,212 of record CM047880.1, read on the forward strand.
TAAAGATCATCTCTATTGTCAAACAAATGATGTGGTTTGGGTGAAAAATGGATGCAGGCTGTTATTAAAAGGCTAATGACTGATGTGCCCTTCGGAGTTCTTTTATCGGGAGGACTTGATTCATCTTTAGTTGCATCTATTACTTCTCGCTACTTGGCGGGCACAAAAGCTGCAAGACAATGGGGAGCTCAACTTCATTCTTTCTGTGTTGGCCTTGAGGTTGGTTACTAGTTTTATGGTGGTTAATTTTTGAAGTTTTAAGTAGCTCTTAGTCACAGTGCTAACACATATAATTTTATCCACTTTCTGTGCAGGGCTCACCTGATCTGAAAGCTGCAAAAGAAGTTGCCAATTATTTGGGTACTGTTCACCATGAATTTCATTTCTCTGTTCAGGTAAAGCCCTTTACCGATCTCTGTTCTATGGCGCGTTTTTTTCGCTATTGTTTCATTCACTGAAATCATTACAGTGCCCTCCCCTGTAACTATGCGCAATGACACAAATCTCTATCCTGGTTCTCAAAATTACACGTACATCCTCTTTTACTTATCTTCACCTTGTAGTGCCCCTGTAACTATTCAAAAACACAAATCTCCTCCCCTGATTTTGAAAATTACAAATACCTCCCTTTTTGGTCGTATTAACCTAGTTCTCCTTTTGTCTATCATTACACTTGGTTAAATGATGCCATCAGTGAAGTTTCTATAAAACGTTTCATTGTTACTCACATTTGAAAATTACAAATACCTCCCTTTTAAAATTGCAGGATGGGATCGATGCAATTGAGGATGTCATTTGTCATATAGAGACGTATGATGTAACTACAATCAGAGCAAGCACTCCCATGTTCCTTATGTCGCGTAAGATCAAATCACTAGGGGTGAAAATGGTCATATCTGGTGAGGGCTCCGATGAGATTTTTGGTGGTTATCTTTACTTCCACAAGGCTCCCAACAAGGAAGAGTTCCATCGTGAAACCTGCCGCAAGGTACAATCAAAGGATACCACATTTTTTCCGCAGCTAAAAACATGAAAGGAGAGAAACTTAAACAATATTCAAAATTCATGGTTGCAGATAAAAGCGCTTCATCAATATGATTGTCTGAGAGCCAATAAAGCGACTTCTGCATGGGGTTTAGAAGCTCGAGTCCCGTTTCTTGATAAGGAGTTTGTGAATGTTGCAATGAGCATCGACCCTGAGTGGAAGATGGTAAGGCCGACGTGCCCGGCTGTTTAAAAACTTAGTTTGTTTTACAGTAATTGGGTCAATTACAATGAACTCCCCTATAACTATGTGTAATTGCACGACTTTTCCTTTTTTAGTTTCAAAATTGCAAATACCTCCCTTGGAAATTACTTCTACCTTACAGTTACCCCCTATAACTATGTGTAATTGCATCTCGTTTGAGGCACGTGTATAATCTTATCTTTATTTCTTATCATTTCCTTTCATTACAGATAAAACCAGAGGAAGGGCGAATTGAGAAGTGGATTCTGAGGAGGGCCTTCGATGACGAGGAACACCCGTATCTTCCGAAGGTATAAAATCGTCAAATATATTGAGTTCCACTAAATCTTGATTTCGACTTTCGCTTCTCTAAAATATACTCTGTTTGTATTTACCTGCAGCATATTCTCTACCGGCAAAAAGAACAATTTAGTGACGGTGTGGGCTATAGTTGGATCGATGGGCTTAAAGCTCATGCCGAACAGCATGTAAATCTTAATTTTTCACAACACGTTTAGAATTAGCATAGTTTCGTTTTCTTTACAGATAAAGTTCTCTCACAGGTCACCGATAGGATGATGCTTAATGCTGCCAATATCTTCCCCCATAACACCCCAACCTCGAAGGAGGCTTACTATTATAGAATGATATTCGAGCGATTCTTTCCACAGGTATACTTTTTTGTTTTCGTCGAATGCCACGATTTAAAACAGATTAGCGATACTTTGTTGGCACGTAAATGGCTGTGGGTATTCCTGTATTTCAAATAGTGTTAAAACCATTCTTTCGTTTCACGGAGATGAGCCAAGCGTATAGATTCGTACATTTAGCATTTATCACTAAATGAAAAATAGAAAATGTAACACCCTTTGGAATAGAAATATGAATTGGATAAGTGAATCATCTTGGATCTTACATTCCAAATGGTGTTAGATCGTCTGTTTCATTTCATATACACTTGGCAATTATCTGAAGTTTGGTCTATAAATATTCACTTAGACCTCCTAAGGTTTGCATAACCACAGAAACCACCCTTGCATCAGATTTTGTCTTACAATTAGAGCCCCTTGATGTTTGCATAATTTCACTTCTGTCTTCTAGTCAGGCCCATAAAAAATTGATGACAAGGGTGGCTTATGTAATGATGCAAACCTCAGGGGGTCCAAGTGTATTTATACCAAACCTTAAGGGTGTAGATCTAATTATCCCTATATATAAACATGAAACAGGGTGTAACACTAGTTGGAATAGACAATATGAACTGGAAATAAATATTCTGAATGTATAACTTAGCTCATGTATGTTCATATGTTGATTGCATATATTTGCAGAACCCGGCCCGGCTCACCGTTCCTGGCGGGGCGAGTGTGGCATGCAGCACTGCTACGGCAGTGGCGTGGGATGCTACTTGGTCAAAAAACCTGGATCCATCGGGCCGGGCTGCCATCGGCGTGCACAATTCGGCTTATGAGAAGCAGCATTTAGCTGTTAATGGAAATTTGGCAACACCCAAAGTCCTGGAACCCACCCCGATGGTGAATGGAGTAGCCTCACCAGAGCTCATTATCAGGGGCTAAACTCTCAAAATTCAAAAGTGAAGCCCATGTTAGAATGATTATGTAGCAGCATAAATATATATGTATGATAAGTTGGAACAAAAGATCTGGCATGCTGGTTTTTCTAAGCATATATTTTTCTATTCTATAGAAGACAATCCTTTTTCTCCTTTTTCAGATTATGTATATTGCTGGACATTATGCATATATTTGATCTCTATAGTATCTGCCTTTTGTATCAAGAGTATGATGATGAGTTGTGAATCTTGTGATGCCTCTGTCTGTCCCTTTCTCTCTCCCTCTTAGGCCATCCAATGGCCAGGGTATTATCTTACCTGATCCTAAATCTAAAAAATACCCAAGAAATGAAATGTTATACCCTACATTATCCTATTTAAACATAGACCCAATGGGTCTTTGATTGGGTCTATTCTATTTTTAGGGTTTAGGCCCAAACCCTACTTGACCAATTTGTTTTTTTTTTTTTTTGGGTGTGTGCGTTTTCTTTTTCTGTTTTCTATTCAACATACGCCCATTATTTAGGAATGATTTAGCATGTATAACACGTTACCAGAAACCTTATATATTCATTGACGGCAAATTCTCTCTCTCTCTCTCTCTCTCTCTCTCTCTCTCCATTTCTGGTTTGGAGATGACATGAATTCGCAAGTCAAGAGCATTGATCATATTTATTAGGAATAGCAGGATATCAAATTAATTTTGTGTTGGGGAAGTGGTTACCACAATGGAGGTTCGGCATGTGCAAGAACCTAATACAAAATTGCACCAAATCCAAAATCAAACCCAAGGATCAAAACCTCCATCTGTGCAATCAAAATGAGCAAAACAAGTAGAGAAAAACAACAACAACACAACACAACAAAATTTACATGAAAAGCCCCAAGGTGGGGGAAAACCACGGGACACACCCTAAGCAAACTTCCACTATTACGAATATAATGGGGATACAAAGTTCTTTCCTATACACTAAGCTAGGGGGATACAAAGCATCAACAAACCATCAAGAAAAACATGTTCTCGGCACTCACAATCTCAAATACATTACTCAATGAGAGTAGAAACCACAAAGAAGAGTGAGCAATATTCACTCAATACATCATTCAAACAAGGCTGAAATTCCGAGCTGTATATCTCATGATTCGACCGTTGGATCTTCACGAACATTGGACAGAAGCTAGATAAATGTGTGTGGTACCTCTCTGCAAAGTTTGAGCTTGATCTATGTAGTAATCATTGTCTGATTGTGGCTTGATCACGGACTGCCAGAAAAAAGACTGCACTGTTAAGACTTTCCGAATAGCTACTGTAATTGCTGAATATCTCAAGATCCAATCGTTGGATCTTTAATCCCACCGGAGGATTTTTAGTTTAGGATGTCTAAAAGCCAATTGTAAAATTTCACCTTGATCGGTCAACGTTTCGTGGTCCGATCAGTACTCTATTTTTAGTTGCTTGAAATTCTTCTTCCTCCTTTTTCCTTCTCTCTATTTTCTGTCTTCTCTCCTCTCTCTCTCTCTCTCTCTCTCTATCTCTCTTCTTCCTCACTTAATTTTTCTGATTTTCCATTGCACATACTTTAACTTTCCGCTCCTCAATGCTAACCATTTTAATTTAGGCAAACTACACTTTACCCCCTGTACTATGTCATTTGTAACACTTACCCCTATACTATATAAAACATTAGTTACTCCCTTAAAATTGATTACCCTAAATATTAATGACAAAATCGTCCTTTATTTTATCATATGAATGCTTTGTTATTATCTTAATATCAATATTGACGGAAATGATTGATTTTTATTTTTATTTTTATTTTTATTTTTCTTAATAAACTATATCTTGAAAAGGTAAAATAATTAATTTTCTCAGTTATAAATGTTCATCCATCAATTTAAAACATGTATAGCATAAAGAATAATAAATAATTAAAATATAATATAATATAAATAAATAAATTTAAAAAATAATTCATATTAACTAATTAAGTGAAATTGGTTAAAGTGCTTTACGTTCAAACTAATGGAAGCAAAATACTCCACTCATCAATTATGCACAACTAAAATATTAAATTGTTCAAAAATTATTTGTTTATATTTTATTTTAACTATTTAATTTTTCATAGAAACTACATAAATACATGCTTTACTTGAAAAGTGAACATTTTAGATATATATATATATATATATATATTAGATAGTTATTTGACATTTTTTAAATTATATTGTACTAAGAAAAAAATTAAAAACAACTATTTGAACAAATATTTATATTAAAATAATAAGACAAAATATATGCAAAATGAAATAAAGGGTAATTTCGTCACTAGTATTTAGGGTAATCAATTTTAAAAAGGTAAATGATGTTTTTAATACTATAGGAGATTAGTTTTACAAATGGTATAGTACAAGGGGCAAAGTGTATTTCGCCCTTTTAATTTTTTGCAGAAAATTGAATGTGAAATTTATTTTCTTTGTTTTATTTCCTTTTCCTTTTTTTTTTTGTCTTTTTTTTTTTCTTTACTTATAGGACTAGGAGTGATATTTTAACATATTGAAGGATTAAAATGTATGGGGATATATTAATTCCAAAAATATATGTCTTTTTACATTTGAAAGAAAATAAAGTTGTAGATAAAACTGGGGAAAAGTTGGAGTAATAAAAATTCGGAGAGTTTGGATTTTGAAGTAAAGTGGGGAAGTTTATGAAAATTAAAGTGTCTGGATGGAAAAATTGAAGCATTCAATTGTTATTATGAAAAATGAAGTGTATGGATGATTTATGATATTAAATTTTCCACAACGTGCAAGTTTGTAGCCTCGTGTAAATACCAATTCTTCAAAGAGTTGAATCGTGTAATATACTGATATTTTCATCACTGCAACAATATTTTATTGTTTTCTCTCTCTCTCTCTCTCTTCCTCCCTCATTTACACTTTCTTTGGTTGGAATTTGGATGAAAAATGGGTGGAAGGACAATGAAAAAAAAAGAATTAGAAGGAAAAAGTGTATGGAAAATGGAAAAAAAGATTGTGGCTATCACCATTAAGGGCAAAATTGTATTTTTGGTCCATTATACGAATCTCATTTCACATTGATGACACTTTTTATGTCCACTGACAAAAATGGTACACATTATTTCAAAAACTTGCAGTGTTAGACCAACGATTGGAATCCGGCCTGAAAGTGGATTCAGTTTTAAGCCACACCATTCAACCATTAGGACACATACTCCTATTATTGTATATTGTGCTATGAATTTAATTATAACAATTTAAATTCTCTAAGTTCAATTTTTGAAATTTAATAATCTAATTTTAATATTTTACCTTGAATTAATTTTTTCCAAAAGAATTTATAAAAAAAAAGTGCAAATTACGTCTACACCTCCTGAGGTATGGTATAATTATAAATTAGTCTCTCTTTTTTAAAAACTTACAAATGCCCCCTCGAGGTTTATGACCTTTTTGTCAACATTAATAGAGATATCCAAAAAATAACTTTCCTACAACCATTATAGTCAATCTAGCCACCAAGAGATACGTCTTGTTGAACCTGACAAAATTTCTTAATCAATTTTTTATACCACTAACCTTCGTAAAATAATTTCGCCTTGTACCACAATAGCCACCATCAGGTATTACCATTTATAATCCCATACCGTCACTATTTTTTTAATAAAATTGACTTCATGTACAACTTCTACAAATCCGATCTCAAAATTTCACCTAAAACAATATAAATTCAACTTGCAATTATGTCCTGTCATGGCGAATGATGAATTTTGTTAAGATAATACATACCTCAGGGCTAATTTATAATTTTTGAAATAAGAGAGACTAATTTGTAACTACACCATACCTCAAGGGGTGTAGACCTAATTTGTCCTAAAAAGAATTTTACACACACACATAAATATAAATTTAAAGAATTTATGAACAAAAAATATTGTTATACGAATTGAGTATCCAATTCTCACTTTAAGACAACTTAAGAATTTTTAAGTCTCGCATTAAGTTTATTTATTATGCACTTATATTTTAGATAATAATATTAAAAAAATATTAAAGGTTTGACACTCACTCGATAGATAAACTCTTTTAAGTACTTTTTTTTAATCTCTTGAGAAAATTAATACATATTCTAATTAAATACTATATAAATAAACTTTTACAGATGTAGTTAGTATTTAATAATTCTAATTGTTAGTGTATATATATACATGAGGATAATAAGCTAGTTTTTTTAGGATACTCGTGCGGACTAGCTTTTCATGTATAAATTATACAATTGTATGAAAATAATTCTAGGTCGTAAGAAAAATTGACAAATTTAGTCAATTTCATTAAATTATCAATGTTATAATTCAAGTGTAACATTTAATAAAATTAAAATTTCTTATACTACATTTTAAAATGTGTTTTGCATTGAATATATATAATTTAGTATTATGTATAAAACAATTTTTTATAGACATTTTATAGCGCTTTCACACTCAATTTTTTTTAGGTTTCACGTTCTCGCTCATGTGCACTCGCTTTATGTGACTTAGATCAAACTTATCGAGAACATCACTAAATCAACTAGGTAATTGATCCGGTGTATGTGATTAATTTTTAATTTGGTTAAAAGCACATTCTTTACTAACAGTAAAGTCCATCATAGATTCAATAGGATTCGTGACGTAATGCAATTTAATGATAAATTTTGTTAATGACAAATCCATTAATATATGCTTTGACACTGATCAATTATAATTTAAAATATTAGTTTTAATTTGTTAGAATTCCATCACAATCCATGTTGAATACCATTATTTGTAACAGAATTTTATTCATCGCAACTTTTCGTTACTGAAGGAATGTGTTTTCTTGTAGTGACTAGTAATCTTCGTATAAGGATTTCTGTGTAGGGATGGCAATGGGTTCGGGTAAATTGGGGACCCGCCCCGGATGGGGCAGGTTCGGGTTAAAAAATTGGGTCCATGGGGGGCGGGTCCAGTAGAACCCCCCTAGACCTGCCCCGGTACTGTTAATAATTTATAAATTTATTAATTATATATATATATATATATATTAATTTAATTCTTATAAGAATAAATCTTTTATGATAATCCCAGGGTTTACTTTACTTCACCGTCTAATTCTACTAGGTATTTCTCCCTCCCTGCCACCCCCCCCCCCTCTCTCTCTCTCAAGCTTTGTTTTCTCTCTCTCTCTCGCTCACCAAGTCACGCTGCTCACACAGTGACACAGACACTCGGTTCTCTCTTTCTCTCCCACCGTCACACGCCATCACCATCACACGCCGTTGCAACGACGCTCTTATGCTCGGTTCTCTCTCTCTCTCTTTCTCCCCCCCCCCCCCCTCCTTCCCTCCCTCATGCCAAGGTGAAACCTAGCTACTCAGCTATGATTTTTTTTTCTTTTTTTCCTGATTTATTCGATTTGCTTATGAGAAGTGTGTGTAAGAATTGATTTTTTGATTTTTTTTTTCTCTATTCGTTAATTTCCATTTGCAAGAATTGATTTTGTGAAGTTTTTTTTCTCTATCCAGTAATTTCCATTATCAATTGGATAATTGAAAAGTTGTGAGTAGTTTAATTGCAAAGATAAGAATTTATAAACAAGTCATTACTTGGGATGGAACGTTGTAATTTCCTGTGTGCGCCGGGTCTACCCAGACCTAAAGGGTCCGGGGGCGGGTCCGGATCCAAAAAGGAACTGGGGCCGAGGCCGGGGTCGGGGTAGGTCTGGGTCTCTGCAGGGTCTGGCAAGTGAGGTCCCGAATCCTATCAAACCTGTCCTATACCCACCCCGTTGCCATCCCTAGTGCACCATTCCCTTCTATGGCCATAGTAACACTTAATGGAATCAACATATTTAACTTAAACATAGCCATTGTTTTGCCCATCAACGTTGATATGGGTAAATGTATATAACTATATATATATATATATATATATGTATATAAGTGTATAGATGAGCCATATATTTAGCCCAATAGATATGGATAAAATAAATATGTATATGTCCAAGACCAATATTTTGAGCCCAATTATAAATATGTTACATAAATACAAAAATGTAAGGCAAAAAGGGGGAACAATCGGAAAAACCTTATCTATATCTAGGGGTATAAACCGATGTTAAATAGATCGGATATGTTGTTTCCACTTCCGTATCCATTCAATTTTTTCGGATATCGGTACAGATAGAGATATTGACGGATATCTAAAATTAATATCCATATTCTTATCCGCTGGATATTGGACAAATATCGGATATATCCATAACTGATTGTAATTTTAAAAAATTAAATTCAATTACAAATGAATATCTGTGTCCCATTATGAATATCCAAGTATCTTATTCAATTGTAAATAATTGATATTCAACTATAATTTATTGAATATTTGAATTTTTGTGTATACAGTTTAGTCATATTTTTATATATATTATCCACTTATTTACAAAATATTATATATATATATATATATATATATACATAGATATCATACACTTTCATTAATAGCACCTAAAGTTTATATATGTTTATTTGAACCAACAATTTATTATTTATCATTCACACAATATTAACTAATTATTTTTTTATTTCTATATATCGTATAATATATTAAATATAATGCATATGATTATTAAAAATATAACCTTTTAAAAAGTATTATCCACGAAATGAATTTTACAAAATTTGATCAATAAAAAAATCAATTAATTTTAAAAAGTAAAATATTATTTAAAGCACATAAAAAATTTAGTAGACATACACGTTACCTTTTTCAAGTATTATTTTTTGGATATAATTGATAAATATAATTAAATTATAAATAATTGAACATATAAGCAAATATGTATTCAGGGCGGATATTAAATGGATCGGATGTCTAATTACCGTACCCATTTATAATCGGATATCTATAATCGGATATAGATAATATCCTCTTTTAAACAGATATGAACAATATCCGCTTTAAATGGATATGGATATTTTGCCTTAAAACGAATTCGGATACAAACGGTAATCGAATTTTCAGTTATCCATTTACAACCCTATCTATATCTTATATCTCCATGTTCGAAAAGGGCTTGTTAAGATAACTTTTACAAGGGGATTAATCTAGGATTAACCATTTCAAATGGAAATTCAAAGATAAAGCCTAAGGTAATGTTGTCTCAACGTGGTTCAAGCTGTGTAAAATATCCCACATCGGATATATTAGCCTTGACAATGCTAGTATTTATGTGGTTAAGTGTTGTTATAGTATAAACTAAACAACAAAGTACCGCATATGGGTAGACCCCACACGCGCGTGCCGCCCGCCTGCATGACCCTGCTCCGGCCACGAGCCACGAGCCACGGACCAAGGACCAGGTCCAGGTCGCGGGCTTGGGCGTTTGAGAGAATAGAAAGTATATTGTTTTAAGAAACTGCAGAGTCTTAAGAGTGTATATACTTTTAGCTTTCGAGTGTGTGTTTTGAGTTTCATACACAACCTCTAGAGCTGTTTAGCTTTCGAAGTGAGGTTCAACGTAACAGTGCGGCTTGGAACGGACCTCTGGACTGTCTTATCCTAGAAGGAGTATCGCAGGCCCATTGCACCTGTCAGTGGGGCGAATATTTCTTTAAGGCAAACCGACTTAACCTGGTGATTCAGTCGTACTTGTTCAAATCAATACTGATAACTCATCTGTACTTTCTTGTTTATTTATTTGTTTACGGCATAGTTTAATTTGCTTTTGACTATAGTGTTTTTACTGTAAAAACTGTTGTTGCATTGTATTTATATTATCGAATAAATCCACCCACGAGAATATCGAATTTTAGATATTCTGTTCAATTGTTTCCAACAATCTTAAAGAAATATTCGGGGTTTATTCGTTTAATATATTTATAATGGCGTCGAGTTTAACTGCTGGTTCATTTGGTTTCTCAAAAATTGACTTGAGCGGTTTGCATGAACCATTTGCTGGCCAATTCTTTAAACGTTAGCAACAACGAATGAACATGTTCACAATGAAGGGGCTCTTGTCTGTAATTCAGACTGGCAAACTAGTACCTACTGATACTGACCCAAAGACTAATGAAATCGCAATATGGACTGAGCGAGACCAAATAGGCAGAGGTATCATTTTGTCAGGTTTGTCAAATATTCTCTTCGATGTCTATTGCTCAGACTCCTACATTGCGAAGTCGCTTTGGGAAGCATTGGATAAGAAATACAATACTGAGGAGTAAGCGCTCGAAAAGTATTTTGTTTCTAAATTCCTAAAGTATCGAATGGGTGAAGGTAAGTCAGTGTCTGAACAAACCCATGATCTAATTAATCTGGAACAATCACTTGCTAATGTTGAAATGAAACTTCCAGAAAAGTTCATGGTTATGGCAATTATTGAAAAATTTCCTCGATCTTGGAAAAGTTTCGGAATGTCTTTAAAACATCAAAAAGGAAACTTATCCCTCAATGATTTAATGATTGCCATAAGTATAGAAGAGAAACATAGGAATCAGACACTCGATACCAGTTGAATTCCAATCAAAAGCAAATGTTTTGACTATTGGAAAGAAAAACCCTAAGCTGAAAAATATAAATTCGAATTCTAAAACTATTGATAAAGGAAAAGCTAAAGCCAAAAAGCCAAAAGCAAACAAACCATGCTGGACTTGTGGGCAGGTTGGTCATTATGTCAGGGATTGTCCCAACAGGGCAAAAAAAGGAAAGACCAAACCAAAACCCTCAGGACCAATAGTCAACATGGTTGAGGCTGGCATTGCTAGTTCTCATGGACACGTTGACGGGTATATTTCTTTTGAACCCGAACTTTTGACTATCTATGAACTATTCGATTGGCTTATTGATACTGGAGCAAATGTGCACGTTTGTGCTGATAAGTCTCTATTTGTGTCATACCAGCCAATTGATGGACAATCCGTGAGGATGGGAAATGCAAGTGCTGCACCAGTACTTGGGATAGGACGCGTGGACCTAAGGTTTCCTTCAGAGCGCACACTATCTTTGCAACGAGCGCATCACATCCCTTCTGTTAGACGGAACATTATTAGTGGTTCAATGTTAGTCGAAGAGGGTTGTGAGCTTTCATTTAAGCTAAATAAAGTTGTAATTTTACATTACGGAACTTTTATTGGCAAGGCTATTTATCTGAAGGTTTATTTAAAGTACGGATTGAATATGCTAGTGTTTCTAGTTCCAATAGTTTGAATTTTTATAATTTCGTTGTTATTAATAATATAGAAAATTCCACTGTATGCATGCACGGTTGGATCATTTAAATTTTGGTTCTATTAAAAGAATGATGAATTTAAATATGATTCCAACACATAACATTGGACAAAATCACAAATGTCAAGTGTGTGTAGAAGCTAAACAAGTAAGAAAACCCTATCAAACAATTAAAAGGGATACTAAAATACTTGATTTAGTACACACAGATACTTGTGAGTTCAATGGGGTCTTAACACGAGACTGAAATCGATACTTTATCACCTTTATAGATGATTGCAGTAAATATTGTTATGTTTATTTAATGAAACATAAAGATTAAGCACTTGAAAAGTTTATCATTTTTAAGAATGAAGTTGAAAATCAAACTGGCAAGACACTTAAAAGAGTACGATCAGATAGAGGTCGTGAATATAAGTCGAACTCATTTGTTGAATATTGCCAAAAGTTTGGTATTATTCACGAAAAGACTCTTCCATATTCACCTTCCTCGAATGGTGTAGTAGAACGTAAAAACAGGACATTTAAAGACATGATTAACAGTCTGCTTTTGAATTTTGGATTGCCAAAATATATATGGGGAGAGGCTTTGAATACGGCTTGTCATATTCTGAATAGAGTCCTCTAAAACACAAAGAACGCACTCTATTCGAATTCTGGAAAGGCAGAAAACCAAGCTTAAAATATTTTCGTGTGTAGGGATGTCTTACAAAAGTCCTAGTCCCTGAACACAAACAGAAAAAGCTTGGTCCAAAAACTGTTGATGCAGTCTTTATAGGCTATGTGGAAACAAGTTATGCCATGAGGTTCTTAGTCATTAAGTCTGAGATTTTTGGCATAGAGGTTAACACAATAGTCGAATTACATGATGCTACGTTCTTCGAAAATGTATTTCCTTTGAAACAAGGAATACCCGAAGATGTTTCAATTTTAGATTCTGCCATCGCATTTGGTTCCATTCCTGAACATATTGAAAGAATGACAAATGGGGGGGTAAATCCAAGTAGTTCCGGTTCTACTTTTGACGAGGCTAATGAACCTCACTGTAGTAAGTGAGCCAAGCTCGCTAAAGATTTTGGAAGTGACTTTGTCACCTACAATATCGAGGATGATCCTGTGACTTTCAAAGATGCTATGGCTTCTTCTGAGGCTAAGCATTGGAAAGTGGCTATCAAAAGTGAAATGGACTTTATTGTCTCTAATGGGACATGGGAACTAGTTGATTTACCAGTCGGGATGTAGTACGATTGGATATAAATGGATCTTTAAGAAGAAATTGAAAGCTGATGGTACTGTTGATAAGTATAAAGATAGATTGGTTGCCCAAGGGTTTAGGCAAAAAGAGGGGATTGACTACTTTGATACGTATTCCCCTGTAGCTCGATTAACTAAAATTCGCGTACTGATTGCACTGGCTTCCATATATAACTTCTCTATCCATCAGATGGATGTGAAAACAGCCTTTCTGTATGGTGATCTAGCGGAAGAGATATATATGAAACAACCAAAGGGATTTGTAGCAATCGGGAGTGAAAACAAAGTTTGTAAGCTTATCAAATCTCTTTATGGGTTGAAACAAGCGCCTAAACAGTGGCATAAAAAGTTCGATAAAATTATATTGAGCTTTGGCTTTATTGTAAATGATAATGATAAGTGTGTATACTGCAAAATAAAAGGTGATTCATGTATTATTTTATGCATGTATGTGGATGATATATTATTAATAGGATCAAAACTTGAGATTATTAATGAGACGAAAGAATTCTTGAAAAGTAAATTTGAAATAAAAGACATGGGTGAAGCTAGTGTGATTCTAGGACTCAAATTGATTCGATCAACTGAGGGTATAACGATTTCTCAATCTCATTATGTTGAGAAGATAATCGAGAAATTTGGTTATACTAACGGTAGAATCCTGAAAATGCCTTATGATTCTTCTGTGACTCTTTTCAAGAATAAGTCTGGTACTCCAGTATCTCAATTAAGATATTCTCAAATGATTGGAAGCTTGCAATATTTAGTTAATGGTACGAGACCAGATATTTCATTTGTGGTCTCTAAGTTGGCTAGATATACGAGTTGTCCTGATCGTACTCATTGGGAGGCTTTGGATAGGGTAATGAGGTACCTTAAAGGTACGAGTTCCCTTGGGCTGCATTACGAAAAATTCCCTAAAGTTCTTGAGGGATTTAGTGACGCGAGTTGGATTGTCCAAAACTCCGGGAGTAATGGATGTACAGGGTATGTATTTACTCTAGGTGGAGGCGCTGTGTCTCCTGGAAGTCTGCAAAACAGACAATCATAACTCGATCTACGTTTGAGGCTGAGTTGTGTGGTTTAGATACTACTGGAACTGAGGCTAAGTGGTTGTATAGGTTGACCTGTCCCTGTCATTGCCTTGCATTGTGATAATCAAACCATAATTGCAAAAATACGGAGTTCCAAGTATAACCAAAAGACTAAGAGACACATCCAAGTTAGACTGAAGTCTATAAGGGAGATAGTATCTGAAAGAATTGTAGCCATTGATTTTGTTGGTACCAAAGACAATATGGCTGATTCTTTAACAAAAGGACTTAAATTTAACTCATTCCAAAAATCCAGATTGAGGAGGGGACTTGTAACCCATTGAGTTTATACCGACAGTATCAACCCAACATACCACGTGGAGATCCCACAAGGAAGGTTTAATGTGGTATAAACAAGTTGTTGGGTGTAAATGTTAGCACCTAAATTTAGACTAGTACTATGTACCTGAAGTCTCTCCTCTGGTATACCTAGGAGGTGGTGTATTGCTGCTAGTAAGAGCCCTGCTCTGAATGGGGTCAAGGTCTTAAGTGATGAGATATGAGCAGTACATCTTCGAAGATACCCAACTAATGAATATTATCGTGTGGCCGCGATTAGAGGAGATGGGTTACTCCTTGAAAAATATTCATGAAACAGGATCAGGACACATGGCCATTAACGTGTCACCCCTAAAGATTGCTAAGCTCGATGTAATGTGTTGTTCCAATAAACATCATCACAACCAAGGTTCAAATTCGAGACATATGTCCATTTATTCCTGTGATTACATAAGTTGGATAACTAGATAGTGGTTCAAACCAGAATGTACCATTATTGAAAGCATATTGCGAGTATGCAGCCAATACTTTATACTATGGATTTGGAGAGGATTGTGGAAAAAGGGCTTGTTAAGATAACTTTTACAAGGGGATTAATTTAGGATTAAACCACTTCAAATGGAAATCCATAAATAAAGCCTAAGGTAATGTTGTCTCAACGTGGTTCAAGCTGTGTAAAATATCCCATATCAGATATATTAGCCTTGACAATGCTAGTATTTATATGGTTAAGTGTTGTTATAGTGTAAACTAAACAACTAAATACCGCATATGGGTAGACCCCACACGCGCGCCGCCCGTCCGCCCAACTCGGCTCCGGCTCCAGCTACGAGCCACGGACCAAGGACCACGGACCATGGTCCAAGACCAGGTCCAGGTCCAGGTCGCGTGTGTGGGGCTCGGGTGTTGGGCGAATTGTCTCGGTTTCGAGCTTATTTTTTACTGAATTGCCCTTGGTGTAACAGTTTTATTCAAAAAACTGAATTTTGAATTTCGTTAATATATTTAATTAACACAATTTGAAATCGCCAGACACGTTACTTGGTCAAACAACACGTTTTCAAATGTTGTCTGTTGTTGTGTCCAAGTGCATTGCGTGTCCGTTGGCATACTAGCAATTTCAACCATGCATTAATGTGCTAGCATTTAACTCTGGTTGTCTCATCCCCCTATATAAGCTGCCTCCTGGTTCCCTGCAAAACACACAAACGAAACAAGAGAGAATAGAAAGTATATTGTTTTAAGAAACTGCAGAGTCTTAAGAGTGTATACACTTTTAGCTTTCGGGTGTGTGTTTTGAGTTGCATACACAACCTCTAGAGATGTTTAGCTTTCGAAGTGAGGTTCAACGTAGCAGTACGGCTTGGAACAGACCTCTGGATTATCTTATCGTGGAAAGAGTATCGCAGGCCCATTGCACCGATCAGTGGGACGAATATTTCTTTAAGGCAAATTGGCTCAACTTGGTGATTCAGTCTTACTTGTTCAAATAAATACTGATAAGTTATCTGTACTTTCTTGTTATTTATTTGTTTACGGCATCGTTTAATTTGTTTTTGGCTATAGTGTTTTTACTTTAAAAACTGTTATTGCATTGTATTTATATTATCGAATAAATTCACCCACGAGAATATCGAATTTTAGATATTCTATTCAATTGTTTCCAACACTCCAAAAGCTCTCATCCTGGATAAAAACTCCATATTCTCTCTATTAAACCCTTAGGAACGGATTCATCGTCGTTTTGAATTTCCATAAGTAATTTCTTTTAGAATTTCGCTATCACCCATTTCTTGAATGTAAGTGATATTTTATGCTTGTGAACTTCAAGGGTGTTTGGCTCAATTTATAAGCTCTTTGAAACATCTTATAAGTTTGAAACCTTATGAGCTCTTTAAAAGCATTAGACAATTTTTTTAGGAAAAAAGCTTATAAGCTCTAAAATGTAAGATGCTTAGAGCTTATAAACTCATTAAAAAAAAAAAGTAAGCTCCACTACTAAAAAAATGTCTATCATAACACTAAAAAGTGTCCCAACAAGTATTGTGTAAGGACGCTAAGCATCTCATAGGTAGCGGTCTCAATATCTAAAAGTGTCTCCAAAACACTACTTTTAGGACATTATAAAAAGTCTCCAAATCATGGAATGGTGACACTATAAAGTATCTTGTAATTAGTTTTACGTGAAATTCAAAATGTAACTATATGGAAATATGATGACACTTTAAAGTATTATAATAAACATTTAACAATTTTGAAAGAATCTCTCAAAAAGGTAACCGTCACCAGCGAACCTTTTCCGAACATACTACCACCATCCTCGAGAGAGATAACCCAACCCTACTTGAGCCTAGACCGCATTCATCTGGTGGTGTAATTTTTGTAACTCTATTAAATTTAAACCAGCAAAATCTAACAACATAGAAATGCCTATAAGAATAAAAAAAATTGTAATTACACATTTTTGATGACATTCAAATATATCCAACAAACTAGTTAATACAAAAGTTGTTGGAACATTTTTTTCTAGAAGCGTCTCAAAAAATGAGTCCCCATGGACCTTAAGAGACACATCAATATAAATGTTACAAAATAATTTTATTAAGACTTTTTAGAAGATATGTCATAATATGCATATTAAAAGTTAAAGTAAATAAAGACCTTTTAAAAAAAGAGTCTCAATATATGGTCCTATTAAGACACTTTTAATTGGGCGTCACAATAATAATGAAAGTTGTGACACTTTTATTAAAACTATCTCTATACCATAGTTGTTGGGACATTTTTCTAAAAGTGTCCCCAAAAATGTGTTCTCATAGACCTTTTTCTAGTAGTGTCCAAACGAATTATATGCTATTATTTTTACCAGACAAAGTTGCAGATAAAAAGCTAAAACATTTTAAAAGTTGTTATAATCTTACTTATCCAAGCACGTTAAAAATTTATTTTTATCTATCTAGGAGTTTATAAACTCTAAAAATATTTTTTAAGTTATAGGAGTTTACAAACTTTTCAAAATAAACTTAGCTAAGCACCCTTTTAATATTGTATATGTTTTACAGAAGGGATGCAAGCTGCACTCTGGCAATTCTAGTAAAGGCATATAATAGCTAGTCAAAAGCGTGCTAAATGTATTATGACAATACACATGCAAGCATGACATAATTAATTGAAAGCCTGAAAAGATGTATTTTGAAAATCCACACTAAGGCATATAATGTCTGATTGGAGGCATGGTATTTGTATTCAAACAACTTGTGTGGAGTAATTCAATGACTAATATGAGGTATCCAAATTGAAATAGGGATAATTAACTAATATATCATTAAATAGCAATGTCTTAAAAATCCAATAGTTCATTGAATTGGAAAATCAATTGCCTCAAGCGTCTTTGGTTTAATCGCTGGGTCAATTACGATCAAACCAATGACATCACAATTATTTTAACAGATAAAAATACTTCACTCCCAAACTATGGTATTATTTACACGCTGCCATACAAACTTTTAAGAGTTGCAAGTTTGTTATCTAAACTTGACCTTTTTTACATTCATTTTCCAGCAATAAGTGACCTCTCGAATAAGGACTTGTATCATAATTCTGTTCACTTTTATGGCCAAAAAATGATCGTAGAGCGTTAAGTGTGTAAAAAGTCAAATTCAAATAATAAAGTACAACTCGTAAAAGTTCGTATGGCAATGTGTCAAAAGCACCATAATTTGGGGGTTAAGTGTTTTTTTTTTTTTTGTATTTTTCATGTTCACTGTTATGGTCTTACCATCAAATCTATGAAAGTAAATAAACGAAATCACACAAAAAAAATAGTCATACCATGAAAATATCAAGATTAAATTAACGAAAAAGGACCACCTACATAGGAATATCAAATATCTTAGAACTTAAATCTAATAAACATTCAAAACACCATCAAGTGTCCAAAGAAAATATACAATATGCACTAAACCCTTCTTAACCTTTATTCATCCTCATGAAAGCAATAATATCAAAAAGTCTTTTTTAAGCGTTTACGCTTTTCGGGGAAAATAAAATATGTGTAGCATAATAGTAGACCGTAATAACTCACGAGACATTTATTAATTGTACCTAAAATATTTGTTTGTTACGACACTTTTATTTGTCCCGATAATGTATATTTTAAGTACATTTAACATCCTATAGAAGTCATTTTTTGGCAGATAACTTTTTGTTTCTAGAACACTTATTTGTACCCCTACATTACATATGTCCCTAAAGATAAATATTCGGGTATAAATATCACTATATATATATATATATTTGTGAAGGCATTATCAAATACCCTATAAAAAATTTTAAGACACTTTTTTCTAGCCAAACAAATTTTAACAACGCTTAAAACTTTGGTAAATAAATTTAGTTATATTTTAAGAGCTTGTGCACTCAATGGACATTAGTAAGTGTCCCCAATAATGCTTCTGAGGCAACTGCAAACATCATCATCATCTTCGTCACGCTCTGAGTGGGCGATCCCGTTGAATGTAAGACTTGTCTTCTAACTCATTTAGTACATTCTAAAATTGGACTCTAAATACTTGCCAAAAGTGATATCCAATTATTACACTTGAATTCTTGGTCCAATCTTATAAGAAGGTTCATTTTCCATTTTTAATTATCCAACGTGGGAGGAATATAATAGCCACCCTCATTCGGAATGCATGTGATGTCCTCATTGCAGTATGATAGGTTTTAGCAATGTTTTAAAACCTGGACCGTTCATTGAACTGAAAATTCAACTGGGTTAAGGGTCACCAGTCTGACCGCCGGGTTAACTGTGGTCGAACCGGTGATCTCATAATTATGTCATAAATAATATTTAATATATAAAAAATATCAAAAATAATAATTAATAAAAAAAACTCAAGTAGTTTTCTTGTTTAAAATTATTGTTTTAAGCAAAAAAATGCAAATAATATAGTTTTAACTTTTCAACATACACAATCATATATTTTTCAAATGAAATACACTTCGTTTTAATATTAAAAGTTTGAAATATGGTAAAGAGAATTGTATTTAAAGAGATTATTAGAAAAAAATGACATAAAAAAAACAAAACAAAACTTGTGCATGAATTATTGACACTAACTGTTAATAAAACTAGCAATTTACATGCTCTACCAACTTGTATTACTTTTTGCAATGTAATGCGTCAGTTTAGCATCTGTTAACAATATAATGTCATACTGTTCTAATGTAGTTTTATTCATTAAAAATAATTAGTGTAAGTGAACTTTTAATTAAAGGGATTTGGTAAATTAAAATAATTGGCATATAACAATTACATCCTCTACGATTAGTTCATATAACAACAACCTTCCATGCTTTTAATAAATATAACATTTTCCTTCATTTTTTTGTTGATACCATATATTAGTAGCAATAGTAACACTAATAGCAAGTCAGTAATAGAAGGAGAAAAAAAAAAACAAAGTGTGGGATTTAATTTATAGTGTAATGGAACCGGCCCGTTTTATTGACCCTGCATCGGTCCGACCGGGTCAACTGATTCTTTCAAAATACACTAGTTTGAAGGCCTTCCCGTTTTGAGGGTCTGATCGAGCCATTTTCTGGTTCGAGTGGTGGTCCGACCGGTCGCAAACAATGGGTTTTAGGATTGACCTCTAGGTTGGACTCTAAAGGTGGTTCACGTATATATAACACTTTGTCCTATAGGTTCAAGAGGTGATTGTTGTATGCATAGCACTTGCCCCAATTATTACTTTACTCCTGATATTACGACTAACAAGTGGTTCTGATGCCATTTGTCACGCTCCAAGCTTGTGATCCTGTTGGACCCAAGAGTTGCATCCAAACATATCGAGTGCACCAAAAAATTGATTCATGAACAACTCGTCCAAAAAGAATATCCAATTGTTGCACTTGAATTGTTGGTCCAAAACTTATAAGGGGGTTTGTTTTTCACTCAACACCATTATTATTATTTTATTTAAAATGCTTTCTTGCCATATTGTTTACGCAAAATAAAATAATCTTATGTAAAAATCAACCAAATGACATCCTCAATTGTAATGTATCAAAATGTCATTTCCATTTAATTAATAAAACAATCAAATACTAAAATCATTCTCTTAGACAAGCCACCAAAATTTGTCATGACTCTTGATATTTGAAGTTTAAAATATCTTTTAAGCTCTATCATAAAATAACCTAAGAATATCCCCAATAAATCCACTGCGCAATTTTATAACAGAAATCTCAAGGATGAATTTGACTATAAGTTGAAGAACTAGGGACAGTTGTGATTTCTTTGAGCTTTTTTTTTAAAAAAAAAAATTGCTTTACTTTACTTAATATTTTTGTGAACAAATACAAAATTAATGCCCTTTGTTTGGTAGAATTTGTTGCAAATATTATAGAGATAAGGCATTTTACCCTTCAATTACCATAACTTTTTATACTTTTTCTATTCAATTTTATTTCATTGCGCTTTACCATATGATTTGAATGACATTTTGCACTTTGCCTCCTGCAACCAAATTGTGATGGAAAAGAACTTGGTGCTAGAGCATTGGTTTTGGAAAATATAAGGTGATGAGAGATGGTTAAGTTGAGAAGAAGATGATAATGAGATCAATTTTGTAATTTGAAGGGTGGTGGTAGTGATTTTGATATAATTGTAGAATGACTAATTTGAAATGAAATAGAACATTGATGAGGTTTATTTCTCAAAAATTGATTTAGGGGTTTTGCAAGAGAGGCGAGGCAAGTATTTTTTATGAATGTTTCCATCCGAATTTAGTGTTTATAAGGTAAAGTGCAAAAATTCAAATTCATTATATAACAAAGTGTAACGAAAAAAAATAATTATGTGAAGTATAAGAATGATAATAATTCGAGGGGCAAAACATTTTTTTTATCTCTAAATTATATCATAAAGACAAGATTGACAAAATTAAGAACCTCAAGTATGATTTGGTGTTGTAAATAGCATGTTGTTATGTTAATATTTTTGAAGATTTTACTCTTGAATGGATGCCATTTATGGTAAAATTCATAGAATAAAGCCCATAGTAGATATTATCAAATGGATAATCATAAACATGTTTATAGGTTTATTTGTAACCCACGCTAGTTAAGTAACTAACACAATAGTTAATATGTAGTTAAGTGTTGATTACTTCATGAAGTATCACCTATACACCTAATAGTGGAAGTACCACATGCGCGTGCCACAGCCACCCATCTGTCCTGACCTGGCCTGGCTCCAACCATGATCACAGTTTACAGGTGTGGGCATTAGGACCAATTGCTTCGGTCTAATTTTTTTTGTTGAAACCTCATTTGGAACTTCCTCTAATACTTTGTTCAAGATCCGAATTCAAATTCAAGTGAGTTGTTACAAGATGATAATGTGTCATTTAGTGTTGTTGTTAAACAACAATTGTATACACTATTAAAATAGTTGATTAGTTTTCAAGTGAAATTCTCATTGTATTAGGTGGTTGTAAAGAGAATTTTGTATCTTGGATGGAGTATCGCTATCCTCACGGCCGATTACACTTCAAAAAAGTAAATAAAAACAAGGGAAAAAGAACCTGCGCCAAATGGTCGAGGGTATATTATGATTGTGTATTTCATCGCGTCTTCCGGAAAAATAGCCATCAAAACTCATTCGACAACTTTGGTGTGATAACAAGCCCTAAAATAAGAAGTGGAAAATCGATGGAAAAATTAAGCTAGTATCTTTAAAAAGAATAATATATACTAGTAGCTTTGGCACACTCGATGTGTGCGCAAAACAAAAATATATATAATTTAATTAAATTCTTAAGTTTGATTAGTATAAAATTATAGATATTTATTATTCTTTTGTATAAATATAACTTTTAACTATTTTTAATATATTTATTAATTAAATTAATTATAAGAGAAAAATAAAGTAAGATAAAATTAAGAAAAAAAATGTAAAGAAGTAACAAAAGATATTGAAGAGTGGGGTGTAAAGTCAAAGAAAGGAAAATAACAGACCAAAAAGATTGAGATACCAAATGTAGTTATTAGGTGGTGTTCCCTCTTTATATGTATATTTTTCATTTTCTGGCAAAATTATAACACTCCAAAAATAATAATTATGATTACTATGTATTTAGTTATGAATAATAATAATAATAATAATAATAATAATAATAATAATAATTATATGCATATGACATATGACATGTGTGTGGATTTGATTTAACACTATTGTGGAATTTTATAACATGCAAGTGCACGTGTGCCAACAAATAATACAGAGTGAATAAAGTGTCGAATCCCACAGATATTTTTAGATTATTGCTAACTAAGTATTGAAATTAGACTTCCTAAACTTGTTCTAAACTCAATTATCAGGGATAGAAATTAAATTAGATGAATAAAAATTAAAATCAAATTATGCTAAACAAATAATGCATAGAAAAATTAATTTACCAAATTAACTCAAGTCTAGGATTACAAAAATTCTTATAATCATGTGAATTATTCTAATAAACTAGAGAGCAAATTTATTTATGGGTTTTTGTTGAAATTCCCCCCAAGATGTTATCAAATAATGCTATCCTATTTGTTTATGTCTAGCACTTAATTAATAACGCATTAAGTTCACTCATTGGATTACACATGGTTTGTAGGTATATGTCTATCCTACAAAATAATCGACTTTTGACAAATATAAAATCGATGATGTGTTGCTCAATTTATGATCCGATTCCTAAATTTCCTTCATCAAAACTTAGACAGTATTCTTAATGTACAATTGGTGGCCAAATAATTTCAAACAAACAAACCAAACTATACAATTAGGATAAATACACACAAATTATAAGAACATGGAAAACTCATAAAAACTGCATATTGGGATCAATCATAATCTCTGAACAAAATATTTAGCTACTCATGTTAACAAAATGCAAAAGAACATAAAAATTATCCATCAATACAACTAAAATTTAAAGACAATGAAAAGAGAAAACTGTAATTGAACGCCGAATCTTCACTTCCTTAGCCTTCAATCTTGCGTTGCTCGATGAGTCTTGAAAGATAAATTTAATCTAAACTAAAAACTAGAGAAAAACTAAAAGAGAGAATGTAAAGTATGATTCTTCGGCTACTGTGTTTTTCTCCTATTTAAAGACCCTTAAAAACCCTAGCATGAACTAAAATCGTAATTACGGTAGGAGTAGGAAGTTGCCAAATTCGCGGCTTGTGCACAGGATCACAGCCAATTCTGTCCAATTACTTTGTTTTTGCACAGATTCGTAGTTTTTTTTTTTTTTTTTGTTGCACAAGATCGTACCCCTTTTTTGCCTTTTGTCCTTCTACACTCCTTTTGTCCTAGAATAAAAAAAGCCAACATTAAACCTTTTTAAACAATTTGAAATATTAGAAAAAGTATAATAAATCCATTCAATTAAATACATAAATATATAGAACTTATGGACCTATCAAACACCTAACGAGCATGTGTGTCAGGCAAGCATCGAAACTATCATTTAAAGGCAAGTGCACATCTAGAGGGGGAATTTCTTCCCTACACCTCGTGTGGGCCCATGTGGTGCACCCAATACTATATTTAATTTAATTGTCAACCTACTCCTCCATTTAAAATAAGAATTAAAATGTTAGGTCACTTTTGTTAACTTGGGTTGGGCTTCAGGATAAAAATTTTCTTTCCTCCTATCACTGAAACTAAATTTCCAAAAAGTAAGATATATTTATATATACATATATATTTTTTTTCACTTGACAAAAGCAATTGTTTTCCATGCTAATCAAAAATTCTAAATTAATTCTAAGTATTTCTATAGCTTTTCTTACTTTGTAGTCTAGCAAAAACAATAACCAGTTCCAAAAAGTGTGAATATAATTATCATATAATACTACAAAACAACAACATTTGTGTCCTTCATCACCTATGCAATCCTACACAAACCACATTCAAGTTAAACATCACTAAAAAAAAACAATTAGAGATGTTGAAATAAACTATCTAAACAATTTGTGATCTTTTACTAACCTCCATGGTAAAAACCATCTTTTGGAGCACTATTATCACCTTAGAGCAACTAAATATAAGGACCCCAAGAATAATGTTGCATCATTGGTGGTGTGAAAGATGCAGGATTAACAGTGGAACAAGAAACTTCAATGTCTTGTGTTGAAGGAAATGCTTGTTCACATGAATGTGATACCCTATTCTTCTTAATTTTACCTATCCAACAAAAAGTATTTTTAGTTTCCAATCAAGCTACTTGGAAAATGATCAATATATATCAAGTATAAGAAGGATAAATTTTAATTACCTGACTTGGCTTCACAAGATT
The DNA here is from genome assembly GCA_026212405.1 of Petrea volubilis. Lineage (NCBI taxonomy): Eukaryota > Viridiplantae > Streptophyta > Magnoliopsida > Lamiales > Verbenaceae > Petrea > Petrea volubilis. The sequence goes on from CM047880.1 coordinate 4,764,258, forward strand.
TTTTTTTTCTTCTTTTGTCCAACTTTATCCCAATGAGAAGGTCTTCTTCTTCTCTTGATACCTTTCAGCCTTAGGTATTGAGGATCTAATATTATGCATTGATCTATAGTGAATCTTTGTGCAATGGAATTTTTGTTGATGAGCACTTCTTTCACCTCTTCATTGGAATTCTTCAAATGCTTTCAAATAATGGCTCTTGTCTCTTTATAAGGCCGACTTTTAGAAATTATATCATAGACATATCTCATTGCACTATTGCTAAGTACTATTTGTGGCTCCACATTTTCTTTATCTAAGTTACATGTACTAAATATGTTCATTGAAATGAAATCTTTTACATCTTTACACCACCATTTCATAATATACCTATCGGGGCATACTATATATATTTTTCATGTCTAAAACCTTGAGAGCATGCCTACACAAGATCCCTATGGATTCAAACTTCTTACATTGGAACTTTAGTTCTAGAGTGCTCAAGTCAAAAACCACTTTTTTTACCTTCTCAAGCTTCATTTTTTTTGATATCTCAAACTTGTAGGGAGACTTATTGAAATGAATTTCAACACCATTGTAACTTAAGCTACTACTAGTAAGCTCACTTTCAAAATCTTTGTAAATGGTGTGTGTATAGACTTGTGATGCATGCAACAAAAGAGGACTAAACTTATCCATTCTTACTGTTAGAAGATCTAATAGAATATTTGGTAGGTTAGCATATTATGGTAGGGTTAGAATTCCTATATCAGAATTGGCGAATGAGCACACCGAAAGTCCTCTTGTCTCTTATTTTCTCTGCTTTTGTTGAGTATTTTATTCTCAAATGCAAACACAAAATCATGTAAACATGTAGTTAGATTGGACATACCATTGAGTACCCTATTCGTGCTCTCACTCCGAGATATAGACTTGATGCCGGCATGAAACACATCATTGTTGAATGCGGTTCTCCATCTATGGCGAAGTGTATACATTCTCTTCAACCGATTGTTACCGTGTGCCTCAAACCTATCCAACATCTCTAACCATGCATTTTCAAATTCACCCTCATTGTGGCATTTTGATAAGCACTTGTGAAATAAATACCAAAATTGGTTGTTTCCATTGAGGTTACCCAGGTGAGATGGTGCATTTTGACAAATATGCCATTGACATAAGCAATGACGAGTTTTGATTAATTTATTGTCAATTGCATTCATTATAGCTTGCGCCTAATCGGCAAAAATGGTTATTGGAGGTTTCCTCCCCATGTATCGCAAGAAAGTACCAAAGAGCCATTTAAATGATTCTATAGTCTCCCATGACAAAAAAACACACTAAAATCACATTTTGCCGATGATGGTTTACCCCAACAAATACCGCACATTTTAATCCATATTTATTAGTTCGGTATGTTGTGTCAAAAGAAACCACATCTCCAAAATAATCATAATCCATTCTAGACTCGCTATCCCTCCAAAACATATTTGCCAATCTACCATCTTCATCCATTTCCAAGTCCCACTCAAATATCTAGTCTTCCTCTTTTTTCTTTCTAAAATATGGCAATAGACTTTCAACATCACCCGCCCCAATTTTACTTTTTCTCAATGAATAATGATAATTGTAGGCATCTTTTGTGGTGAAAGATATGTATTGAGGACCACCACTCTCATTCATTAAGTAAGAAATTCCATCTGATAGCTTAATTCCAATATTAGCAAATGATTCCAACACAGCTCCGTTTGATTCAAATACATTTCTTGCAGATCTAAGAAAACATTTTTCAAAATGCAAGGCCATTGGATGATTATGTTCTTTATAAATTTGATGACCTTGCAAGACCCACCTTACGTGCATTCAAAACGTATTTCTACTGGACAATCAGTTCTCATCTCATTTCTAGCAGATACACCTTGACTACTATTGTTGTTAACTCTAACCCCTTGACAAAAACAATGAAACCATTTTTGTCTAATTAGTTTCGTACCTGAGTAATAATATTGCTTCCCTTTACGAACACTAAATCCCATGGCAATGTCGTATTCATTGTATGCATTATATGCATCATCTAGATTTTTGAAGCACTCTGACAAAAGGGACTCCTCAAGTTGAAGAACGAAATCATCATACTGTTTATCTTCCATTTGCTCTGTTGTTTCTTCAAAAACTTTTTCATGAGTTGATATACTTTCAATGGCTGCATTATCTTCATCATTTGTGTCCAAATAAATAACTTCATTGAAATCAAACATGGTTGTTGCATTATTAAACATATAGAATAAATAAATATAAAAGGTCTTAAAAATTGGATATAACAATAAGTAAGAAAGTGAAAGGTAAATTCTTTTTTAAAAAAAACTTGTATTTCCAACTAAATATAAGTAATTTAAAAAAAAAGTGCACATTTATTGGGATTCTTGGTGGCAACTTGTGGTGGAACTCCATGTTCATCAACATCATCTTGCAATGGTGGGGTTTCATTTTTTTTGAGATAACAAACTATCAATGTTTTTCATATCTTTCAAAATTTCAAACCCAAATGCTAATGATTTTTGTACACTAGAATTGATAAAAGTGGTTAAAATACATTTAATATGAAAATTTTGTAGATGGAAAAATCATTTTTTTTCACGTTAAGAAGAAGAATAGAGAAAAAGGAAGGAAATGCAGAGAAATTGGAGTCAAATTTCTGTAAAGTCTCTGCTTAACTCAACTCCTTCCTACAGTTAAGTGAGTTGACTTTTAATTCTTATTTTAAATAGAGGAGTAGGTTGACAATTAAATTAAATATAGTATTGGGTGCACCACATGGGCCCACACCGGATGTAGGGAAGAAATTTCCATCTAGAGGTCACCATATAACTAGAAATAGGGTTGGTTGCTTGCCAAATAGACGCCCATGTGCCAAAACCCTAGACTACATGATTTCAAATGAATGGCTATATAAACCCTTCATTCCCTTCCCTTGTCAAACCACACAAACTAGGTTCCTCTCTTCCCCTTTCCATCATCTCCCCTACATAGACACTATATTTCACACAAATATGAAAGCACTATACTACTTTTCTCTCTCAAAACTTTATCGAATTGCAAAAATGAATATGCCAAATTAATCCTTTCAATGAGATGAATCGATTAGTAGGCATAAAGTTATAGTTTTGACGCCTAGTCATGGAGCTCTGATGGTGGCAGCGATGCAGATCCAGTGGAGGTGATGAGTGTCGTTTCTAGTAATATTGGTTTAGTCTTGACATTTTTTTTCCATGAGAAAGCTATCGGTACATTCAAGTTTGGGTTTTGTGTAGCGGTAGTAGTTTGATTTTGGTGGTAGAACCACAGTGGCGAGTATTGTTTTATGGCAGTCTTGTTTCAATTAAATCGTATGGGCTAGTCGAATCTAGGAATGGCAATGAGGCGGGTATGGGATGGGTTTGGCACGAATGTAGACCCGAACCAGGCGGGTCTGGGTAGACTTGCTAAACTGGAGCTTTTTGAACAATTAATAGTTAACATTAACAACATTAACAATTCATCAGAGAATCAGAAATCCAAGTCCAATTTGAACTCGTGGGTGGCCTTCAAATCAACATTCCCATTCAAGCTCGACATAACAGAGAAAAAAATTGAACCCATTTTACATAAAAAAAAAATAAAAAAAATTAACCCATTCTATAGAGATCAAAATTAAACTCATTTCTCATTCTAAAGAAGTGCCTTCTCAATTTGAACTCATTGTACAGAAAAAAAAAAGAACTTCTAGGTTGTTTGAAAAAATAAGAAAAAAATCATAAGGAAAAAACAAAGAAGAAGAAATCAAGAAATCATATCTGGCATCTGGCGTGTGCGTGTCGACAACTCAGTGTCGGCATCTATGTGTGTATAGGAGTCGTGAAGGCGTGTGAGAGAGAATAGAGGATGGTGCTTGTCTTGAGTGAGAACTAAGAAGAAACCTAAAGAGATTGGGATTTAGGGTAAAATATTTAATTGTAATAACTTTATATATATATATATATATATAATTTAATAATTATAAATTAGTACCGGGGTGGGTTCTACCGAACCCAAACGGGTGCAAGAATCCCAGGCCCGGGACCCGCCCGATGGACCCCATTACTTAACTCGGACCCTTCCGATCTGGGGTGGGTCCCCAGTTTATTCGGACCCATTGCCATCCCTAGTCTAATCATAAAATTGATTGACAGGTTTTGATGAGCTTGACGAGACAAACAAAATGGTGTTGAGGTTGAATACGCTAGCGGCGGCGTGGCGGGGAAAAGTTAGGACTTTTTACTATTTTGACACAAAAAAAGTATTTTGTTTAATATTTTGACACAAATTTAATATTTATTTAAAAAGTAACATAAGTTTATATTGCCATTGTTAACTTCCAGAAGAGTCGACACCCAAAAAAGCAAAAAAAAAAAATTCTAATGGAAGTCGATATTGGCAATGTCGACTAAGATTAAAAAATTAATTTTTGATAATTAAAAAAAAAGAAAAAAAGGGAGTCGACATCCCCCAATTTTTTTTTTGTCAATGAGATGTCGCCATCTCTCTCTCTCTCTCTCTCCCTCCCCATTACTAATCAATTTAAATTTCATGGGCATGATGTCAATCTTGCAATGAAAAAATTATTGCAATTTGTTGCAAAATGCAAATATTAAAAAAATCTGAAATGGTTCACATGACTATGATGAATCAAAATCACTTTTATTATTACAATAATGTGATTTTATTTTCCTTTGTTTGAAGCAAAGAATAAATACCATAGATTCAATTATCCAAAATGTCCAAGAGTACAGAAAATATAATCTGTATTTTTTTATCCAAATTGCATCTCATACGTTAATATAATCTTGGTTGTGCATTCAATAGTTTGTAAGAAATTTTTTGTCTAGATCCGGTTTAGTCGATCCCAATCAATCATATATAATGCATTAATACTACGAATGCAAATGGATATTAAACAAAGTGGATATGCAGTATCCGAATTCGTATCCGATTAAATTTTTCGATATACGTATCTGTATCTGATGAATATTCAAAATATCATATCCAAATTCAAATTCGACGGATATTTTGTAGGTTTGGATATATCTGTTTCCAATAATATTTATGAAAATAAAACAAAATTATGGATATCTAAATATTCGTTTTCATTTACAATTTTTCAAATTCTTATTGGAATCGTTTGGTTCCCCAAATTAGCCAAGAAAAGGACCCTACATATCGGCTAAGTTAGCATTTGGTTCGATAGATCATAATCTCGGGTCTTTCTCCAATCTTGGCTGACCCGCTATGTATGCCCCTTTATCTCAAGATTATAATCTCACCTGGGGGGGTGAGATTGAATTTAAGTTGTTTAAGATTAATTTCAAGTTGAATTGATTTGTCCCTTCTGTCCTTAGATTTGGCATTGCTTTTTACAAGTTACTCTATTCTAGGGCTTCTTTATTTTTCGAATTTACCAACAGCATCTCTGTTGTGCTTCACTTTGCAAGGCAGAGGAGAAGGAACAGTACTGAGGAGCAACTGCTATTTCACCCTAAATTCGAAGGATTAACGAATCGTGTAATTGTTCATAGCGGTAAGTCAATTTTTCATTTTTGCAGTTACCAAAATAATTAGATTCATACATCTCCTTATCGAAATTGTGGTGCGATGTTGTATATGCGTGTCGTTTGTGAAGATTTCGAATCATGAAGATCTCCATTCTTGTTGTTCGTTATTTTCCGACTTCCATTACCCAAAAATTTATGCTTATGGATGTTGTTCAAACCAATTATTTGGATGTTTTTGGAGTGGGTGTATGAATTAGTCCAACTGCTTGTATTTCACCACTGGGTTAGTTGATTTGACGACGAGTAAGAAATCAACTGGGTGTTTGTCCTGTTTTCAATTGTGTATGTTGTCATGTAGTGTGCTTAGTTATTGATAAGAGCAGACGCTCAAATATTCTTGTTTTTTTCCTTCTATATGGAAATTTGTTCTTCGGTATTAATACGCCCAATGACTTGGTTAAGCAGATGTTGTCCCTGTGTTAGGATTAAGTTGAACGAACCTAATGCTCTAGAATTCTGAATACCACTGTCTGTATTTCCTGATGTAGTGCCATTATGAGTAGAAGGAGACAATTCCTATTTTTGTTATGGGTACGTCTGTTTTGGTCTTTCAATATTATAGTGTTATACCACTTACTTGTAACCACTAAAAACCAAGAGTTGGAAATCGGAGACATACACGGCAACCAAGGAGATATACAATCATTGGGAGAATGCCCGATCAAGCCAAACATCTCCTACACTAACCGAGATAAGCGACATGGACTGCGGAGAATTCCCGATCAAGCCAAACATCTCCTACACTAATCGAGATAAGCGACATGGACTACGTAGACAATTTACGGATGAATCAAGACGCTTTTTGTAGATTGGCTTACTTGTTAGAACACATTGGGGGTTTGACATCAGACAAATTTGTGTCCATTTCAGAGAAACTTGCTATATTCCTGACGGTACTCGCCCACCACACGAAGATACTTGTAATTCAGACCCATTTCAAACATTCGAAAGAGACCATCAACAAGGTGTTTAATCAAATGCTAAAGTGTGTGCTACGCATTAGCAACTTGCTTTTTGTGAACCCCAAACCAATCGACAAAAATGAGACAAACGAAGCTTGGAAACATTTTAAGGTATATCTTAATACATAGTTTGCGATTTGTATAAATAAATGTATTTGGTAGAGTACTTCGATTACAGCATTAATCTTTAAGCTTTAACTAAGCGCATAGTAAAGTGACTGTATTGAGTACACATGCCTTATGCTTAGTTGTTGATATTGACAGGGTTTGTCTTGGTTCCTTAGATGGAACATTTATCGAGGTCCATGCTCCCGGGCAAGACAAGAGCATGTATTATAATTGCAAGGGGAAGAAACCATGAACATGTTAGGTGTTTGTGACAAAAATATAAGCTTCATTTATGCAAACGGGGACCTCTTCAATGCTTATAGTGTGGCAACGGGTGGTTAGTACGAAAAGAGGAGCACTTGGCACGTCTTCAACGTGGAGGAAGTGTAAAGATTTTTTGGTAGGACCCACTGCTTATGGAGAAAAACAACACAACCTTACCATGAAATCACGCTGATGTAATGGTGTACATTACTCTTAATAGTGGAAATGAAGAAGGATTTAGTACAAAGTGGTGTGGTCTTCTGGCCGTTGATCCTAATTTATTGTTTTTTGTTGGATGTTATGCTACATAGCAACACTCTCACAAGTGTAATGCCAAAATAAATAGTGAATAATTCGACCAAAAATTGGATAAGGAAAAAAGAAATTAAAAAAATAAATCCTTATCTTACAGGAAAAACAATATCACATCTACGATTTATGGAAAATACAACAGAAATAATAAATAAAAAACAAAAAAAAAGTTAACTACTACTCCTACAGCAAGGTGTATCGATGCACGAGGTTTTTTTCTAGCATCCCCGCAGATAATATAATTTTCCATTCATAAATGATGGGATTGTTAATTTACTATAAAATGCGCATTTTATATGCGTTTTTTATAAATTTCAACTTGAAACAATTCCTAAATGCATTTAGAAAACTAAGCAAGGGTAAAATAGTACTATACTAATATATATATATATACATATATATGTATATTTACTATTGTATATGTGTGTAATATATATTAGTATATTTGTATAGTAATATATATATTTTATTTTTTATTTTATTTTATTTTATTTATTTTTCAGCGGAATTCTCACATAATTTTATCCAAGTTTTTTAAAAAAAGAATTAAAAAATTCTTGCAAAATGCCAGATTTTTTATAAAAAATTTAAAAATTCTCACAAAATTTTTGGGGGAAAATTTGCCGAAATTTTCTTTTTAGAAAAAAATATATAAAAATGTGTTTGGCGAGCTTTCGACGACTTTCAAGAGGGAATAGTTTTCCAGCGACTTGTTTGTGGGATTCCATTTAAATTGAAAAGGCTATGAAATTTTTTTCGACAACAATCGTCTTGCTGAAATTTTATGGGAATTTCCACCAAAATTACAAACTTTCAACTAATTCCCGTGGATTTCGCTGGAATTTTCTTAGTTTTGTTAATTTTCTTGTAGTGTTAGTAGGGTAAATACTTCTTTAAGGCAAGTCGGCATTTGCAGGCGATTCAGTCATGAAAATCATTTACCAAAACGAAATCTATCGGTAGTTGAGAATGATACACTTATAGAAAAGATAAGTCTATCAACTGGTTCTTTATTTATCTTAATTCTAATACTAGCTTGTCGGTTATATTGGGGATCATACATATTGAATGATACGCTTATAGAAAAGATAAGTATGCCAACTAGTTCTTTATTTATCTTAATTCTGATACTAGCTTGTAGGTTATATGAGGGATCATACATATCGCCGAATTGAAATCAAGTCTGATTTCTCGAATCAAGTATACGTTGCTGAAATGGAATTATAGCTTAGTCCACAAATCAGGTATTGATATTGACTCTATTTGCCTTAGGCTAGCGATATCATGTTTTTTCAAATCAAATGATAATCAGGGACAGAGCTAGGAATTTGATTGGGGGGGGGGAATTTTTCGAGATCATTAGTTATTAAAATGTATAAATATAAGGGTTACATAATATTAGTATATAAAATAACAAAAGTTATCATATTTAAGCATATACGACCAATTAGAAGTGCTACAATTAAAAAGTGCTATAATCAAAACAATATATAAAAAATGATACTGAAAAAAACAACAAGCTATTCTTTATTTCAAAAGAAATAAATATAGTGGAGAATGAATTACTTTTAAAAAAATACTTAACAAATAATTTTTAACAATAATAAATAAAATTGACATAAACCCAAATAATAATATATAATCAAAACTCAAAAAGTATTCAAATGGATTTTTTTCCCTCTCTCTCTCTCTCTCTCTCTCTTTGTTCTCACAATCAAAAAATATATTCAAAGCCAAAAAAAATATTTTTTCTTTTTTTCCACCATCACATTCCCCAAATCACTCCCAATTAAATATGAAGTGTCAAATTAGTTAGATTCATTCAAGTTTAATAGCCCAAAAAATAAACACCAAGACTCGTTAAGTTTAATATTGAACAACTTTCAAGATTCATATCAATAATTCTAATATCAAATATCTACACAAAAATCAATTACAAAAAATAATAATAATAAATAAATATATAAATTTCAAAATTAGTACACAATACTTATTTGTACATTGGTTTCAATATATAAATTTCAAAATTAGTACACAATACTTACTTGTACATTGGGTTTGAAGAAAAAGTTGAATATTGTAGGGTTTGTAAGAGACGAAAAATTCTAATAGAATTTTTGGTGTTTTAATTCAGATAGAAGAGAGAAGTAAAATCTAATAGAATTTTTAATATTTTAATTTGAAGAGAATAAGGAAAAAGAGAGGAAATAGAAAGATAGAGAATTTAATTATTATGGTAAATGAGATTAGATAAAAATAAATCACCAAAAATAAAATAGAGTAGAGAAAATTAAATTTTTTATTATATAAATTATATAAAAGTCAAAATTTTAATTTAGAGGGAGAGGGGGGGGGGGGGTTGGCGGCGGCGGCGGCGGCGGCGAAATTTTAAAACTCTAATAAATATATATATATATATATATATACTAAAAAAATAATTTTTTAAAAAATTAAGAAGAACGACTGCCACCACTAGCCCCCCTTGACTCCGTCACTGATGATAATCATATGTTTCATATTTTATTTGTGTGTGTGTGTGTGTATGTTGCCCGTATAATTATTTTTGTAATTTGTACTTCTAACATTTGATAATAATTAAAATATGGCGTACGATCTTGAATTTCTCCAATGAAAACATGCTCAAAAAGAAAGGCCTTTTCTCATAAGACCCAATCATCTAGAGTTCAAAGTCATAATCTTCAAAGTCTAAGGGAAGTTAATGCAAATAAATCCAACTTTTCCGTTTTTTTGTAATTAAGGCTTCCGAGGTTGCCTAGGTTAAAAGTTAGGCATTCCTCCTACCAATCTACTAAATCATAGAAAAATAAAAATAAAAAGAATGAGCAATAGGTGGTTAAACAACACAAAATAATGCTACTACCATAAATATAAAAGTCTTAACATTTGGCTATACTCTATAGCCATCTATAGGATGAAGTTAGGAGTTTAATTACATAGGTTAATGAAAAATCTCTATTGTATGAAAAAGTAAATTTATCATTTTAAAAAAGACAAAAGTACTTTTTTTTTTTTAATACAATCATCCCGGGACTCCCTATAAATGTCAATCGAAAAATACCTTCCCACATACGCACACACTCACTCAAAGGGAAAGGGATAGAAAACAAAAAAGTTAAAACTCAAGACCTTTTTGATACCACTGTCGAACCCCCACCACTCAAAAGTACTTAATTTCTTATACAATGTGTGAAGATTAAGACAAACACGCTTGACTAGGCAAATCCACCGTCTGATTTTTGCCTTCCCAAAAATGATGTGCAATTTTGCCTTTCTAGTAAAATATTTTTGTTGCAGTTTATTTTTAATATTTTAGATTAATTATCTTATTTAATATTTTTCCCAGTGAGATTACAATGTTTCTTAGTTAACTCAATTTACCTAGGCAATTCCTGTTTCTTGATTTCATAATTTTTCTTGTAAGTTTCCAACTAAGGTGCACTTAAAATTGTACATTATGTATTTTTGGGTACAATCCTCTCAAAATGCAATTATATTTACTTCGAAATTTTTACCATCTTACACTTGAAATTGCCACAGTTACAATCTTTTAATGAGTATCTATATTTATGTGTATAGTTTAAACTAAAAGCTAGGTATGCTTTTTCATTAAACATTCTAGGGTTCATTTGAATGGCTTTAAAAAAAAATACTTCTCGAATTGTGTTTTTTATGGTAGAACTTTTTCATAAAGTCAAGCAGTTTTGCGTTTGGATACAGTAGTTAAAAGTACTTTAAAATGTACTTTTATTTAAAGCTACTCCGGAGTAGTTTCTAAAATAAAAGCCCTTTTTGGCTTTTTTTTTTTTTTTGGTTTTTGTTTTTTTTTTTTTAAAAACCCATCAAAATACAATATTTTTTGTTTGAAGTGCTTTTTCTTTGAAAAAAGTCCATCCAAACGGGTTCCTAATTCATATAATCTATTATATAGTGATTTTATGATTTTATCTAATGTTTACTTTATTAATTCTTAATTTTCCTTATATAGATATATTAGTTTTCAAGTTAATACTATTAAATAAATTTCTCGACCATTATAATAACGAATACGCGGAAATTGATGCAAATCGTAATTAAAATTTGAAGGATAAACGGATAGAAATAGCCTGAGTTTAAAACAAATATAACTAAAATTTAGAGTACTTAGGCTGCAATTATTAAAAACTACACAATAGACAACAAATAATTGAGACCTTTTCCACAAGTGTTAAATAACGTTCAAATCGCTTATATATTCATTTTCCAACCATATATTTTTATCTTGTTTTAATTTTTTTTTAGTCTCTGCTTGTGTTATATTTAACAAATACTAAAAAATATTTATTCATACAACAAAATTAATAAATATTTCTAATTTTTAAATTATTAAAATTTAAATATATAACTAAAGTTATGTGTGTGTGTATATATATATATTTATTTTTTACCTGCATCGAATGTGCATACCTTACTAGTATTAAATTTCTACTCGACCTATTTTATTGTGACAAAATTTACAAGGTGAAAAAAAAAATTAAGTGTGTGAAATAAATAGGTGTACTTCTTTTACAATAAATAAAATAACCTAAATAATATTCTTTTGAAAATTAGAGATAAAAATTGAAATAAAGTCTAGGGTTAATAAATGCTCCGAACCTTAGCCCATTTATGTGCTTATAAACACTAGCCCACGAAGGCCCATTAATGGCATCTCCCCAATGGAAACCCATGCAATTCACTGAAACTCTCTAAAATCCTGCAACAATCGACTCAAACAAGGGTTTATCGCTCTCTATTTGAGCAAACTGCTGCGTGAAATCAAGTCGGTACATTGCGAAAAGGGGTGGGTTTCTCGTTGATGATCAAGAATTTCACTCAAGAATATGAGGGATCTCGGCATGGAGGAAGAGACATAGGCTCTGAAACGCCGCCACAGTGACCGTTCGCGTTCCAGTTCGCGAAAAATCGGATTGTATTGTAAGCAGTTGCGTGCGCATTACTGTTCTCGTCGATCGTGATGGCACGCCGTGGTGTGTTCCGAAACGGCTCGACGGTCAATCCCCGGAGAAAACTGAAACTTGGTGAAAAAGTCGAGGTATCTTGATGGGTTTTTTCGTTTTTTTTGCCTTTCTTTAATTTTTTTTCCTGCATGTTTGTTGATTGGTTGATTGTATCAGGTGAGGAGCTTGGAGGATGGGTTTCTGGGTTCATGGCACTCTGGTACTGTGATTGGTTGCCAAGATTTGTCGCGTGCAGTGCGGTATGATCATCTTCTCAATGATGAAGGTTCTCAGAATCTGATTGAACACGTGGAGGTGAGTCCTTTGATTGATGGGGTTGACAATTGTGAAATTAGGAATCTTGATAATTATAGGGGCTTGATAAGGCCTTTGCCGCGTCCCTGTGGTTTGAAGCCGTGGGATCTACACTATGGACAATGTGTTGACTTGTTTTATGATGATGCATGGTGGGAAGGTGTGATTTTTGATCGTGCGGATGGATGTGAATTGCGGAGAATTTTCTTTCCCGACTTGGGTGATGAAATGGAAGGCCGTGTTGATATGTTGCGTTTAAGCAAAGAATGGGATGAGGTTAATGAGGAATGGAAGCCTCGTGGGAACTGGTTGTTTTTTGAACTGATAGAGGAAGTAGAGAAAGACTGGCCTCTGCCTGTTTCAGTGAAGCAAATTTGGTATGAAGTGAGGATGAAGGAAGGGTTTGAAAAGCTGAGGGAGTGGACTTCTTCCGGACGGGATATTTGGAGAGGTTTAGTGTTAGAGGTTATATCTGATAATTTTAGGATAACTGTTAAGCAGCTCTTTAAAGAATTGGATTCCTCTTGGGACTTAGAAGCGCTAGGACAATCATTGCTGGAATATTCTGAACCAGCTCTTAATGTTGTTCTGAAAACAGAAGGACTTTTTTGTAATTCTCTGGCAGTGGTTCCCTTTGAACCTACTGTCCGGGTGGATACTAAAGAAGAAATTATGACGCATGATCAAAATGACATAAAGGGTCATCAAGTCCAAGAAGAGAATGATCAAGTTCTTATCGCAACTATGCCCACTGATGAACAAGCTCTGTCCGTTTCTAACCTTTCTTTCCCAATTTTATCTCATAATCTTGCTGAAGATTATGGAATTGGTTCAGATATTTACAATGCACAAGATCTATCTGGAAGGATTTCAACGCAGAGAACGAGACTAAAGTGGCAGACAGTCGAATCTGAATTACTTCCTGCTGAGTTTTGCCCCCAGGCCATTGATGAGTTGAACGAGATGCTTAGGTTGAAGAAAAGGCCTTCAAAGACTGCAATGTTAAATGCCAGAAAACATCTATTGCATTTGGGCTGGAAAGTTGAGTCTGCGATGGATAAAGGAATGGTTAGAAAACGTTATACTTCCCCTGATGGGGAATTGTACTACTCACTTCGTCTGGTTTGTGCGAAATTCGGCCGTTTATGTCAGGAGTTGGCACCTGGATCTATGACTTCACCTGAAGAAAAGTCCCAATCCTCCAGTGAGTTGTCCAAGGTGTGCACGCCCTCTGATGAGCTTGTCAATGTCATTGAACCTGAATATTGCCCTGACGCAGTGAGTGATTATTTTTCACTCAAATCAAAGGAGAAAGGAAGGAAATTGAAAGCTCTGAAAGCAAAGAAACATTTATCTTTTATGGGGTGGTCTTTTCATCACCACAAGAAAGGGGAGAAGAAAGAAATTCGGTACTGCTCACCCAGTGGAACTGTATATTATTCTCTTCTTCAAGCCTGCAAATGGTGTTTAGAAGCTGGTGTACTCACTCCCAGTGATCCCTCTCCTAACATAAAGGATTTTGACGACCATTTGTTGACAAATAAATCACATCTTCCATTGCTTGCCATTGAGAATCTCCCAAATGAGTCCTCTGACTTGTCAATGTCGAAGGGGTTTCCTCAATCAGCTGAAGGTGAAATTTGTAAAACAAGAATTTCAAGGAAGAGAGGGAGGAAATCCCGTGAATCAATGAAAGTAAGAGGAGACATTGATGCTGAATGTGCGACCCCTGTTAGGCGATCAAGTAAAAGGGCTCGTGAAATGGTCTCTTCTTCTTCTTCTCAGCAATCTCCTCGAACTATGTTGTCTTGGTTGATTGACAATAATGTGGTTTTGCCAAGAGCCAAAGTTCAATATCGTGATCGGAATAATGGGATTGTGATGAAAGAAGGCCGAATAGCACGTGAGGGGATCAAATGTAGTTGCTGTGGAGAAATCTTTACCCTTAGTAAGTTTGAAGCACATGCTGGTAGTTCTAATCACAGACCTTCAGCAAATATTTTTTTGGTGGATGGAAGGTCTTTGCTGGACTGCCAATTGCAACTGAAAAAACATAAGAGCAACCGATGTTTGAGGTCGGAATCACGTGCAATGAAGGGAAGCCGGAGCAATAGGAAAAATGACTACATATGTTCCGTCTGTCACTATGGAGGTGAATTAGTTCTGTGTGACCAATGTCCATCCTCGTTTCATACTCATTGCCTTGGTTTAAAGGTATATTTCCTTTTGTTGATTTTTTTATTATGATTACCATCACCTTGCTCCTTGATTACTTATGTTTTATTTTTCCCCTTTCTGGAAGGATGTATTGACAGTTGAGTTGACCCTTTTCTGGTTTTATTAGTATTGTTTAGAACTTTCTTCTGGCACAATTACACTCACCTTCCATGTAACTATATGTAATTATACGAATTGCCCCTCTTTAGTTTTAAGTTTCCTATGACTCCCTTCTAATCATCAAAGTTCATCAAAAGTAAGATTTATCAATTAACTTGTATAACATCATCCAAACATGTGGAAACAATTTGAAAAGTTTAAAATTTGAATTATAACCTCTTTTAACTATATGCAATAATGAACAGGACATAACTGTAAGGTGGAAATAATTTACAAGTCAGGTGTATGTAATTTTGAAACCAAGAATGTATATTTCCTTACATGTATACATTTATGAGAGTGTTATATTTTGCTTTTTGTTTCATTTGTTTTCGTTTCTTGATTATGTTACTGCTATACAGGATATTCCAGATGGTGATTGGTTCTGCCCCTCATGCTGTTGTCAAATTTGTGGCCAGAGCAGAGTAAATCAAGATACTGGACAAGATACAGACTCTTCTGTTCTCATTTGTTCTCAGTGCGAGCATCGCTGTAAGTAACATGGTTTGGTGGGTTTGACTTGTACAAATAAGCTGGAAGTCGATGCGACCCTGCATCACACTCTAATTTGTTAACTTCTTCATGTAGATCATGCTCAGTGCCTCGGTAATAAAGGAACTATAGACCTGGATTGTTATCCAGAAGGATATTGGTTCTGCAAAGATACATGTGAACAGGTACCTTAACCTGCTTCAAATTTATAAAACACTGTGTGTTATTGAAGCGTTTGCATCAACTAGAACATGACTGTAATGTCTAATTGGTTTTGATATGTGTTGTTAGGGACTCTTGACAGTTTGGTGCTGAAGCAAAACCCCATAAAATTCAAGCAATATTGATGGCAACAATTGTCTTTATCTTCCGTGTGTCATAAGCATAGAATTATCATTATAAAGAAGATAGTAAATCTAATTCATAAAGTTTCTTTTTGTGAGATTACTTGTGCCTAGCTACTGTATAATATCATTCACATTAAAGTTCTAATATGATCTGTTGTTTCTGCAGATATTTCGTGGTCTGCGCAAGATTCTGGGAAAACCAGTTCCTTTGGAAACTGAAAATTTGACTTGGACTTTAGTGAAGAACATAAAATCCAATTGTTCTGACGATAATGCATCTGATGATGAGTGTGTAACAGAGAATTACATCAAGCTTAATGTAGCTCTCACCGTGATGCATGAATGTTTCGAACCTGTCAATGAGCCTGGCACCAGGAGGGACCTGGTGGAAGATGTCATTTTTAGCAGATGGTGAGATCTTTTGTATATGGGCATCTTTACTGGTTTTAATCAAATTAATATGACCATACTCAAACTCATGAACTAATTTGTGTAGATCGAGTACAATCCACTTGGTTTGGGTCTGAATTCAAGTGCATGGTGTTCACAAATCTTTGTTTTATCAAGGACCCAAATATTGGTTTTACTTGCCTAGATCCTTATTTCGGCCACTCACGGATTATATTCAGGACAACTCTTGCCCAATAAGGCTATAACTCATCTAATTTCTTAATTTTCAGGTCAGAGCTAAACCGTTTAAACTTTGAAGGGTTTTATACTGTACTGTTGGAGAAGAACGATGAATTGATTTCAGCAGCTACTGTGAGGTATCTTATGTTTCACATTTTTTTTTCCACCTGTTCTATTCTTCTCTACTCGAGTAACTTGAAATCTTATGTCCCTCTGACTCCAGGATATATGGCAAAAGAGTGGCGGAAGTCCCTTTGGTAGCAACACGGTTTCAATATCGTCGACTTGGGATGTGTCGAATTTTGATGAATGAACTTGAGAAGGTGCACTATCTGACCTTGTATATTCTTCCCTGTTTCTTTGTGGTCCCTTTTTTGTTCAACTTCTTACCTGAGAACACAATCTGATATGCGATAAGGAGAAGTTAACATTTTCTTGTTCGTGACTTACAAAATATCTTCTGCATGTAGATTTACAGTTCCAAAGGCCTTGACTAACTTTGGTTTGCCAATCTTATTTCTGCATCCTCAAAACCCCAGGCCAGTGTATAACTTGCTATGGGTGTCATGTCTAACCATGAACCCTGTGCCTTTGTCATATACGCCCTTTGTTAGTATACAGTTGCATAGCTCAACCTTAACTTCAAGTAGACATTTATTAAGATGTCACTGGTCAAAGGCTATTTTTAAGCTAAAGGGACTGGTAATGTAACATTGTTAGGATGTATTCATTTCATTTTATTTTAGTTTTCTTTTTTGGGAGGTCAAGCAGGGCTTCATTACAGTTCGAGTGGCGTTCTGTCATAATTTGTTCATTAATTTCGTTGCAGAAACTAATGGAATTGGGAGTAGAGAGGCTTGTTTTACCAGCTGTTCCTAGTGTATTGAACACTTGGATTACTTCATTTGGGTTCTCGGTGATGAATGAATCAGAGAGATTAAACTTTCTGGAATATACCTTCCTAGACTTCCAGGGCACGGTATTTTGCCAGAAAGCCTTAACAAACTATCCTTCTGCAGTGTCAATCCTACATACAGGTACATTAAATGCCAAAAACTACTCTTATCCATTTTTTTTTTCCGTATATCCAGAAACTACTCTTAATTGTAGGGTCTAATCAACACTTGTAGGAAAATAGGACATAACCTTTCTTCAGACTAATTCTCGTACATTTTCTGCAGGAGCACAGGCAAAAGGTTGCGAGAATGTGAACAGAAATGTCAACACAGAGTTAGATGGTAACAGTTTAGTTTCTGAAGTTTTTCAAGCAGAACAAGTAGAGGAGACTGATATTGTGGAGCAAGGATCTATATGGTAATTCAATATGTTTACCTGTATGTTACAGTATTAGATAACCAAAAGATTACAATAGGATTAATTGTAGAATTGCAACTAAGCACATTATCCAGTAAATATTGGTCATGGGAATTAACCAATGAAGAAAAAGAATTAGCCATGGCAAATAAAATGGAGATGTGCCGGTTTTCATACAAACTCTGTGTGTCATAACCTTTACATGCTTTTCATATAGCTTTTACATTAAAAGTTTGGCCAACTTTGTCATTGCTTTTTGAAGCATTGGGTGGAACATAGTTCATGGGCAATTATTGGCTTATCCTCTTCTGAGTTGGAATCTGTAATTAGTAAATCCCAATGCATGGCTAACTGACGTTTTCAGATCAAGATTCATGTCCTTTTAGTACGTTGTGAAATATGAATACATATATTCGTTTATATTATGTAACGTGAACTGAAAGAATGTTGGAATAGCTAAATATATTTCAATAGGCAATACACTTTCACAGATCCAGAATGTCTATAAGACAAAAATGTAGTGGTTTTATTCACACGACTTAATCCAGGTAACAAATCTATTCGTGGCACTTGGGGACTATTCGAGACGTTAAAAACTGTTCTCTTTTACCTTAAATTTGTCTCCATTGAGAGTTGCTGAGTCTGGCTAGATGATACTTTATATATCTGGTTGCATGTCTGTAGTCTTGATCATTGTGTTTTTTTTCCTCAGCATGGCAACAGAGATGGAGAATGAAAATGGCAATTGCTCGGATCAGTTGGCTGTTATGGTACTTCCATATTTGCTCGAACCATTTTTTTGGTCCACCCTTCTGTTTTTTCATTTTTTCTTAGTTATAATGGCAGTGTCCTCTCCTGTAATTATGTCAGACAAATACCCTTCCAATTCCAAAATTGCACACCCCCTTCTTTTGTCATTATGCATCATTAAACGATGCCATTATTCAAACTTCAATGATCTTTTCAAATTGCTTTCACATATGGCTGACGTTATCGAAGTTTCTTGATAATCTTGATAGGTGTCGATCAAATTCTGACGGTTAGGAGGGGCGTATTTGTAATTTTGAAATCGAAGGGGAAGTTTATGTAATTATACATTGTCACAGGGGAGGACCGTGTAATGATCCCTTTTTCCCTATTGAAATAAACGTGTACAGGTGGACCAATCGACTCTCTCTCATTGCTTACCTTTCCAAACCAAGATTTCGCTCGACTGCCCTGTAGGAGTCGTAGGTGACGACAAGCAAGCTGAGGACAATAGCGAGAGCCTCCTGAAATGCTACAAACGGAGAAGAATATCAGCCTGTTGAGGGGTAGTCGTCTCTCACAAGTTGAAGTAAATAAATAGGTACCATAGTCAGGCAGAGGGATATAGCCTGAGTAGCTCTCTTAACACTAAAAAGCTAATGTTATTTTTATGTACAGATAACTAGCTTAACACATGCTACTCTCAAATCCTGCTGGTTTTCAATGTCTTCAGCAGGAGCTTTTTGGAGTTATCTATCAAATGGAACTCTAATCTTTCAGTCCTCTTATTGTCAAGAGTTTTATGAGTGTTTTCTCTTTTAATCTTCAAGTTTATTTATTTAAGTTCATGTTGCTGCAAATTGGCCTTTGAAAGGTCGAAATTGCAGTATAAATTAAATTGACATGCACAAGTAATAATAAGGTGATTTCAAGAAATAGTGAATGCAAACTTGAGTAAAGCTTACAGATCCTTCAAAGTTTGGATCAATGGCATCTCCATGCATTCTGTGTAACTATTAGCCTTCTCAATATTGGACAATTAGCGTGTACCCCTTTGGCACCAGGGTTTAGTGCATGTATAACAACTATACGGTTAGCACTAACGATTTCTATCTCAAGATATAAAATGGTCAACAAGATATAATCTAACATGGTTTGGTGCATATCTAACAACTATATGGCCGCACGATTTCTTTCTTTTTTTTTTCCTTTTTTTTATAACAACTATACGGTTAGAACCTCATGTCGTTAGACACCTCATGTCGTTAGACCAATTGGTAGTTGGTGTACAATTTCTATATAGTCAAAATATAATCTAACAATAATGTTGTTTAGACAAAAATTAAAAGAATGTAGATCTAATCATTATTAGATTGTATATCTCAGCCACGAAACATGAGATACCACCTATTTAAGTATATGCCCAACTGGTGTATACACCGTTGGATTGAACATGATGATGTCACAATTTACCTTTTAACATCATCATATATAGATCTAATGACTAATACACCATTTGGATATATATTTAAATAGGTAGCATCTCGTGTCCCCTCAACCACATAACACCCATTGTAAATTAAGCAAGGGAGATAATTATAATCCTCATTTAAGTCATTGCAGAGATGTTTCAATTAATCACACCTCATTTAAGTCATTGAAAACATGTTTCAATTCATAATCACACCTTATTTTCATCGGACACGTTTTCATATTCTAAAATAATATTTTATTTTCTATTCCATTATACACATTCATGCCATATGTATAAAATTATTCTTATAATAATGCACTTGGTTTTCATATTCTAAAATAATATTCTATTTTCTATTCCATTATACACATTCATGTCATATGTATAAAATTATTTTTACAATAATACACTTGGTGAAATTTTTACACTTGACGCATATTCATACAATAAAATAAAAAATGGAGTATTTCAAGTGCATTTTCGTTTGTTGTCTAACAAACTCTTTGGCAGTACACACCTTAAAAAAAATGCAATTAAAGAGGTAGTATAGGTGCATAACGTGACCTATGCCTCAAAATAGCTCGGGAAACATTTGAGAAGAAATATCTTCTGTCACTATGTAATTACTCTATTTGATACAATAAAAAGATAAATTATCTCATTTTTTTTTATTAATTTATCATTCTCATTCTTTAAAATTCTTTGTGGTTAATTATGGGAATAATTTGATCGAAAGTTGTAGTGAAAATGGAATAGTGCAAGTTTTGTACTTTCATGTTTTTCTCCTTAAAGGTTGTGGCTGGAGATTAATAGACATCACTAACATGGAGTTTGGATGGGCTTGTTTTGGGGGAGAAACACGTATTTTTTTTTTTTAAATGTAATTCAAAGTAAAAGCATTGTGTTTTGATGGCTTTTCATTTTTTAAAAACAAAACATGAGCTTTTTTATAGAAGCTATTCAAATAACTTCAAATAAAGTATCTTTTAAAGTATTTTTAATTACTGCATCCAAAATACTTGACTCAAAAAAAAACTATACTATAAAAAACACCACTTTATAACCACTCTCTTTTTTTTTTTTTTAAACCCATTCAAATGATCTTAATCGATTTGGTATTTTCCAAATAGAGAACTCTTAGAATCTATGGATATAAGAAATAGGGGTAATATGAATATACTACTTGGGTCATAACAAAGTAGGAAACTAAACTTTTTGTAGGGATATTAATTCGGGTGGGTCGGGTTGAGGTATAGGTATAACAGAAAAAATGTCAACCCGAACCTGACTCAACCCGATATTCAACCCGAAAGGTCCAACCCGAACCTGACTTGATTGGGTTCGGGTTGACCTGATTCACTTTTAGGTCATCCATCGACCTGACCTAACCTAACCCGACCCATTTCTTTTTGTTTTTTACCTTATTTTTTAAGAAAAATTGATCATGACTAAAAACTTACAAAAAACTACAAAAAGATATATAGAAAAAAGAGATCAATTTAATATCTTAAAATAAAGACCACATTAGCATAAAGGGCAACTTACGTTTACCTCCCCTGAGGTATACCCTATTTACGAAAAAGACCCCGATCTATGAAAAATTACAATTACCCCCTGAATTGAGGGGGTAATTATAATTTACACCTAAAAAAATAAAATTCCCAGATTACCCTTCTGAAAAATTACAATTACCCTCTTGAATTAAGGGGGTAATTACAAATTACATCCCCTAAATTGAAACGACTATTTTGCCATCAAGGGGTTTTTTTTTTTTGGTTATATTATACGAATTAAGGGGATAATCCCACTTTTGAAATGACCAGTTCGCTGCCCATCCACCGTTTGCCACCTCCAACAGAGAGATTGAGGGATTAAGAAGGGGAGGGAGGGGGGAGATCAAGAGGGAGTGGCTTGTCTGTCGTTCGTCCGCCTTGTTGCTGCCTGTCCACTGTTGCTTGTCTGCCGCCCATCGCCTCCAGCATTCCAACCATTTAGGGCGGGGGGGGGGGGGGGGGGGGCAGAGAGAGAGAGAGAGAGAGAGAGAGAGAGAGGTGAGGTGGGGTGGGGCGAAGGGGATGGAACAAAATAATAATAATAAGCAGAAGAAGGAGAAGAAGAAGAAGGGAAAAAACGAAAAGAGAAATTGTAATAATAATATTCAAGGGGGTAATTATAATTTTTCAGAATTGGAATTTTATTTTTTTTAAGTGTAAATTGTAATTACCTCCTCAATTTAGGGGGGTAATTGAAATTTTTCATAGGTCGGGATGTTTTTTTGTAAATAGAGTATATCTCAGGGGAGGTAAACATAATTCACCCTAGCATAAACGTCGTCATTAAATTCTAAATCATTTTATATAACTGTGAAATTAGTTAAATATTTGTGATTGATGGAGTAGAAATTTCTTAAATAAGCCACAATAAAACTTAAGTAACTAATGAGAAGGAAATACTATAGTTTATATACTATTAATATGTTTTAACTAATATAGTTTCTAAGTCACAATAATATGTTTTAACTAATTGATATTAAAAAATTATTAATCTCTATAAATTGAAATATCAATCTAAATTTTAAAGGATATAGTTGTTTATGACATTCTTTGCAAAACCATCATATAATCTTTTATACCAATTATTCTTTCTAACAATATAAATTGAGTTATTTTTTCTTTGTTAAGAAAATGGTTCAGGAATACTACAAATTGTCTTTAATTGTGTTCAAAATTTCAAATTGTCAGGCCAAATATTAAACTTGTGGACATGAAAACGTAAAGAAAATAAGAACATTGATATATGATAAATCAAATATATTTCAATTTCTTACGTTTTTTTTAAGTATAGCAAGATTATAACCACTGTGTTAAGTTGTTCTTGATAAAGAGAATATTTGAACTCTTTCTTAATTATATTTTTTTCAAGTTTAATCTCATTATTTAATTTAGTACAAAAAATAAATTATATTATATTTATTTTTAAATGCAATAATACATATTTTTAAAAAATAGACAGTACTAAAGGGACAAACAAAATAAGTGAATGAATACAAAATAATATCAAAGGTTAAAGTCTTAGAGAGTGAAAACTAAAAAATTAATTGAAGAATATATATATATATATATATCTATTAAAAAAAAACTCGGTTGGGTCGGGTTGAATCGGGTTTTGGGTGACCTGAGATTCAATTTCAGGTTACTTGGGTTGACTCAAACCCAACCCAAATCGATTTTATTTTTCGAGTCAATTTTCGAGTCCGACCTGATTTGATCCGAATTTGAAAACCCCATACCCAAACCCGATTTTTTTTGGGTGGGTCGTGTTTGGGTCATCGGGTTGGGTTGGTTTTTGACACCCCTAATTTTTTGGTGCAAAATTAGGGTGGATTTTGTTTCACTAGATAGATTCTTCTATTTTCGCAACAAAAATTCTCTCTCTCTCTCTCTCTCATCATAGCGGACACTTCAAGCATTTTCACGCTCTAAATCTCCTTTTTATCGAAATCCCTCACCAAAAGGCTGCCCCAAGCAATGCTTCGACCAACCCACTAAGAATTGACTCATCATACTAGACAACACTACATTATTAAATTGCAAGATTTGATTTTACATCATAAAATTTGATCGACACAGTTCACGTAAGACAAAAGTATAATCCAAAATTTTGAACATATGAAACCTCACAATTAAAACATACCTTAATGTAGATGACACGCTCATCATGATATTCGTTAATTTTAGATAGATCAACGCTTCTTTGATCTTTTAATGTATAACGTTAATCTCGAATGATAAATCGGCTTCTCCTCTTGACCCCTCTTATGTGACAGGACTCCTCGTGATCCTCTCTTGACCCTCTTTAATCTTTATGTGATTGAACTCCTCTTAAGCTTGGTTCAAGAACTCAAGTGTATAAATTGAATATTCCTTTTGTGCAAGTTGTTCATAACTCAATTTAAGGGTGCACTCGGTGAATTTGAAGGCAACTTTCACTTCCAACGGGCTTGGGGTGTAACAAATGGTATCACAACCACTCGCTAGCCGAAATGCCGGGAGCTAAGTGCTATGCGGGACAGAGTGTTGCGTGCATGGGAGCCACCTCTTGAACCCGCAGGACAAAGTGCTATATGTGCGAGAGCCATCTCTTGAGCCTGTATGGGCCACTTCTAGAGTCCCAATGCCTGGCAGTTGATTCTGAAAGTTGTCACGCCATGATAAGGACGTCGCGTTTTGAAGGAGAGTTGATTATAATACCCCGTCATACATCTAAAAATCAAGAAAAAATTGAACTCCTTATAAGCTTGGCCCATGAACTCAAATCCATCCATTGGATATCCCTTCTGAACAAGTTGTTCATAACCCAATTTAAGGGTGCATTCTATGGGTTTGGGAGCAACTCTCACGTCTAACAGGCTTGCGGGCCCGAGGTGTGACATTAAATGTGATATGAAAACTATAGGATATAATGGTCAAAAATATGGTATCAATCATTTGCATAAAAAAGTTTGATAGTCAGATTTATTTCAATGGATATCCCAAAAAGGGTATTTGGTTGCATTATCTTTTATGGATGGATTAGATGTAAATTGCATAAAAAAAATTCTTTTATTTAACCAAAATGCTCTCTATAAACTTTTAATTTATTTAACTATTCTTTGAATATGTTTTTAAAATACAATCGTTGAACACCCACATTAATTCTCCCCAATTGTTGGAAATTGATATGCCCTATATCTCTCCTCTTTTTTTTTTTTATTGATTTTCTACTTTACATAATATATTGATACTATGATTTACTTTCAATTAATGAGATTTGATTGAACCTAGCATAAGAAATAAAATATACACATGACATAAATATACATATATATATATAATCAATAAATATAATATATTATATATTTTCTTTATAAACTATTATTTTTGTTTATAAAAGCATGTCTCAAGTTAATCTTGAATAAGTAAATAATTTTATCGGTTGATTTCTTTTTTCTTAGCTGCATCAAAAGGATTTAGGGTTAAATGGACAATTTGAAAGTTATTTTAGCCAAGTCCAAAACTAATGGATTGCTTATCCACCTTCCTTGTGGAATGGACTATTTCTAGACGCGTAGGATAAAAGATTGAGCCCAAGCTATAACAAGGGCCAAAAAAGTTGCCACCACATAATTATAAATGAAATACCTATATAATTCCATCCACAAGCCCCTATCAAATGCAACCTTAGGATATAATCTTATATTCTCCCACTTGACTTGATGAACATATCATAAGCACTTAATATCATTTCTGGGTGTTGAAGATTGAACCTCTTCCATTCACGTTAACTACGTATATCCAATAATTTGTTAAACGGGAGTTACGGCAGCCATACGTAATCAGAGAGACTTATTTCCTTCCGTATACTACGATACTTCAGTCCGTATCCTCTAGTATAAAATAATGTTATATTTTCTCCTCCATTTACCAATACACATCACGTGTATTGATGAGCGGTTAAGATTAAGAAAGAGAGAAAACTTATTATATGGGATAATTTTTGAAGATTCTCTTTTTTTATCATAACCGCTCATCAATATACGTGACATATTTTAATGAGTAGAAAAGAAAATATAGCACTGTTTTGAGCAGAGGATCCAGACTGACAACACTTACAACTTATAGAAATAGGCCGTAAGTGATACAAAATTATCATGGTCCACGTTAAACTTTCTGGAATATCTTCCTAATATATCGAACATCATGTATAAAAAGTTGTAATCATTAAGCACCAATCATTGTTACAACCAAGACTAATTATTTGATCATGCTTTTTAAATTTCTTTGGTTGTAAACCTTTTATTATGATCTACTTTCATTAGATCAAATCCTTAAATGGCACTCTTGTTTATGAGACTTCTTTTTAACAAAGACACTCTAAATTCTTTATGGTTCACACTTTTGAAGTATTTCTTATCTGGAGAAGAAACTGCTACGGTTAGCTTTTCAAAGAGTTATTAACGGTGTTCGTGGGCCAAATTCCTGGACGACTAAACTTTGGCATCATAACATTGAGTTGTGGCTTCATTTCAGGGCACAGACGACTTCCATGAGGGATGAAATAATGACAGATTCTTTAATCTCCACAAAATTATTCTTGTAAATAAAAGGAACAAATAACTAAATATGTATTTTCTACTATCCAGACATCCAATAAATATTTGAGTCTAAGTATTTAATCACTTTATAATTTCAGATAATTACGGTCACCTCAGCAACTTTTGGGCCATTTAGCATTTTGTTTCCTAATCTTTGTATCGTAGCAGAGATATCCTCTAATCGTTTTTAAATGTGCAAATAAACCCCTAAATTATTTTATGGCACATATTCTAGGAATATTCCGTTCAAGTGAGCCGCACTTGGCAGTGCACGTGACTTAGGTGAGGGTATTTTCGTCCATTCATAAAAAATTATCTATGTTGCTTTCAATAGTAAAAAAATTATGTTTAGAGACACGTAATCTAATCACTACAAGAAAAAACGCAATTTTGGGTGGAATTTCGAAGGAATTTTAAAAAAATAAAAAAATTTAAATTCTAAATTTTCGGTGGAATTTTGGTGTGAAATTCTGTCGAAATTAAAAAATCAATAAAAAATATTAATTTTTAAATTTTCAACGTAATTTCCACATAAAATTCCTGCGAAAATTTAAAAAAATAAAAAATATTAAATTTTAAAATTTTCGATGGGAAATTCCTCTGAAAATTTAAAAAATTTTGAAAAATATTAAAATTTAAATTTTTTTTGGGGGAATTTCAGCTGAAAATTCAGCATAAATTTTTAAAAAACTATAAAAAAAGGAAATTTTTAATTGTTCTACGGAAGTTTTCGCCAAAAATTAAAAAATTAAAATTTTAAATAAATAAAAAATCTTATCATTTGAATTATTATAATTAAATTATTATCATTTATTATTGTTATTTGAATTGTTGAATACCATATATATAATAGTTATGTATCATGGCAACAAAGTGATGATAGTCCAACAGTAAGAGGGTTGTTTGCTAACAAATAGGTGAGGGTTCGACTCCTACCAATCCCAGAATTTGGGATAATTTTGGGCGCATGTATGCACGCGCGTGAGGGTGCAGTGGATGTCTTGGGTTCGGCAATTGGAACTTTATTTTTTTAAAAAAAATTAATAATACTTTCGGTGGAATTTCCGGCGAAAGTCAACAAGCGACGAAGGTTTTTTGGGCTGACCAATTCTGCCGAAATTTGGACGAAAAATATTGATTTCGACAGAATTTCACCAAAAATTTGCCGAAAAAGTGCCGAAAATCCCATTTTTTATAGTCAATGTTAATATCCATGTTTTATTTAGTGATAATGTTTGAGAAGGCATTTGTTTAAAAAAAAATGTTTTGCATCTTCATATCACAAGGAATTCTTCATCAATCATCATTTGCCCACATTACTCAACAAAAAGTTTTTGAATGCAAAAATCATATCATGGAGAATGTGCATTTTACTTCTTCAAAGTAAAGTTTCCTCTCTTTCTTTTTTCTTGGGGGAAGGTATGACTCATTGCTTGTTACTTGATTGATTGGACGTTATTTTCCTTATTGATTGATGAGGTTCTCAATTTTATATATTATTTTCCTTCAAAGCCTCTTTATGACACAATCTTACTTTGTGTCAAAAGCCGACTCTCTTGTCAAGTAGTAGGACAAACTCTCCCTAGCTGTGCAATGTGTCAAGCTCCTGCAAACCTGCAGTCCTGAATTTTCCTTCTAAAGCCTTACTAATTAATTGTTGCATATTACAACATATTAGGGGATGGTAAATGGGTGGGTTGGATTCATATGGATTGGGTTTGAAATGGGTTGGGTATAAAATAAATTCAAGTATATGGATTCAAGATTGGTTGGATCTGAATTGGGTTGGGTTGAATCCAAATGGATCCAAATTTCAAAACGAAAAAATGTGTATTTATTATAGTTGGAAGATTGTATCTATCATTATTTACTTTATTATTATTATTATTATTATTATTATTATTATTGCTACTACTTTAAAAAATGTAAAAAAATTTTGCTACCAATTTAAATCGATTCCTATCATCAATTCAAATTTTTATTTCATTATTTGATAAGTTAAAAAATCAAAAAGTTTCACACACACACACACAGTTTCACACTGCACACACACACACACACACACAGTTTCACACACACACACACTGCACACACACAGTTTCACACACACACACACACACACACACACACACAGTTTCACACTGCACACACACACACACAGAGTTTCACACACACACACGCACACAGAGTTTCACACACACACACACACAGTGCACACACACAGTTTCACACACACACACTGCACACACACAGTGTGTGAAACTGTGTGTGCAGTGCGTGTGTGTGTGTGAAACAGTGTGTGAAAGCACACACAGTTTCACACAGTGTGTGTGTGTGTGTGCAGTGCGTGTGTCTGTGTGAAACTGTGTGTTTCACACACTGTGTGTGTGTGTGTGAAAATGTGTGTGCAGTGTGTGTGTGTGTGTGTGTGTGTGTGTGTGAGTGATGATAATGAAAGTAATTACAAATTATAAATCCACACATTCCAAACCCATTTTAAACCCAATACAAACCCAAAACCATCTTAACCCAATTGAAACCAAACTCAACCCAACCCATTATAAATTTTTTAAACCCAACCCAACCCAAAATCAATTGGATTGGGTTGAACCCATGGGTTTGAGCCCATTTTGCCACCACTACAACATATAAAACTTGCCAGCATGAACATTTGAATGCCTCATAGTTGTTGTGTTGTACTCGCCTATGCACAATGCGCATCTTCACTCAAGTTCATATGACACGCCCTTGCATGTTTCCGTAATCTTTCTCAACTACGCAACTTGCTTCCCATGCATCTTGCTAAGTATAAAAATTATATATTTTTATGTGCTTAATTGTTGTACTTTTTATTAAAAATTAATAAAGTTTAATGATTATATTGTTAAATTTTAATTAAGTGTAATTAAATTTTATTTTTAATAAAAAGTATTAAAAGTCTCGAAAAATCCTAATTGATGACATGTTTGCTTTTTTGATTAGGATTCTACAAACGACTAGGGAATTTTGATCTCTAATTGATTTCAGATAGCAAAGAAGAAAATTCGATTCCGATTAGGATTCAACCAAGTATCTTCTGACATCTATAAATATGGTTCTTCCCCACATTATTTCATGAACTTAGATGGTGTATTGAAGAGAAGAATTCAATGGGAATGTGACAACTAAGAAGATTCAACTCCCAATTATCGGAAAAGCTTCATATTAGTTTGTTTTATATGTTTGCTTATGTTCTTCTTTGTTTTAGTCAATTTTACTTTTACGATGTCTAGTTAATTTGTTTCTTAGGGTTCTAGGTAGATTCATGAGATAAATTTCATATAATTTATTTAAACATCCTTGGTTTTAACTTTTATCGCTTTCTATCTATAATTCACGATTTTATTACTTGTGAATTTCTGATCAATTTTTATGAGCTTTGGGATTTTATATTTGACTACGAAAGGACATGTATAAAATTGGACTATTTGTTTTATAGACATAAGGAACAGATAAATTAGAAATAATCATGCTCTTGTACGATTGGTTAAATTAATTAGCGAGAACTTTTTAACTAACATAACTCTTGTGCGCAATGGGCCAAGGGATCTATATGTGATCACGAAAGTAGACACAACATTTTTTGGTACGCTTGTTTTCCTTATGAAAGGAGACTACAAATATTTTCGTGATTTGGATCGTGGGATAATAGAATGTCAAAATCAAGGATTATTTGTATAATTATTTGAAAGCATTCAATTGATGAAACCTAGGATCTAGTTTTTCCTACTTGTTTTTTTTTCTCTTTTACGTTCTTGTGTTTTTATTTTACTTTTCTAACTTTCATAAAAAATTTAGAGTCTAAACAATAAAGAATTTGCAAAGTTGGTATTCGATAATCCTGTTCCTTATGGGAACGATATTCTACTCACTACTTTATTACTTGAGCAAGCCGTACACTTGCAGAAAATTCGCAACAAGTTTTTTCGGCAACGGCGCCCTTAATATCAATTAGTTCAAGAGTAGCGGTTGTGGGCCCGCTCTGCACAGTGGAAAGAGTGTGAACGGGGTCTCTCTGATTTTTTTTCATCGAGGATGGAGCCATTTAAAGACGTACGTCCTTGGGGCGAGGAGATAGGCGCCTCGTTGCACAAGAGATTCTCCCGATTAGTGTAGCGTGAGACATGTCAAAGGTTTTTGAACATACGAAATGAGGCATGTCAATCAGAAAAATTAAGGCGGTCTCTTGAAATGATATAAGCAAATAAATGAATGCATGATACCAAATCTGATATGATCAACATCGAGCACGGCCAGGGAGAGGCCAGGTCGAAAAAGGAACTTCTCCTGGGTTTAGTAAATCGAACACAAAATTCCTTGCCTTTTATGTTCAAGCACCCATTCATTTGATCATGGAGCATGCCCCAAACCAGCAAGGGATAACCATCCAACCTCAGAGTGAGTCTGCTTCACCAGCCACTCTTCCTCGAGATAAACAACAAACCATTTTTGTTTCCAATCTGTTCCATAAGACGATAAGGGGGTTTCTATTATGTTTTTATCATTTTTCACACTTAAATAAAAGTTTATGAACCCATCATTGGGTGAGGGTTGACTAGAAAGGTTAACTTAAAAGAGATCAGTGAAGTTAGCCAGGGAAGGTTTATGGTTAGTGCTTAGAGCAAAGACCATGAAGGAACATATCAAGGCATACCAATTAGGAGTGAGCTGGATAGGGCTAATATCCAACCTATTTAGAATGTTTTGGGTAATGGCAGGTCTGGGGAAGCGAAGGCCATTCTCGATATGAGCGTAAAAGGGTAGACAACTATCTAGTGGGTTGGTGATAGAATGTTCCTGAGTAGGCCATTTGATTGAGCATGGACTTTTGATGTGATGTTTGTTTATTTTCTCGATATCATGGTCAATGAGGTGGGAAACAATGTTACCTCAACTCACGATCTCTGACCTCCCTACACTACCATCTTTCTACCACGCCTAACCAGAGGCGCCTCTTCCTTGACCTCAATCTCATCAATATTGGCACCATCGAACTCGTTATCCTTCGTATCCATTACCTCCTCGATGATGTGTTCTATGCCCAACTGAGGCCACTCCTAAGGGGACTTTATAGAGCTTAAGTCTTGCCCAATCTAGACGGTGATTCTCTGCCTAAGGCTCTCTAGCATTCTAGGGCTCTTTCCTATTTGGGTAGGCGTACCGATGCTTGCCTCCCCGAGATCTCTAGTTGAGATACCTTCCTAAGGCCTAGCAGATGTGATTGCCTTGCTACTCGAAGATGAACTGTTAGAATTTGTAGACTCCTTACTACCATCGGAAATGCCATCTCTGGATTGTTCAAAGGTTCGACCTGATCATCAAACTATTTAGTATTGATGTCCATGGGAAATCAGTAGTGTTTTGTTCCTAACATGTCTGTTGTTAACAATAGATCTGACATGTACTTTTGTTGAGAAAGAACAATGCCAACATGTGATCAAGAAAATTCAATCCCCAAAAAGTATTTCACTCCCTAAGATCTTTAGTCTAGAATTAGGATTGTGGGAAGGATTTCAACTATTGTATTCCTGTGGTATCATCTCTACTAATTACACTATCATCAATGTATACAAGAAGGAGAATTGTACTTTTAGATGTGCGTCTATGAAAGACAAAGTGATCCATAGGGAATTCTTGCATGCCAAAGGACATTATTCCTTTAGTGAACCATCCAAACGAAGCACGAGGAGATTTATTTGGTTCGTACAATGACCTTTTGAGATGACATACTAACTTAAGCTCTCCCTAAGCAACATACCCTAAAGGTTGTTCCTTATAAACTTCTTCGGTAAGATCACCATTGAGAAATACATTTGTACAATTCGATTAGTGTAATGGCTAAGATAATATAACTGCCAAAGATGTAAACAGAGAAACATATGCCATTTTTGCAGCAAGAGAAAAAGTATCATAATAATCCAAGCCATACACTTGAGTACATCCCTTAGCCACCCAACGAGCCTTAAGACGGCTAATAAATCCATTCAAGATTAACCTTCACTGTATATACCAATTTACAACCAACAATATACTTACTAGGGGGAAAGGCAAACGAGATCCTCTATTTCAAATCATATTTCATCTCCTATTTCAATTTATGGATATAGGGGATCCTATTCGGGGAAAAGGAACAAGTTTTGAAGTACAATTCTATTCAAAAGATAGGGTGAGAAATGCAAGAACACTTACCTTTTCGAAGTGCAATCGGAATGTCTAAGTTCGATACAGGTTCAGGAACAAGATCTGAAGATGAATGGAACGATTCCAAATGGCATAAAACTAGAGGGGGTAGAACCATGTTGGCGCGCTAGACATTAACTTGCAGGTCATGGCGACACAGATAGTCGAGAGGTACTGGAGTGGTGGTCTGTAGGGGTATGAGTGCAGAAAGCAATGATATCCCTTTTGGAAGAAGGAATACCCTAGATGAAACTGAAAAATGAGATGTTGAAGCTCGGAGTAAAACATGGAACTAAAATATAAGATGTTAGGCTTAAAAAATGTAACATTAGCATTGTGAAAGACCCGTTTAGTTATAGGATTATAGCAATGATATCGCTTATGGAAGCAGGAATACCCTAGAAAAACACACTTGATAGATCTAGGGCTCAATTTATCAGAAGTGGAATTCTATTGATGTGCAAAGCACATATATCCAAATATATTTGGGGGAAGTTTTAAAGCAGGTTCATTGGGAAGCAAGACAAAATGAGGTGATGTATTCCGTAATATTGTAGATGGTGTGTGACTAGTTAAATAACACGTAGTGAGAATTGCATCACTCCTAAAATATTTAGGGATGTACACATGAAACATCATAGTACGAACAATTTCCAACAAATATATAGGTATAGCTTAAAATACACCTTTCACTAAAAACCCTGTTGCCGAAATATTTAGGGATGTACACATGAAACATCATAGTACGAACAATTTCATATGTTGCCTTTGATCAATCAGAGGCCAATTTCTCATATTTTCCAACTACCAAGGGCAAACTCAAATACAAATCATGCACCCCATATTGTAGCTAAAAACAATGGTTGATTGCTAATGATTTATCTCTTGCCTAAACAAGGCCACATAAGTGGCTAACACCAATTTGTTATGTTCCACTATGTTTGGACCCAAAAATAAAATTTTGGTAGAGTCAAAGCAAGCTAACTTTCGGGCCTCTTCGCAATGCCAAAATGAATTGATAGGGCCTAGGTCACTTCGACACATATAGGATAGCCCATATTGGAGGCCTAGGCTGGAATGAAATAAAGACTCGTGGCCTAGTCAATTTGAAACAAAAAATAGAAAATAAAATAAATGCTATAATAAAAGTAGATTCAAAGCCCTCACTCTTAGGGGTTGTTGGAAGAAAAATAATAGATTGGCTAAAGGATAGGCAAACATGCTTAAAATAAAGGTCATATGATGACTGAAAGGTTTGAAATTCGGATATGCTGGCATTACTGCCAAAATTGAGATATAAGGGATGCCATTTTATTCGAAATGGCCAAACCCTGAATGAACCAATCAGCTCCAAGGAAAAATGAAGTAAGTTACAACTCGAAGACTATAAAAGGAGCTGGATTTGCCGCTTATAGAGGACATCAATCATCCAATGATCAAACACAACAACACAACAACACAACAACTCTTTCAATCAAGAAGTCATCACTTCTTTGATTTTTCTAATCTAAATGAACAAATATTAGCTTTTGTTCACTAGGTAGACAAACCGTTACACGAATGTTTGTAGTCATACCTCATTTGGCTCGAAGTGAGGATATCAATGCACTCATTCTATAACGTCATAAGGTCGTAGCCATCACTCACTCGGATTGGGCCCGATTCGAGGTGAGATATCAATACGACAGAATGGTATCCCATATTCATATCGAACTCATACATGAAGAGGAATGTAGATTGAGTCAATCAATACTCGTCGGAGTGAATAGTCATTGAGTACAACCATGCATAGATATGGCTGGAGTCATTAATGTGGCCGACTTGTCGCTAGAGCCTTTCTGAGCTGCTCAATGCCTTTTAGTCATAGATATGACCCGAGTCATCAATGCATGTGTCTATAATCGAGTCTTGTAAGTCCAAATGGCGAGTAACCATCGTCTCTAATTACATTTTCTTTTCGATTTAAGCTCTCGACCCTTTTCAATCTTTAAAGTACTAAATTATTAAGTCCTACATTAAATTATAGGCGAGTAGAACCTCAGGGGTAGTGTTTGCCTACACTGACTCAATCGTTTTTTGGATAGAAGTCTTAGGCGCATCACATCTTTTCACTTTAAATCATCAAGACTTCCATTTGTGTGTTCTTACACACTGGCGCGTCCGCACTCAAACACAAGAACCCACTTCGAATTTACTATTTTCTCATCGAATTCAATAACTCCAAACCCTAGATAGCCACGTCGGTGTGGCTGTCAAAATTTATACAAACACACTGCCTCCGCGGCCAATTCACAACAAATAAAAGTGTTGTTGGTGAAAAAAAGTAAGAAATTCGGGGTCCATGCTTACTCAACACGACACCTAGGATTAGCCCCTTCGCCTCCTCAACTAAATTAAACATCTCAAAACCTCTGCACAAAGAAGATCACTCGGGCAAATCTCTCTTTCCGAATTCATATATTTAAACATTGAGCCATTTAGTAAGAATGATAATGACATATAGAGGAGATACATCCCACAATCGATCTAAAGGCCCATTTGGATGGGCTTAAAAAAAAGGTATTTCTCGAATTGTACTTTTTTGAGTAGAACTTTTTCCTTAAGTCAAGCAATTTTGCGTTTGGATACAATAATTAAAAATACTTTAAAAGGTACTTTTATTTGAAACTACTCTAAAAAAAAAGCCATTTTTGGCTTTTTTACTGGTTTTTGTTTTTTTTTTAAAAGCCAATTCAAACACAATTTTTTTCTCTAAAGTATTTTTTTTTTCAAAAAATAAGTGCTTTTTCTTTTTAAAAAAAAGCCCATCCAAATAGGCTATTTTTGGCTTTTTTTTTCTGACTTCTATTTTTTTAAAAAAGTCAATTCAAACACAATGTTTTTTTCTCTGAAGTATTTTTTTTTTCAAAAAATGAGTTCTTCTTCTTTAAAGAAAAACCCCATCCAAACAGGCTCTAACAAAACTAGGAGGAAAACCTAATGTGAATAAGACACATTTAGAAAAACCCACTCCACTTTATCATATACTATATTAATACCCAATTAAGTGCCAATAAACATATTCCTCCCTGTTTTTTCAGTTTATGGCAATGATTAATCTCAAAGGCAATAAGAACTTTATCAGTGATCAAATGCTCCAGAATCGAAGCTACACATTTGGATGGAGAGATTATGTTATCGAAAATTGGTTTGATTCTATAAGCAAATGGTTTAAAGACAATTTTATAAAGCACATAAATAAACTGACGAGTCTGAATTAGGGCATGGAATTGGCTTTAGGAATTCTAGAAATAAGGGCGATGTGCGCAAAGTTAAGAGACCTTATAGATGGATCCTCATTCAAAAGAGGGAAAAAAAACGTGGTCAAATAAGTACGAGTTAGAAAAAGAAAACAATATAATTGCACATTAGACATAAATAGGTGCTATTTATAATAGAATTTATCCATTATAAATTTTTTATTTAGTAAAAAAAATATTTTGCTTATAGTCAATGTAGGGACATGTTTAATATTGCATTAGAAATATAAGATGTTAAATTCCTTAAATTGATAGACTCCACGTTTTAGGCATGTTAAGTGTATTTGTTTTGAAATAAAAAAAATTTTAATTGAAATTTATAAAATTCACATCATAGGCGAGATTGTTATAAACCATGTTATGAAATTTGAAATTCAAGCTAAATTTCAAACCACACAGTTCATACGTCTCATAAGAAATTCAACACTAAATCAAACATATTTATAAAATTATTTTATAGGGTACAAATATTATATAAAATATAATCATGCATGTCCTAAAGGTAAATATGGCTTGGAAATGACATCATGTTTTCTCAAGGACGTGTGTAGGGAAGGGAATCAATATGCTGAGCTGCTTGTCACGCCTCGATTGATCCACAGAGCGGCTATCACGTATCAAGCAAATGGGTCGGGCATAAAGAGGTTTCGACTATGGTAACCATACTTAGAATATTTTTAACCTTCTAAGAGAGCCTATTTGTAAATAGCACTTTAGAAGGTTCCATGGGTAGGTAAAGGTTATATTTGTAAAAACCCCCATGAGTAGGTAGAGTAGGTAAAAGCGAATCGTAGCCATTAGATCAAATGCATCTCCACCCTTCGTTGGAGAGGAGTACAACTATAAATAGGGGACTACTTCTCATTTGTAAGGGCATCCAAGTCTTGAGTGAGTTGTGAATACAAAGGAGTGTTAGGAAAATCCTATTGTGTTCTTGTTCTCTTGTGTCATCTTTCTAAGTCTTTCACACACAAGCACGTTCGGGAGAGGCTGACTTAGCTAGTTCGCGAGGGGCGACGAGGAGCTAAGTGCCGCACGGGAGCCTGGAAGGTCTAGGTCCGTGACAAGTGGTATCAGAGCCCGGCTTGGATTTGGTGCGTGAAGAAAGGACAGTGATGGCTAAGCGTGGAGAGAACACCTCAAACTTGGTGGCGGAGAAGCGCGAGGGGCGCTCTATGAATAAAGACAAGGTCATTCGTGGACAAAGCAAGAGCGAGGAGCGTCGAGCTTTGGTGACTAACCTTGTTAGGCTTGAGGAACAAGTGGGACGAGCCGAACATTCCCTTGAAGAATTGGAGAGACATGTGTTGGGACAGCTCGAAGCACATAAAACAAGTACATTTGAGGCCGAAGCTGCAAGGGAAGTTGTGCTGGAGGATGTGGTGGCACGTCTTGCACAATTGGAAGCCGAGAGGACCGAAATGCGGGAGGCCATCGGCGCTATCCTTAGGGGGTATGAAGAAGTTCGAGAGGAAGTAGCCTTATGTCGGAAAGCCGCTATGAGTGGAGGCAGTGGTGTAATTGAGGTGGGACCAAGGATTGAACATCCGAGACCCAATAAGTTCGATGGCAAGAGAGATGCTCAAGTCCTTGACAACTACTTGTGGGAAATGAAGTCCTACTTCAAGACCCTAAACATCACTGACGAGTCAACAAAGGTACAAACTGCTTCTCTGTACCTTACTGAAACTGGTACCATCACAGAGCGGCTATCACGTATCAAGCAAATGGGTCGGGCATAAAGAGGTTTCGACTATGGTAACCATACTTAGAATATTTTTAACCTTCTAAGAGGGCCTATTTATAAATAGCACTTTAGAAGGTTCCATGGGTAGGTAAAGGTTATATTTGTAAAAACCCCCATGAGTAGGTAGAGTAGGTAAAAGCGAATCGTAGCCATTAGATCAAATGCATCTCCACCCTTCGTTGGAGAGGAGTACAACTATAAATAGGGGACTACTTCTCATTTGTAAGGGCATCCAAGTCTTGAGTGAGTTGTGAATACAAAGGAGTGTTAAGAAAATCCTATTGTGTTCTTGTTCTCTTGTGTCATCTTTCTAAGTCTTTCACACACAAGCACGTTCGGGAGAGGCTAACTTAGCTAGTTCGCGAGGGGCAACGAGGAGCTAAGTGCCGCACGGGAGCCTGGAAGGTCTAGGTCCGTGACATGCTGCTGGCTAATATGGCATGTGATACTGAGGACACTCATATATTTATATATATATTTTTTAGTTGCCACAGGAGTTTAGAGGGATAGATCACGGGTCTTCTCGAACTGGATGAGTGGATTTTTCTAACTTTTAGATTTAGACAGTCTAAATTTTGTTCTTTTGTTATGAATCTCAATTGATTATTGATTGTGTAATGGACTGGTACTTCTTTTTTTATTGTTCCCATCATCCCATGTTTATATGAGTATAAATGAACCATGATTATGGAAGTGATAATCTAGCCAATCCAATTTAATATCCCAAAATTTTATATCTAACTATGTTTTAGGTAAATGTTCTATATTTTCAAAGACTAAACAACACATTATTCCAAAAGCATTTTGTACATAATGCTTTAGATTATTACAATAAAAGTATAATTGATCAATAATTAATAATTGTTTAATTATAATAGTCATGTATAATCATATTAAAAATTCAATGTGACACATGATCAAATTAAAACTTACATGTCATGTATTTTTTGCTTAATGAATATGTACCTCGTTTTAAGGAGCATTGGGAGTTGTTGTCAGGGATTAGGATCCTATGTGTGTATAGATTTGATCACATCGAATTTGATCCTGGAAGTATGCTTGTGTTATAGCGTGTGTGCATACTAATGGTTTTGATCACCTCGAATTTTTTTGAACTTGACTTGAAATATTTCAGGATCTCATCCAACTTCTCTGATTTTAGAAGACTTCGTGATTTTGTTTTTTTTTAGAATCAAATGACCACCTTTTATAAACGTTTCTGTAGGGTATTTTGGATTGCAACAGACTTTTTCGACATTTGTCTTAAAGAAAACATAACATTTATGTTTTGGATTGTGACAAACTTCTTCGATATTTATTTTCTTAATATAAATCCATTTCAAAAAGAAACCACTATTTGTGTGTCATAGTTTGATTGATCCTCGAACCCAAATATGTCAATTGTCGTTATTTAATTGATTTTTGATATTTAAACTGTATAATATGATTTGATTTGATTTGATTGATTGCAACACTTTATATTTACATATGACGACGTCTCATTTATTGGTGAAGTAAATATTAAAATTACTTTTTTCATATTAAAATTAAATTTAAAAAAATTCTACAATATTAATAAAGAATTTAATTGATATTTAATATTTTTGAATTTAGGTTTATCAATTCTTAAGCGCAAAATATATTAATCGTCAACATGTCCCATCGAAGATTCAAAAAATAAAACCAAACATTGCAACCCTTTATTGGTTGAAGTTAATTTTGACTCCCGTTGAATACTTTTGACGTTTCTGATTAATAATCAACTTTACTTTTTCGAAACCCAACTTTGTTTTGTCGTGTTAGGCTCGTGTGACCACTGTCAATCCTTCTTGAATTTGGTGACCTCGGTTGTCAAAACCAAGCCAAACACTTACTCGATTAATTAAAATCAATAATTAATACGATTCTTTAAGACTCAATTAATTAATTAATTAATTAAACCCAACTACTTGCACTACTTTTTCTTTTAAAATACTATTATTCTTCAGTCAAAGAGAAAATATATTTGAGTGGATACTTTTAATTTCAGTGATAAATTAATAATATTATATTTCTTGTGATTTAGGGATGTTTGCAATTACTTAAAAAAAATACTTTGCTGTTTTTAATTTTAAAAAGTTATTTTGAGTGTTTAGTTATATAATTTCTGCTTAAATTAAGTTGAAAAAAAAAATAGAAGTTGATAAGTTGGAAGAAGCTGCTTCTATCAGCTTAAAAGTGTTTCTTGATATTTTCGTAAATAAATTAAACTTTTTGAATAATTAACTACAAACTTTTGACAGCTTTTCATTTTTATTTTCAAGTACTCTACACTTTTACTATCAACTTTAAACTGATTCTCACTTTTCTTTTCAAACACTATAAATTTTTACCACTCAACTTTTTTTTAAATTTTTTCAACAACTTCAATTTCTCCAAAAGCAAAAGCAATCCCAAACACCTTCTTAGTTGTAGTGATTCATTTGACTCCTTCAATTTTAACTCTTTACCCAATTACTAATTCAGCTCCTTTTCATTTATCATTTAAGATTTTTGTAGAGAAATTAAGAAAGACAATTAATAATCATAATTTTAAAATATATATCTAGAACATTCTTTAAAAGTCATACAAAAAATATTTATTAAAATAAAAAGAATATTGAGAAAAGAAATTAATAAATACGTTCTCAAATATTGAGAATGACAACTAGTTTAGAACAATTTATTGTTAAAGTGACAATTGCGAAAAAACAAGTAAAATTTTGGAGCAAAAATGTCTCTCTAAAATAAATCCACACAACACCTTTAATTGAGATTCATAGATAGAGCCTTCATAGATAAATTTTGTCATCTTCTAGTGCAAAAATATCATTTTTTGCATCTCCCTTTAAATTTCTAAATTCTCAATATTTAGAAAAAATTCAAACTTTTGAAAAAAATATAAAATACAAAATCAAAACTATAAATAAACCCAAAAAAAAAAAAAAATCTTCTTTGGAGTTGGATATTAATAGAAAGAAAACAATAAAAAAGAAGGGGAAAAAAAAAAGAACGAAGGAGAGCACCACTTCTACGAAGTTCCCCTCAAACACGATCGACAAGAAGAACCCTTACTCCTCTAACTTCAAAAATAGTAACAATCAACAATGTCGAATAGATAGATAGAAAGTTTTTAGAAGATGTTGAGTTAATGTTTTTCGTTCATGAGAGGGAGTAGAAGAGAAATGGGGGAATGTGAAAAAACTGACTATAAATATGAGGGCAAAGTTGGAACTCCATCAATATTTTTCAATCAGCATTAACAAGGGGGTGGTGAGCAAATTATTTTTTTCATGTTGTATTTTTTGGTAATTAAAATTACATGGGGCTTTTTCTGCTATTTATAGATAGCATATGGGGTACTTGCAATTTACTCATAGATACAATAACATCTATGATACGATGCAAACACAGAGCAGGACTAGTTTTCAATGGGCTCATTTAACAAGCTAAGTTAAATTACTTTTGCATGCTTGGAGAAAAATATGTAAATTAGTTGCTGCCCGGTCAATCCAGGGCATACAAGACTTGCTACTCACACTAATGCTTTTTTATTAAGTGAAAATATTTTGTTGTTTAATCTATTTTTTAAGGATAAAATAGTATATGTCTCTTGAGGTATGATATAATTATAAATTAATCCCTTTTATTTTAAAAGTTACAAATATCTTCTCAAAAGTTAGAATCTTCTTGTAAATATTAATTAAAATATCCAAAAGATAAAATTTTCTACAACTATAGCAGTCAACCCGACGATACTGCTACTATTTTTTTTTTTCAAAAAAAAAAAGAAAAAAGAAATTTTGACTTAATATATAGTTTTGACATTCTAACTTATCAAAAACCATACGATTCCTATGTCAAAACCTCGTCGAAAACATCAGAAATACAACTTTCAATTAATTATGTTCCGTCTTGATGAACAATAAATTTTGTTCAATTAATACTTATGTTAGCATAAATTTTCTCCGGCCCTGCCGAAGTGGCCGCTCAGGGTTCGAACCGGCTGAGTTCGATTGGAAAACAGCCAATTCGAAGTGAGCCTTCTCGTGATCGGGTGCGGGCGTGCCAGTGTGCAGGAGCACACAAGTAGAAGTCTTGTATTTCGAAGTGAAAAAGTGATGCAGTTAATACAATTCAAAGTGAAAACAAAGATGTAATACAATTCAAAATAAAAAATGGAATGCGCCCAAGACTTCTATCTGAAAAACGACTGAATCGGAGTAGGCAAACACTACCCCTGAGGTTCTACTTGCCTACAACTTAATGTAGGACTTAACAATTTAGCACTCTCAAAATCGAAAAGGGTCGAAAAGCTTAAATCGAAGAGAAAATATATTCGAAGATTATGGCTACTCGCCAAACGGACTTTACATGACTCGACTACAGACACACGCATTGATAACTCAGGCCATATCTATGACAGAGATGCATTGAGCAGTCCCTAAGAACTCTAGCTACAAATCGGACACATTGATGACTCCGGCCATATCTACCTGTGGGTGTATTCAGAGGCTGTTCACTCCGACGAGCATTGATTGACTCCGTCTGTACTCCTCTTCATGCATGCGCTCGATATGGATGCTGGGTACCACTCAATCGCATTGATATCTCACCTCGAACCGGGCCCAATCCGAGTGAGTGATGGCTACGACCTCGTGACGTTACGGAATGAGTGCATTGATATCCGCACTTCGAGCCGAATGAGGTATGGCTACAAACACCCGTAGCGGTTTTCTACCTACTTGAACTAAAGCTATTCTTTGTTCATTTAGACTAAAAAATCAAAGAAGTGATGACTTCTTGATTGAGAGAATTGTTGCGTTGGTTGTTGTATGTTGATTGATGATTCTCCAAATGATGAATCCAGCTCCCTTTTATAGGCTTCAAGCTGCAACCACATTCCTTTATTTTTGGAGTTGGATGACTTCAAAATACATGATGATTTGAAATGGATGGACCTCCTTATTTGTTGCTATGGCAGTTATGCCATCTCGTTTGAATTTTAAATTTTCAGCAACACATGGCCTTTATTTTAGGCATGTGTAGATATAACAATATCTATTTTTAGCCATTTTGTTACTCTACATCTAACAACCCCTAGAAGTAAGGGATTTGAATTTGACTTTATTATTGTATTTATTTTATTTTCCTATTTTATATTTTTGGCCGACTGGGCCATGGGCCGTTATTTCATTCCGGCCTGGGCTCCCAACATGGGCTCTGTGGATGCGTCGAAGTGACATGGGCCTTATTAATTCATTTCGGCGTGGCGAAGAGGATCAAAATCAGTCCACTCTGAATTTATATAAAAATTTATTTTTGGGCTTAAACAACTTATATCAGGGAGGTATTTAAAATTATAAGGATTGATTTGTAATTAAATTATATTTTTGAGTGTAGACGGAATCTGCATTTTTATTTTTTAATAAGATAGAAATGGGTTCTTTTGAGGCGTAGAGATACACACGCAGCCAAGATATGAGGACCATTCGAACCTAAAACTAAAAAAATGACGCTTGACCCATGCTCAACATGAGCCACATAAATTCACTTTGTTTCTCAACAAAAAAAAGTTCCAAATTAATACCAATTTAATTATTTATTTATATTATATCAAACTCAGAATGTGACTTCTACTAGCTTTAATACCACAAAGTTAACATTTGAATGTTTAATTAACTAAAAATTGGTCAACATCAAAGAGGGCTATTAAAATAAAGAGTTTTTAACTCATTTTCGAAGTCGATTCATGCTTGTCTTCAATTAATATGCCCCCAATGCTAATATATATAGCCTCCCTAGAAGTGGTTATGAAAAAAAGAGAAGTGTTTAATTCAAATTGCCCCATATACAACCTTTAACCGCAAGTTAACATTTGAATGTTTAATTAAGTTTGCCTCTAAAAATTTATCAATATCGAAGAGGGCTATTAAAATAAATATTCTTTTTAACTCATTTTCGAAATCGATCCATGCTTGCCTTTAATTAATATCCCCCTAAAGCTAATAAATATATATATATATATATATATATATATATTACAGCATGTGAATTATTAGATAAAAATATAATAATACTAAAAAAGATATAGAGTGACAACATATACGAGACATGTTTGATATTGTATTAGAAATATAAGATGTTAAATTCCTTAAATTGATAGACCGGACGTTTTAAGAATTTTTTAAGTGTATTTATTTTTGAATAAAAATTTTCTTAATTAAAATTCCCCGAATTCACCTCACATGTGAGATTGTTGTACACCACATTATTAAATTTGAAATTTAAGTCGAATTTCAACCCACACAGCTCATACAGCTCATAAGAAATCCAATATCAAATCAAACATGCTTATAAAATAATTTTATAAGGTGCAAATACTATATCAGATGTAATCAAATATGTCCATGACCTAGTATATATCCCACTTACGAGACAAAAATATCGCGTGAAAACAAATCAGATACGGTCATACAAAGCGTAGGATATTATATGACCAAGGTAAGTAATTTCAAAATAAATTACTTCATTTATGTTAACAAAATTAAAAATATTTAATAATTTGTGCAAAACCACCATGTCAAGGTGTTACGATGATAAGAATTATAAGTTACTGTTCTGATTTACAAATCTATTTTTACTGAGAATAAGAGATGATGAAACACAGTTTAAAAAAATGTGTAAGGAGTTAATACAAAAAAAAAAAAAAAAAAAAAAAAAGAACATCTGCAAATTACCATAAATTTTATTTGGTACACATTATTCCAGAGTCAAACTTATGATAT
Organism: Petrea volubilis; assembly: GCA_026212405.1. Classification (NCBI taxonomy): domain Eukaryota; kingdom Viridiplantae; phylum Streptophyta; class Magnoliopsida; order Lamiales; family Verbenaceae; genus Petrea; species Petrea volubilis. Next base: position 4,808,403 of record CM047880.1, read on the forward strand.
AAGACGATCACTTTATCTAAAAGTTAAAATTATTAGAGCAAGAGTTAAGACATAACAAATATTTTGAGGGTTAAATATCACCAATGAATCAATAATTCCTGAAATTTAATGTTAGAATTATATTAGGCCCTAAAGTTTAAATCATCCTGCTTTGATCCTCCATGCTACACATACGAAACACTTTGATTCATTTGATAAATTTTCCTACCAAATTTCACTGAAAGCATTTACTTAAAATGCATTTTATCAATATTTGTTTAAAGTTGTTTAAATAAGATAAGTAGACAAATGAAAATTTATGAAAAAACGCCTTTAATGTAGATTGTTTTGGTAAATTTTGACTAAAAAATCCATCCATCAAAAGACTTAAGTGTTGTTACTTATTTATGACATGAAAAATAAAAACGTGATAGATTTAAACTTGTGATTGTACTTTTAAACTTTAAGGATCATTAGTGTCATTAACCTAATATTTAATATCTCTAACTATACATACACATACATATACACACAATCAAATGGTATAACGGATTGTGCATCAAACAATTTTTTATTTTTTCTTTATAATTATTGAATCTCGAATGGTGGATTTCAATGTATTCAACAACAATTTTTATTTTAGATTTTTTCAATCGACTATTTTTAGACAGGTTGATTTGATTAACCAAATGAGGTGGATTGAACATTAGCTTGCCGCCAATAGGTAAAGCAAAATACATCAAAAAATATTAATGCTATGGTTTTTTCACAATATGTGAAGACATAAGTGCACGTCAAATCAGTACAACAAAATAAGAACAAAATTGAAAATAACAAACATACCAAATCAACCCATAATATTTATAACTCAAAATTAGGGGTGTGTATTCAGCAGGATGCATACCATACCGGAAATTCAATAAACCAAAATTTTGGTACACCAAAAAAACGTACCAAATACCAAGCCGAATTTTTTGATTCGGTTAGGTATATGCCGATTTTTTTTTTCGGAACGATTTGATTGCCACCTGAAATATCGTTTTTTTTTTGTTTTTTAAATATGCATAATAACAAAATCTCCCCCTACAACATGCTCATGATTTACAGTTCAACAATCTAATAGGGCTGCTACTCTAATGAAGGAAGCTTTAATGTAAAATTAAAATATCTATCAATATTAACACAACTCCAACAAATAAAAGACTAAAATGAAAGAAAATATTAAAATGTTCATCAAATCAATCCCAATATAAAGAAGACAATAAAATCTTCATCAATATTAAAATGTGTATAATAATATAAATAATAAATTTAATATTATATATAAATAAATATAAATTAAGTATTCAGTTCAGTTTGGTATGATATGCCGAACCTCAATACCTAAATTTAAAAAAAATTAATATTGAATACCAAACAGAAATTTTTAAAAAATTTATACTGAATACCTAACCAAAATTTCGATTCGGTATTCGGTTTGTACTGAAATTTCAATTTTGGTACTCGGTTTGTACTCAAATTTCAATTTTGGTACGGGTCAGCCGATTTATCGAACAGTGCACGCCCCTACTCAAAACTAATTTATTATATTTTATAGTTCAAAAAATAAATATAAAATAAAGTACAACTAAGAATACAATCCTTGAACAAATTACAACCAAAAAGAGAAAAAAAAGCATATAAATTGAGTAGTACACAACTATATTTTCATCATAACACGACAAAAGAATATATCAATCATCACACCACCACAAATAAGTACAAATATTTAATGAATCTTGTCGGTCTAATTCATCAAATTCAATAAATTATATATAATTATAATTATAGTGCTACAACTCTTGACACCCATTATACAACTAATGAAGTTAATTCATCTCATCATTACACAAGATTTTGACCAAATCTAATAAATAATACACAATTCATCATATCATTATATTTAATTCCACCAAATAAACCTCATCTATTGCTCTAGATTTACCAATAAATATTAAATGTACAAAATTATTTAGTCAATTAAAATATAATTAAAAACGCAAAAAAGAAGAGAAATTAATGCTTTGAGTAAAATTTCCACTCCAAAACATAGAAAATTATGTGTCTAGATTATGAAAAAGTATAAGGACTGGAATGCAGAAAAAAAATAAATATCAGCCCGAATTACTCTAAAAGGACCCGAGAACCCGACCCGAACCGTCACTCTGACCTATTCGCATACCTCTCCACCTTTTCATCATTGAGATTAATCCCAACCATGGCTTCTCCGAGTCCGCAGCTCACATCCGCCAGAACCTCCGGGTCGCTGTAATGGGTCACGGCCTGGACGATGGCGCGGGCTCTTCGGGCCGGATCCCCGCTCTTGAACACCCCTGAGCCGACGAAGACCCCGTCGCAGCCGAGCTGCATCATCAGGGCCGCGTCGGCGGGGGTGGCGACCCCGCCGGCGGCGAAGTGGACCACCGGGAGCCTGCCGAGCTGCTTGGTCTGCATGACGAGGTCGTAGGGGGCCTGGATCTTCTTGGCGAAGGTGAAGACCTCGTCGTCGTCCATGTTCCGGAGGACCCGGATGTCGCCCATGACGGAGCGGACGTGGCGGACGGCCTCGATGATGTTCCCGGTGCCGGCCTCGCCCTTGGTTCGGATCATGGCGGCGCCCTCCCGGATGCGGCGGAGGGCCTCGCCGAGGTTGCGGCAGCCGCAGACGAAGGGGATCCGGAAGTTGTGCTTGTTGATGTGGTTCTCGTCGTCGGCGAGGGTGAGGACCTCCGACTCGTCGACGTAGTCGATCCCGATGGCCTCGAGGATCTGGGCCTCCACGAAGTGCCCGATCCGGGCCTTGGCCATGACGGGTATGGTCACGGCCTGCTTGATCTCCTTGATGAGTTGAGGGTCGGACATGCGGGCCACGCCGCCCTGGGCGCGGATGTCCGCGGGGACGCGCTCAAGGGCCATGACGGCGCAGGCGCCGGCCTCCTCCGCGACCCGGGCCTGCTCGGCGTTGACGACGTCCATGATTACGCCGCCGCGGAGCATCTGGGCAAGGCCGACCTTGACGGAGAAGGGGGATTGCTTGGCGGTCTCGGTGATTGCGCCGTTGCCATAGACGGTGACGACTCCACTTCCGGCCATTATTTGTGTATGATAAAACCAAGAGATTTTGAGAGAAGGGAATTTTTTGGGGATAGATAGAGAGATAAGGGCGAAGTTAGGGAAATGGGGTGGAGGGTTTAAGTAAATAAGATGAGAAGGGGTAGAGAATAGAGATTCAGACGCAAGTGGCTAGGGAAGTCTTGAAAATTATATATATATATATATATATATATATGTATATTACACCGAAAGGCCCTTCTAATTTTATTTATTCATAGAAATAGCCTGATGTGACAATTTTTGTGAAGGAACTTTTATTATATACTTGTATAATATGATATTTTAATGGCAAAGGTGAAGCCACAATGCGGAAAGTGGATGTGCAATTATTCTCCATTTTTGCTAGGCTAAGGGATAGTTTTTTATGTGGCCGAACGGGTTTTTTTTCTTTTATAAATTTAACAGAAAACAGTATATTAGTTAATATTTAACACAAATGTCGACTTTAATTAAAATAATATTTTTATTTAATGATTTGTAAATTAAATTGAAAAAAATGTAAATATTATTTTAATAGAAGTCGACATTTGAAATGTCGACTTTTTTACAAAATTTATGTAAAATCAAAATTTTTAATCATTATTAAAGGAAATGATAAATGTTATAAATAAAATAATAGTTTTGTTATTTTGTTTCAATTGAAATTTAACCCCATCTTATTTTAAGTTCTTGATAATTGTTGGATTTTTTTGTTGGATAAACATGAATTACAAATATAATTATTTTCATTCATATAAAAAGTATTTAAATTTCATACATAACAAAATAGAATTAAATGAAACTATTCACGTACGCCCTTACTTTGATAACTTCAATGTTCTGAAATTGTAGTTATATATATATATATATATATATATATAGAGAGAGAGAGAGAGAGAGATGGGAGCGTGTGTGAAGAAGTCGGGTTTCTTCATTGTGGTAAATAATGATTATAGTGCCTTCAGTGAGCCACTCGGTTGTCACTGATTTTGTTTGAGACATGTTTGCTTTAATCTTAATGCTAAGTTTAAAAATGTGCAATTGAATAATTTATTACGGTTTTTCATCAATTCTATGATAATATTTTCTTTGCTATCCGCAATTATTGAGATTCACATTTCACATTTTTATTAGGAACTATAAATTCATATTTCGAAGTTTCATAATTTCTCGTGAAATAAGTTCATCAAATCAGAAAATACACACACGCTCCCAGCTCTCTCTCTCTCTCTCTCTCTCTCTATATATATATATATATATATATATAATTCCACAACATTGAAGTTATCCATGTAAGTGTGTTTGTGAATAGTTTCATTTAATTTTATTTTGTCATGTATGAAATTTAAATACTTTTTATATGAATGAAAATAATTATATTCGTAATTCATGTTTATCCAAAAAAAATCCAACAATTATCAATAATTTAAAATAAGATGGAGTTAAATTTCAATCGAAATAAAATAACAAAACTATTATTTTATTTATAACATTTATTATTTCCTTTAATAATGATTAAAAATTTTCATTTTACATAAATCTTGTGAAGTGTCGACTTCTATTAAAATAATATTTACATATTTTTTTCGATTTAATTTACAAATCGTTAAATAAAAGTATTATTTTAATTACTTATGTTACTTTTATCACGATTCTTAATTTTGAGTCAGAATATTAACTAATACACTTTTTTGTGTTATATTTATGAAAAAAACACCGGCGGAACGTCTTGTGTCATGCAATCGCAAGGGACCTCGATCGTTTAGATTTTATAATTAGACATTTCTTCAATTAATGAATTATATTTGTTATTTATATTAATATAGTTAGATTTAGATTGATGTAGGAAAAATATCTTGAGATACATGGGACTTTATTAAGCCACACTAATACCATATTAGGCTATTAGCGTCGTATTAGGCCTATGAGACAAATATTATTATGTGATCGAGTTAAACGTATTTGTACCAACCTTTTTGAGGGACGATTCTTATATGGACTGGGTGTTTCGATTTCACTTATGCACATAACAGTTTATATTTAATCACATTATATATATATATATATATATATATATATATTTTTAAAAAATAATATGTAAAATGTGATTGAATTTGAAATATTTGGTTCGTATATGGGATTTGTACCTAATTCATAGAAAAATTTCCCCTCCTCAAAGTCTTAAGGGATCTCTATGAGTATGATGAGCCACTCTATTTGTCTGAAATGGGGATGACCGTGACCTAACTTGCTTTACCGTCATATACACAAAGGGTTTATTGTATTTTTAAAACAATTAAAATATTACTTTTTACATTAAAGATACATTTTTATTAGAAGTGGTAAATATAGGATAAGAATTTTATTTTATTTTGCCATGTTAGGACTCCAGTTAATTTTTCGACCGTTTTTGCTTGAAAATGACTCATGATGCACACATCATCACAAAAAATATATATGTGTGAGCTATGTTATTAGTCACGTGGGCGCCATGTCATTTTTTGGTGATGATGTGCGCACCACATGTCATTTTTCAAAAAAAATGATCAAAAAATTAACTGAAGTTCTAACATTATAAAAAAAAAATTATATTCCATATTTATCCCCCCAAATAAAATGTATCTTCAATATCAAAAGTGACATTTTACCAGCCCTAAAAATACAATAAAGCTTAAACACAAATGATGTTGATCATAAACCCTTGATGTGATGTTAACGATGGGAACATAGCCTACAAGAATAAACCTTTATACCTTTTTATCTTTTTTTATGGGTTTTCTGTGGGGATCCTTTTATTAATCAGTCCAAAAAATAATACAACGGAAAGTTAGTGAAGTACATGAGAAGGAAAGTGAAAAATTTTAAGCAACTAAGCAACTGTAAATGAGGAGCATTAGTCCTTTTATAGATAAAGTTGAAACACAAAGAGGAGTGCTACCCCTTTTGCAATGAATGACATACCCTAAAAGCTTATTGTAAAAATACTTCAATGTTTCTCGAATTGAAGATGTCATGCCATCCATGGCTCGCCATGTTTTTACAAGTCTCTGTCAGTGGCCATTTATATAGGCAACCCAAAGCCCACCAAAATTGTAGTGCCAAAGTAGGGTTGTCAATGGAGCGGAGTTTAATCCGAATCTAATTCGAGTTTGATCTGAATTTTAGTATATTCGATCGATTAAAATATATGATGGATCAGATCCGATAATAAATATTCGTAATCCGAAATTAATGGATTGAATGTGGAATCAATTAGTCCGATACGTTAAAGATCCGAATTTAAATTTTTATAATAAATTTTATTAAATTAATACATTATATATAATATAATTGTAGTAAAGATACTTTAATAAAATATAATATATGTGCTATTATATCTACTGTTTATTATTTTTCAAAGTTTTTTTAACAAAACATTATATAATTTTCGTGCATATTCTAAAATATTTTTCTGCTTTTTTTAATTTTATTTTTAACTATAAATTCTTCAATACTATTTATTGAAATTGGATCGGATCTGATCTTTTTATCGGATTTCGGATCTATTTCGGATTCGGATTTGGAATAATGAATAAAGATCCTATAGAATTTTGAATCAGATTCGATTGTCGGTACTTGCACTCAAATTCAAATTCAAATTCGGACCGCATTGATGTGCTCCAGATTCGACACATTAACAACCCGAGTGCCAAGAATGCATGTGCTGTGGCCGAAAATCAAGTTGTCCAATGGATCCACTAATGAAATTGAACTCACCAAATTAAGCCCAAACTGGGATCCACGATAATATATTGCAAATCCCTCCTTTAGCCCATCTATACGAATTGTAAGTACAACTTGTCCATGAATACAATTCCCTTAGGGCTGGCATAATGCTCTAACCCCTTTGAATTGCTTACAGCAGTCTATCTATAATAATAATAATAATACTACTACTACTAGGGCTGTCAATGGAGCGGATTTTAATCCGAATCCGATTCGAGTCCGATCTGAATTTTAGCATATCCGACCGATTAAAATATTCGATGGATCAGATCCGATAATAAATATCCGTAATCCGAAATAAATGGGTTGGATTTGGAATCAAGGAGTCCGATCCGTTAAAGATCCGAGTCCGAGTTTTTGTAATATATTTTACTAAATTTATACATTATATATAATATAATAGTAGTAAAGATACTTCAATAACATGTAATATATGTGTCATTGTAATTAATAATATACTATTTATTATTTTTCAAGGTAATATTTTGTATAGTTTTGATACATTTTCTAAAATATTTTTCTACTTTATTTAATTTTATTTTTAACGTAAAGGGATTTTTTTTTTCTTTTTTTTTTTATAGAATACTAACTAATTAATCTAGATATTAAAGATCTCTATTACATACATTGTGGAAGTGTTTGGTTTCCATAATTATTTAATTGCATGTTATCATAAGATTGAAGATTAGACACAATTGTGTAAGATATATTCTCTTGTTTGGTTTGTTAGATGAAATGCCAAGATTAATTTTTTCGTAATTGTGTTTGTTTTTTTGGTTTCATTGATTATGTCATTTTATCTATGAGTAAGATTCAAACATACCAAATTACCCTCCAACTAATATACATGTAGTGTAGTTAAAAAAAAAGGGAAAAGTTTGTGATTTTTTTTTTTTGATAATAAAAGTGTGTGAATTATTTATTGAAATCGGATCGGATTTGTTTATCGGATCTCAGACCTATTTCGGATTCGGATTCGGTAAAATGAATGAAAATCCTATAGGGTTTCGGGTCGGATTCGGTTGTACGTACTTATTATCGGATTCGGATTCGGATTTCTCTGATTTGCTCCAGATCCGATCCATTGACAGCCCTAGACTACTACTACTACTACTACTATTATTATTATTATTATTATTATTATTATTATCATCATCATATAATAGAACAGACTCCTACAATTACTATTTTTGGTATGATAATGTTTTTTTGTCTGTCATTTTTTCACTTTCTCTTTTTTTCTCTCATTTTCCACATTCTTTTTACTTTCTCCCTCTTTTTTTTTCTCCCCCCTCCTCTATTCTCTTTTATACCCTGTACTCTTCAACATCACCTTTTATACTTTTTTTTATAATTATTTTCTTAGTTTTTATTTTAAATTATTTTATTTTTACGTATCACTAATTTCATAAATTCATTAAAAATAATTATAATTATTTTGATAGTATAGATTCCACCAAAATTGTAGTATGTCATTAAATCATATTATTTTTCAATTATGCACACACATTAAATATACCAATATTATTAGTTATTACATAAAGTGACATCACCTTTTAATATTTATGTTTGGTCTTTAACCTATTTTGGTATGTCATCTATTTTTATTTATTTTCTCTCACCTCCTGTTTTCCACATTCTTTTCACTCCTCTCTCTCTCTCTATCTCTCTCTCTCTCGTGCGCACACACACACACACCTTTCATTTTCCACTTTTCAATATTTTTTTGTTACTTTATTTATGTTTGTTTTCTGAAACTATTATACCTTTTGCTTATTATTAATTGTAAATGATGTGTACCAAATTTTTGAGATGATCAGAAAATTTATAGATGGAAATCTTGAGCGCAGGGAAATCCTAGGAATCTTGCTTTGTGAGGATGGGCCTGTCGATTAGGGGAGCTAACTTGCAAAAAAACGTTAGAACTCCACTGAATTGAGTTGGTATGTGCTTTAGGAAAAAATAAAGTAAAAGAAAATTGCAGTAATGTAATGTAAGGCAAGAAAGACAAAGGAGAGGCTCGCGTGTAGATGAGCGTTTTATGCCCAAACTGAGTTGGAGGATTGAGCTTCAGTGGAGTGAAGTGTGCAAATTAGAGAGTGTAAAGTAGAGCTTAGAGCGCCTATTGAACGTCTTAAGATGTTTTGGAACGTGCTTACGAAATGAGAGTAATAGTCTTTTTATAGGGGTAGCCTTGCACCAGCTGACACGAGGAACCCTCGGAGATGTTCATCTGGATAAGAAGCAATAGTAGATTCTTATGCGAGGTATTTATGGGCTTCTCCCACCTTTGTAGGGTTTGTTGAGATTTTGAGATAAGCATAGGCTTATTTTATAAGTTTGGTGGTTGAAAGGATAAAAATTTGAAATTTTATCTACACGGACTTAGTTGGCTAAGATTGTGGACTTAGTCCAACTTGCCAATAGGGTGGATGGTTGGGCCGTTGCTGTGGGCCTCCTACAATATAAGTTGAGTGAATCCCGGGCCTGAGTTCGGGTTTCGAGCCCATCTTTGTGGCATATTGCTTGGACTATTCCTTTGGGCTATCTAATGGTATTTGGGCCAAATTGACTGATTTTTAGATAGTATAAATAGATATGGTAAAAATACTAGCTATATAAATTTTGATACTAAAATCACAAGTAATATTAAATTTTACCTATGTAATTAAATTATATATTTGTCATTATTCATAAACATTGAGCGTGTTAATATGATTAGTACAATTTATTGCCCGGGAAGATCTACCCAACACCTTTAAAATGGGTCCAGATAGTGTAATTGGTTAATTGAGCCTCTAACTAAGCATCGATTAAATTGTCAAATCCGAGTTTTTACTTACTATAAGCACCTCTTACAAATGTTACAAGTAAGCCATTTATTAACATGAATTACCACTTCAGTATTTCATAATATCTTTATTCTAGCCTAAGCATTGTAGGTTATTGAGAGAAAAGAATGAACAAATTGGTTATGCAATGTTGTAGCCACGCCAAGCCTAGAGAAGCTTAACACATGTTTAATAAATTTATTGACCTCAATAAAGCACGCTAAAAGGATCCTTAGTCCCCCATCTGAAATTGGGGAAATTTTTGTCCAAACTCGATTTGGTCGAACTCAATTAATTATATAGCAAGTGTTAATACACTTGTCATGTGATTGGTCACTCTCCTTAAACTGTACACAAATCACATGATAAGTGTAAAACACTCGCCACATATTAGTCCATTGTCGCTGAATCCAGTACGGACAAAAATTTCCCTTTGAATTGACCTCCTTCTCATTTCAAGAAGGTGTGAAAATCGAAAAATTCTTACTCGAACTTGATTTTGTCATTAGACCCAACAAATCATATGATGAGTATATTGCACTTGCCAACTGATTGATTATTCTCCCTATGTCATCCACCAATCACAAAGTAAATATAAAACAATCACCACGTGATTAATACTGTTTCAACTGAATCGGATTTGAGCTAAAATTTCCCAAGAAAATCTCATACATGATGGGTACTTTCTAGGAATACTATCACATGTATTTGTTGCTCCAAAAGAAAAAAAGAGAACACTTCATTTATTGTCTAAAAATGAGCATAATGTTTTATGTTTATGCCTTTTAGTTTGAAAAATACAACTAAACTAATCTAAGGCCAGTAAACATCATGTGTCAAAATATATTCATTTCAGAAATTATGACTCCTAAAAGGATCTCAATCACCTACTAAACCTGGAAAGAGCATTTTATTTTTTTCAAAAGTATAGAGCGAAATACCGTCGATTGAAATGATACCTCTGGGCATTTCATCATTTGGTGCGCAGGAAAATTTGATCTTACTAATTTAATTAATTTTAAAAAGAAATTGGATAAATTTTTTTTAGTCTTAGCCACTCGATTCCAATTTGCTAGCCGACTAATCTTGATTGGGTTTGAGGGCAACCCTCCCAATTCAATTGTTTCATTCATAATATCAGGATTCGAACTCTGAACGTTGCTTAAAGAATCTAGTGCCTCATATGGCTAAATCAATTGGTAGTTAAAAATTAATATTCATAAAAAATAACTTTTTTAAAGAAATGGGATAAAAAAAAAAATTCTTTGAAAAATTATTTTGAATTTAAAGAATTGGGATAAAAATAGATTTAATTAATTTTAATATAAAAATATTTTTTTATCCAATTTCTTTTTAAAATTAATTAAATTCATTTATTGTATTTTTAAGATTAATTAAATTAACAAGATCATTTTTTTTTATTAAAAAAATAATATTCCTTTTTTTTTGTCAATATAAAATTGATATTAAAATGTGTGTCCTTTTTTTTTTTAAAGATATGTATCTAAATTTGCCTCGTAATACATAAAAATTTTTGTTGGTCAAGTGGTGAATGAGTCCTTTTGCAATTAAGAAGTCCCCTGTTTGAAACTTAAGAATGACATTTTTACAAATCATTTTTCTACACATTAAATGACAGAAATGTGTTCATTCATATCACGAGCCAAGCATGTGACTTAGTTCCGGCTACTTCTTTGGCTAAAAAATGCTCACATGTGGTGAAATCTAAAAATCGTATAGTTTAGATGGCAATCAATAACCAAAAAAAAAATATATATATAGGCGGTAAAATCCAAAAAATACTACAATTCGAATAAAAAAAAAATCACGATACATAAAACTAAAGTAACTATTTACATAACCAAGTCACCATGCCTTAAAGATGGGCAAGGACCCAATACACTGACACATATTCGAATCACTTAAGAAATCAAGTTTATAACTCCTTCAATGGATCCCAAAGGTGCAAGTATACACCGAAATCACGCCACCACCTCTTGGCGTATGCTAGAGCATAATTCCATTGTCCACCCGCTGGCTAGTTCACTCTGAGGAACATGACAAGCAAAGGAAAGGAAAGAACCTAAGGGACTTAGTGATAGAAGAGTGAAAATAATTAAACAACCGTATACAATAAAAAAAATAGTAATAATATGCGTATACGCTTTGGAAAGTCATGCAAGTTTGAAATAATAGTGATAATAACATATTCTTATCCCACATCGAAAGGAGTTTAGGGACTTGACAAGCTTATAAGCTACAATACCTCCCTCAAACCTTGCAAGGCATCTTTTTTATCAAAGGACAAAATCCTACAGGATGTTCTGGTCAATGCTCCTGAGGAGGAGCAGACAAGAGTTGACAAGTGGAATTCTGATGACCTCAAAGTAAGGTGTTTGATGTTGGCAACAACGTCAAATGAGCTCCAAAAATAGCATGAGCCTATGAAGCGTGCCGCTAATATCTACAGGCATATAGATGAGATCTATAAAACGTCACATAGATCTAAGTGTTATGCTAAATCACAAGAGCTATTCAATCTAAAAATGACTGAGGGGTTTAGTGTTTGTGATCACGGTATCAAAATGTTGGGTCTCATCAAAAAATTAACATAGATGAACGTGATCGTGGACCTTGAACTTCAAATAGATTTGATTTTGCAGCCTTTATCGAGCTCCCCATGATCATATTTAAGCTATGGGACTTGGCTTCGCATAGAGATGGAAGTCTTGAAACAAGTCTCTAAAGCATAATCAAAATTACTCCAAGTCATTGAGTCTAATTGAGACCGGGGTATCGACTTGACTCACTAAAAGACTTGTATTTATAACGTATCTCAAACGGGAGGATATCTTGTTTAATGGACATCGAGTGTAGTGACCCCATATGCATAAATGGGTGTTCATTAAGGAATGAGTTCATTGAGGATCCCACATGGAAACTCCTAAATGGGAATAAAAGAATTAGGAAAGTTTCCAAGTTTATGACGTGCTTTAACTAGTCCTTAGACTTAAGATTTCGTAGTAGTCTTGTATATAGGCATTTGTACTTTGATATAAGTGTCAGCTCCATGGCGAGTTTTAGTACTCCTATATTGGGTATAGGTCTCCCATATATGGAGACTGGTGAAAATAAATAAAGGATTCGTTGCTCGCCTAGTTGAACGAGTGAGTTTTTCATATATTCTATTGTAATTAGCCTACTTAAATCTTTGCGCAAGGTGAAGGACAATGATTAAAAAATGAGTTTTCTAAATCAATTGTCAAATGGACTACTTGCAAAGAATTATGAGAATTGAGGCTAATAGGATTTCCCAAATCCTATATCCTAAACCTCAATCGAAAAACTAGACAACGATGGGATCGTATTTGCACAATAAGTCATAAGTAGAAAGGTTCGCGCTTATACTTCCTATTAGCTTGGTATTCGTGGGCTTGTTGCAAGACATCGACCACAATGGATGGGGACTATTAGTTAGAAAGGGTTCTAATAAAATATTGATTGATTAAATGAGTTTAATTAAATCATAGATAATTTTATTATCTAAAATATTGCTTGGAATGCAAGCCCATCACTAATCGATTGCTGAACTTAAGGGGTCACACACAATAGTTGACCAAGCACCTAAGTATTGATTAATAGTGATTAATCAAATTGAATTGATTAATGAGATCAATTGAATTGAGAGCTAATTCAATTGAACTATCTCATTAAATTGGTGGATAGGAATCAATTTGGAAAATTGATTTGGGAATTAATTGATTAAGAATCAATTAATGAAATCAAATTAAAATTGGATTTCAATTAATTTATTATTTGAAATAAGATTTCAATTTAGGACTAAATTGAAATTGAATTTTAATTTAAGAACTAAATTGAAATAAGTTTTCAATTAAGGACCAAATTAAAATATGATTTTAATTTGGGGGTTAGATTGAAATCAGAATTAAATTAATTTTGAATTAATTTAATATTTCACCTTAATTCTAGAATTTCAATTTGACTATAAGACTATGAGATAAATCTTATAGTTACAAAATGAATTTTAGGAATAAGAGATATCAAGAAAGATGGAAATTAGAGGAAAAAAAAAAATAATGAGTCCTAATTGAACTCTAGAATTGGCATTGGCTTGGCTTGGCTTGATCAAGGGATATATATACCCCAACAAAGTCAAGGCCGAGAATGAAAGATAGTAGAAACAAAAACTTGTTTTTGTTTTTCTTCTGTACCATCTCTCCCTCTTTACATCTCTTATAAAGCATTATTTAGTTCTTAATTTTTGTTTAGTTGATAAACAATTGATTAAGAATTAATCATAGAATAATCCACCCTTCTCTATAAGCCCATATACTAAAAGTCAGTATAGAGATTCATATACACTTTGGTTTAAATTCAAGTCTTGCATAGGATTTAAATCTGTAGTATTGTTAATGCGTGGATACACTTGGAGGAAAAATAATTGGATTCCTACGAAAACACGAACCGTTCGTGATAATTCGGGAACGTGAATCGCGTATTTGAATACGCTCTATTCCCTACGACAATAGGAGTGCTAAAAGGTAATTAAATTACACAACTCATTTAAACGATTTGGTTGTGTAATTTGCATAATAGATCTGTGTCACGATAGTCACAAGACAACATGATTGACATATAATATATTATATGTTTTAAATAAAAATTTTAATATTCCACTGCGTGTACATCCCGTTCTAGACGGGTCTCAGGTCTTCATTTCAAGACCCGAACCCGCCTCGAATCCACCCCGTTAGTAGTTTATATATATTTTTTGTTTATTATTTTATATAAATTTGTATAATATATATCTATATTTCTTATATAAAAGTATATATTATATAAATAGTTATTTAAAAAATAAATATGATACTCTTGTATATAAAAATAGTTATATAATTGATGAGCTTTGTGCCACCTCAGCAGAAATAATCCTGACCAATTCAAGTGTGGAGCGTTGAAGCCCTCGACTAGGCAGGCTGCCCTCGAATGAGGTTTTAAGCCTGACTATCCTCGAGATTGCACTAATACGCCCAAGTACACTGCCCGGGGACCATCGGAAAGACCCACGGCCCCCGAGGGCATCCGTTCCAAGAGACGAGTCTCGGGGTGCTTTGCACGATGAAGTAACCCCTAGGCTCACCCCAAGGCGCTGATCTGGAAGCTTTAGGGCCCTTGCGGTTCCTCGAGACCTAATAAGCGAGGCAAATGGTCTCGCGGTATAAGGCCCTCGATGGCCTACGTATCGAGAGCAGGAGCCGCATACTTGGCCTCCGCCTAGCACACCGTCCAACGGGAAAGTCCAGCTGGTGTGACTGACCAAGCCTGCTCTTGTCAGCTACCTACTGCATCCACTCTGGACATAGGACCATCCCATTAGGCTCCAACGTATAAAATGCTATTCCGTTAAGACAATCCTTAATCATAAATGATCAAGATACACATTAAATGCCAATAAGGTCCCTCATTAATAAGATGTGAAAGCAGCCACCAGCGGGAATTCCAAAGGGGATAAAAAGCACATGCATGTACGGTTCATATCCGTGAAGTTGACTGACTCCCACCAACCATGTCGCATCCGGGTGCCTCACTCTCATATAAATACCAAACCGGCTCTCCACCCAAGGGTAAGAAAAACAAGATCCACTCATTTTCGTGTTCATTCTTGATAAGCAAGAATACTTCTCACTACTATTCATTATCTTCTCCAAATATCCTACAACTGACTTCAGCGTTGGAGAGTCTACGTTGAGGTAAAATCGACTAGTCTTATGTGCATTCCTCCCTTTTTGACAGGTGGGCCACCAGCATTACTGTCTGGAGCTCTTTAGATCGCGACACGTGGTCGATCCAGAAAACGACCGCATCAATAACATTAATAATTAAGTTATGATTTCAAAATATGTGCAAATAAATATGTGATAATGATGTTTAATTTTTTAAAAAATTAAAATATGTTCATAAAAATTTGTAAATATCTAGTACTTTGGTAGTACTATTATTTTTTTTCATGTTTATAAAGTTGTAATAATATCAATTTTCTTAAAAAAATATTTTTTTAATTATTTTAAAAATATAAACCGAATCTATCAGGTCCAACCCGGACCCAGCAAGTCCGGGTAGATCCCGGGTTTGGCCAAACTTGCCTCATACCCACCCCGTTGCCATCCATACTCCATTTTGATTATCGAAGTTCGATCAAATTTTTAAAATTTAAGAAGTAATTGGGATAATATAAAAAATTTCTTCGTGAGGTATAGCATTTTGAAAAGTAATTATTTGCAAAAGAATCAAAAGTAGAATCAAAACTCAGGTGCGAGTCTCTGGATGCTTTGAGCCTTTAATACATTTTTGACTATTTTTAAACACCGTAGAAGTAGAAAATGAGGAACAATCCATTCCTTTTTAGCCTTTCAGCAGTCAAAAGCTGAAAAGCAAGAAGTAGAAGCTCCTCCAAAGACCCGCATCATCCATGTATACTAGAGCAAGTGTAACTATAAAGTGCATATAAGTTACTAGAAAAGTACATATGTATGAATAGTTACAAGTAATTATACTAGAGAACACTACAATTCTTTGGTGTTATCAAGAGTCAAAAAATTTCTAAAGCAAAATTAGTCAATAATCAGCTCATCCAACAGCCGATCAAGAACTTCTGAAGCAAGATCTCTCCCCATCTCCTCGAAAAAATGTCGATTTTTCAACATTTCGTTGTCGATCCAACTCGATTTCACCATATCCATCGCAGCCAACTTGCTTATATCCTCCAATTTTTCATAGTAATTGTGGTGTGTGTTCCTCAGTCTGGTGAGCTTATGATCTTGTTTGTTGTTGACCAACTTCTTGTTTTCATTGGACTTTTTACCACAGTTCTCAAGCTCTTCTGAGAGTGTCCTCCTCAGTTTACAATTAGCCAATCTTGAAATATCCCCTGTTATTTTAAGCAAAGCCAACAACTAAGAATTAGGTATATAGTCAGTTGCGGAGCTACAATGAAACGAGAGATGTAAGGAGAAATTACTAATTTTGTCCCGTAATATATGTATTTTTTCCAATTGTATTTCACCAGTTACAATTTTCTCACTTTATGTTCCATAATGTATAAATTTTCTCACATTATATCTCACGAACCAATTTCCATCAATTCTTTCACCAAAAACATCACTTGTCATCCCAAATGATTTATACTAACGACCGCATGCCATTTCCATTAAAATTTTGATAATAATTGGCCCATGAGATTTAATGTGAAAATTTTGTATTTTATGAGATAAAATATGAGAAAATTGTAATTGTAGGATATAATTGAAAAAGTGGTGCATTATGAGACAAAATCTGCAATTTTCCCGGAGATGTATAGATATACATATATACATATGCATAGTCCTTCTGCTTCACAATTATCCAAAAATCTATATAATAACTTCGATTTTATCTTCTAATATAACTAATTTCCAGCGTTATTTTAATATACATATTCTAAAAAAGACTCTTATTTAATGTGGTAATGCCAATGTAGTATTGTAGTTCCTTTCTTTTTCCAATTTTTTTTCTCTTATCCAATATATATTAAAAAATATATATTATGCCACTTCTAGTTTCAACTTTTTTATTTATTTATTGTGAATATAACAAAAAAGCGAAATAATTAAAAATAATTAAGTTATCATACAAAGCAAGTTCATAAATACTTTTTCAATTATGTAATTAGAAAATATAAGATCAAGCATCATCATGCTCCACAATCACTACAATATAATATTTATATATATATATATATATTAAAATATCAGATTTTACAAAATTTAATTTCGATTTCCAAATTAATTGTTCTGATTAAACCAAAAAAAAAAAGGACGCCAAACATGATCAAACCTGAACAAGCAGTTTCTTGATCATCAGCTGGGAACTCCACGAAATCAAGAACCGAATTCGGGCTCGAATTTTCCGAATCACCTTCAGTTTTTAATTTCTCTCTCATTTTCACAGGTTTTTGACATGAATTTTTCACATCACGAAGCACATTTTCTTGATCATTCTCTCTCGTAAAATCACTCTCACTCTCACTCCTCACACTAACCAATCCATTATTTTCTCTCTCCATCTCCTCCAAACTCTCCTTTCTTCTCCTCACACTCTTCTTCTTCCGACGCCGCCGATCCGAACAATGTTCGAAGCTGAGGATGAAGAAATTCTCATCTTCGAGCTCTTGGTACGACAACGGAATGACCCGTCCGCGCCTCGCATGTGTAGATGATCTCGTGCCTTTCTTGATCGAATCCGTGGGGTTGTGCTCGATCATGATCGGAAGCGATTCGAGTCCCATTAGCCTAGCCACTATGCTCGGCACCGGCGTGCTTGGGCTGACACCGCGGGGCGTAGTGTTTCGATCCTCGTCTCCCTTGGAATGATCGAAGGGGCACGACAACGGGAGGCTACTGAAACAGAGTATCCGTCTCAAGATCCTGTACATGCACGACCCCCGTGTCGTGCGTACATAATTACAAGAAGATGGAGATGAAGATGGAGTTGGAGATGGAAATGGAGATGCAAAGGGCTTCATGTAATTTGATCGGATCGACCGCAAAATTAGAATTCGTGTTCGAAACAAGACGGGGGATAATGATTGAGAAAAAAGAAGAACAAGAACAAGAAAAAGTAAAAGAATTTAAAAAAAAAAGTCAAGAATTTTGAAATTGAGGGACCAAAAGAATAGTACGGGAAAAATAAAAGCAAGATTTTGAATGGGGGGCGGGCTTTCGAGTTTGAATGTGAGGCAGTGATTAGAAAAAAGTTGATGGGAGAAAAGGAGAAAAGGAGTGGTGTTTCCCACGCCTTGCCCCCCCCCCCCCCCCACCCCCAATGGTCAATTTGTTGCAGTTTGTTATTGTCCTCTTCAAAATGGGCTAAAAACATATTGTTCCCTTTTCTTGCTAGCAAAAAAAAAAAAGCAAAGTTAAGACATATATAAAGACATCTATCTTGGCTTGGTTCATGATTAATGTTTGTGGATGTTTTATGTTTTAGGACCACCATGTTCTAGGGATCTATCAACTGTTGAATTTGGACAAGTAGAGCGTGGGGGCCTGGCTATGAGATTTTGATCCACAGCTAGTTGTTACCCTACAACATTCATATATAGTGTTTCAATCATCACCAATGACCGGTAGTATTTTAAGAAGTCACTGTGAAAATCGATAAGACTTTTATATATCATTATATATATATATGTGTTACTAATTCTGAATAATAATCACGCCAGTGAAATTCGCAACTGACTATATCAAAAATACTGAATTGTTGTGCCCAAATCTTTACAAGAACCGACATTGACCGTTTGAGTCACACACACACACATACATATATGTGTGTATGTGTGTGTGTATATATATGCAAAAGTGCAATTGATGTACTACAACCAATTAAATAATTAGCCGTGTTTTATACGAACAAAATTGCGAATACACCAAATCAAATTATAGCCGTGGAGCTGCAAAGCATGGATAGTACGCAGTGTGATAATTAGGGTTGATAAAATGGTTCTCGATCCACAGATTGAACCCAATCTATATGGTTTTGAGTTGGGTCCAACATATTTTTAAAAGGGTTGGGTTTGATGCGGTTGGTGTTAATATTGGGTTCTAATTGGACTGATGATGAGCTGGTAATAGGTTCATATTGGGTCCAAAAAGGGTTAACCCATCAATAAAAAAATATTTATTTTTTTATTTAATTGTAATTAAATTTAGTATTCTAGAACGATCAAAATAGTATATGAATTGGTAATTTTAATTTATCTTTTTTTAATTTTAATTAAACACACAAAAATGACGCATTGGACCCATTAATAACTATTTCAAATCCATCTACAACCCACATCCAATCCATTTACAATCCAACCCATTTTTCATAACACATCTCCAACCTAACCCAATCTAACCCATCCCATTGCCACCCCTAGTGACAATCATTAGTTTATCACTATAAATAACTCAAATCCTTTTAAAAGTGGCATTTACAAATCACTCGAATTTAGAATTCTTTCTTACTAAGATTTCGCTTATTGTATTTTCTGTATTGAAAGTTATAATTTCTGACTTTTCCGTCGCGATGTCTGCACGGGGCCAACCTCTAATGTCCCCTAATAAATTTTGAGCTCATAGGTTTAGTCTAGTGTCCTAAGCCATCCGAGCCGCCGCCTCTCGAGTTAAGAGGTTCGTTAGAGTTTCAAAACTTTGAAATAAGGTTCGTAAGGCTTATGAAGGGAACAAGATTCAACCCTAGATTGAACAATTGGTTTAAGATGATATTTATGGTTTGCCAAAGAATCTACATATTATATATCTATACAATTATAAAAAGAAATGCATTTTTGTCTCGCATATGTCAGTTATTTATGTGATTTTACAAACTTTGTCTTTCAATTTTATGTGGAATAGATAGAGATATATAAAATTGTGGCTAAAATTGAAAATTCATATGAAATCGATTCCATTCGGATACCAAATTTTCATGTGTCAATTTTACCATTTTAATTAGTAAACACATGCAATAAATAAGCAAATAAAAAGGTCAATATTGTAATATTACATCCAATTTCAAAAACCCATGTTCTCAACCCATAAACCACTTTCTCTAATTACAATTACTTGATTTTTTTTTCCTTTTTGTGTTTATTCTTTGTCATGTAATTTTATTTCAAATAATTATTTTATTTTTAAATTATTGTAATTTAATAAATTATTTCAAATAATTTTTAAAAAAGTATTCTTATAAAAGAAATTTAATAATATATTTATATTTTCATCCTAAAAAAAATTTAAGTACTAAATTAAAATATATATTTTTTAGAATGCAGTTAGGGGCAAACATGATGTTACTTTCTCATATTTGTATGAAATTATATTTTATATGTATTTTTATTAAAATTTAAAATTTTAAATTTTATCTAACCTTCGCCCCAAATAATGTCTTTTAAATTATGCCAATTGTAATATTATCCTTTTATTTTTTTTATTTTTTGATAATTATATCATCCTATTAATTAAAAGTTTTACAATTTGTCCTGCATATTTGAACCATATGGACAATTGAAAGTTAAAAACAATTCAAACTATAAATATAGATCTTGAATGGGTGATTTTCAAGGATTGCAAGTCCGATTGGGCCTCTTCTCTTGTACTTGTTATACTTTACTACCACAAAGATTTAAGTGGTGGAGCAAATCATTTATAATCTGTCGTTTGTCCTAGAGAAAAAGACAATGGATCAGCACATGCAATTTTTCCCACTATATTAATTTAGAAACGTGCATGGACAAAAAAAATAAGACAGTACAAGCTATCTCCCCTTATAATTCTTAAATTGTTACTATGCAGATTTTGATGGTAGAACTTTTTTTTTTTAAGTTAAATAGTTTTTGTTTTGTATGCAATAATTTAAAATTTTTATAAAAGTATTTATTTTTAAAGTTACTCTGCATAACATACAAACTTAAAAAATGTTACAAAAGCACTTATTTTTAAAGTTACTCTGCATAACTTTCAAAGAAAGCCGCTTTTGGGCTTCTTTCGTTTTCTAACTTCTAGTTTTTAGAAAAAGCCCAACCAAAAAAAACAAAGAAAAACAAATTCCTTCAAATGTGATTTTTTTTTTTTTTGACAAAAAATGAGTACTTCTTATCTAACAAAAGCTCGTGCAAACAAACTCTTATAAAGTGGAACTAGGGATTGAAGTGATAGAATTTTGGAGGATAATTGACATTTTGCATGTCATAACCAGTTTCATTAATTATTTGGTTTTGATCAAGAAATTTACTATTTCTTTTTTCTTTTTTCGTATAAAGCAACCAGTTATAATCGATCAAAAGCAGATTTATGCTCATGAACCAGAAGGCGGACATTAGAATAGAAAGTGTGTAGATTCCAGGTGTTCAAGTCTACCTTTTAACCTGTGAAATGAAAGCAGTCTAGCCAAGCCCCGAAGTCACTTTACTCTCTTGATCCGAATCCCTTTCTAGTGAAATGATATCAATAGTGTCCAATGAAGAACAAAGCATTATAATTAATTTTCAGAAAATATTTCTTTTAATTACATTGATACTGGCCAAATGAAGGAAAATAGTATAATCAATTACATATAAATAGAATAATATTCATATTCACAAGAACTCAAATCCACAATCAAAAGGTTGTGAAGGCCCCCACCTTGCTAGGTTATGCAAGACTTCATTGGCTAAATTTTAGATTTCGCAATTTACATTTTTTATCTTGATTATTTTTCCTTTTTTCTATTTTTGTTCTTTCTAGCAATTTCCTAACTTAATGGGGACTACCATTAAATGCTTTAAAGAAATGTTAATTCAATAATCATATAATTAAAATCATCCATATTCTAAAGGAAAATTTATAATTTTAACACAATATGTTGCACCGATTTTAGTTTTAGCACACTGGTTCATCCCACTTGAAGTTTCAGGCATATATTTTAAAATAAACTTCATATTCAGGATTTTTGGCATGACTTAGTTGGAGTTTGCTTACGTAGCAAAAAAATTACCCATATGGCACAAAATTTGATCAGAATCCGGTCATCAATATTAACATGGCTAAAAATAAAAAAAATTTAAAATAAAGATAAAATATATCTACTTATTATTTATTTAAATTATATATTAAAAATATAAATATATAAAATATAAATTAATTAAATGACTTTATAGAAATAATTTATACACCCCAACCCCCAAATTAAATACATGACTAGCTTGCCCATAATGTAAATAATAAATTTATAAAGAAAAAATGATCGGATCAGACGGCGCAACCGCTGGTTTCTACCGTGACACACCACATTTTCATAAAACATTTTTTTATACTTTTATTTTTCCTCTAATGGACAATTTTGGTATTCAATTTAAAGATTTGATCTTATTTTGATCGTGTAATTTTTTTGTGCGTGTGCAAGTGTATGTATTTCTTTCCACTTTTATCATTTTGCTTTAGAACAAGGAGGAGTTGGTGTGTTGCGATTGCTAATATATATTTATATATTTAATAATTACTAAATAGACTAAACTGTTTTTTATTGATTAAATATAAAAATATAATTAACTCTATATATGTACATATGCATATTTGGAATTAATTATTTTGTCTTAAAATAGTTGACAAGTTACATTTTGTACCCAATTCATCCTATTTGGCATGGTAGGTCAATTTGAAAGACACGTAACCACTGCATAACTGCTGACATGTTAAAAATCCCAATTATTTTGCAGTCCATAATTTCATTCAATTTCCAACCACAATGCAAATTTCGAGACAAAAAATCCTCAATATAACAAAAGTTGTTAAATTCTTGTTCTAAAATTGGAGTGGAATGAATTAATATTCTAAATTAAAAATTGCTACAAGCCATGCAATACATAGTTTTAAAATGGCAAAAATGTAATTTTTTTATATCAGGACTTAAATTTTTGGCGTTCTAATTTTAGGACTGCATTTTAACCATACTTTACTCATTTAGGACTTCTGATCAAATTGGCTAAATTTTGCTTAAATAGCACAAAATTTGCCTATGTGGCATAAAATTTGACAAAAAATCCAACAAACAATGATGACATGACACAATACAAAATACACAATATAAATATACATAAATACATATATATGTATATATACAAACAATATATATATATATATATATATAATTACAAACAATATCTATAAACCCAACCTTCCCCCCACCCCCAACCCCCATCGCTGCCCTCCACCCTTCAGAGACAGATCGAAAGAGAGGGATAGAGGAGAGAGATCGAGAGGCAAGAGGGAGACAATGAGAGAGAGAGAGAGAGAGAGAAATCGAGAGGAAAGGAAGAAGAGAGATAGAGAGGGTGGGGGCGATATAGAGAGAGAGAGAGGCGGCGGCGGCGGCTACGGCGGCGCGACGGGTGGAGGAGAGAGGGGGGAAGATAGATTGAGGCTGGATGGTGAGAAATTGATGGAGGGAGGTAGAGATTCAGACAGAGAAAGAAAGAAGGGCAAGATGGAGGTGGTGGTAGAGGAAGAAGAAGGAGGCGACGACAATGGGGGTGGAGGAAGGAGGCGTCCGCGGCGCGCGGGTAGGAAGGCTGGTGGTAGCGCAGGGTGGGGTAGAGGTGGAGGCCCGGCAGGTGGGAGGGCGGTGGTGGCGTAGGGTGCTGGTGGCGCAGGGGTGGGGGTGGAGGCTAGGGTTTTGTGGGTGGTGGGTTGGGTTGGGTTGGGTTGGGTTGGGTGGGGGATTGGATTATTTTGAATAAATTTCTACATTTTTATTTTTTAAATAAATAATAAATTAAAATTTTCTAGATAATTTAAATAAAAACAATTTTTTAAGGATAAATGACATACATATCCCATGTGGCTTGCCAAGTCTTGGATCTAAGTAGTCTATGTTGTGGCAACTATACCAACTTATTGTGCTGCTGATTATAAATTCTGGCCAAATTCGTCACTTTTCTGGCCAAATCTTGCAATTCGAAATAAATTGTCCTAAATGTGCAATGGATGGTTAAATTGCAGTCTTAAAATTAAAACGTCAAATATTAAAGCTCCAATATAAAAAAGTTGGAAACATGCGGTTCTAAAATTACATTTTTGCCTTTTAAAGTTATAATTTTTCCTATTCTAAGTTATTGAAAGAAAAATATAGCTTCTCTTAACATGAAATATTCTGAAGGTAATCAAAAAATCTTTCAAAAGAAATTTGAGAATCATAAATCTAAAACTTCAAGTAATAAATAAACAAATCTTAATAAATTAAAGTCAGCATGTAATATTTCAAACCGTTGAGACATTATGAAATTGGAGATCACTACTCGTAATTAGCCTCTATCCCCTTTTACCCAATCTCTTATTTGAAAAAAAAAATTGTAAATTAACCTAACTGAATTTAATTGTCATTCATTAGTAATCTTATATGTTCCTAAAAAACAAGAAGTACAATTTAGTCCTATACCATAAGATACATGTGATTTTTCATTAGTGACCTTATATGTTCATAAAAAAACAAGAAATACAATTTTAGTCCTATATCATAAGATACATGTGATTTTTGGTTCCTTCATTGAACAAGTGAATGGCTTCATTCACCTATTTGAAGCGAAAAAAAAATGATTCGTCATTTTCAACGTGTGATTTTTAATGGTGTGATTTTTTTTTAATGGCTTCATTCACCTATTCGAAATATCTAATGGTGTGATTTTTTTTTGCTCCCCTCTCTCTTTCCCCCCCCCCCCTCCCTCCCTCCCTCCCTCAAATATCTTTTTTTTTTAATTGTTTTATTAGTTTTATGTTGTAAATTGTTTAATCTTTACACATCACTAACTTCATAAATCTGTAAAAAATAGTTAAAGATATTTCGATAGTATAAATATTATCAAAAGTTTAATATGTCATTAAATTATATTATTTTATTATTATGCACACACATTTTGACTTTTGAGTGTGTGAATATTGCTAGTGCATATTATTTAAATCACTCTAAAAAATAACTTAAATAGTAAAATAGATTTATTCCTTACCCAAAAGAAGAAAAAGAAACATGAACTTATGGGACTAAACGTCATAACACAAGCCAAGGTTGAAGATAAATCAAATTTTTCCATACTCGACTCGAGATTAATTATAGAAAGCTCATTTGAGTTTAGTTCGTTATACATAACAAACCAAATGTGAGCACATGTTTTTGTTCGATAAAATTTGAAATTTGGTTCAAAATCAACTTTGATTAATTAAAATACGTTAATATATTTGTAAAAGTACCAAATTACTGATCAAACCCAACTCAAATTTGATTGGATTTAAGCTCAATTCATTTAATAATCAAACCAAACTCAAATAAGATTACAAACTTCATAAAAAAAAATTAAATTAAACATAAACAGTAATTTGTTCGACTCAACTCCATTTATTTAAGTACACCACTAATACAAACATACCAAATCGACAAGAATATAATCACAACCAAAAAAAAAAAAGCAAAAAATAAATGTTCTCCAAAGAGAAAAGTTTTTATTAAAGCAACAAAAATCTCATGAAACCCATGGTACATTATGGGAAATTCGATTCTACAAAATCATTTAATTCCTCTTTTTGTTTTGGTACAGAAAAACATCATCACTCTAGTGATCTACGAATCTAAACTTGCAAATCAATAGACTAATTTATTAATTAAATTAATTAACTAGGGGGACTTTTTGGATGAATTATTATAATTATTATTATTATCAGTTTGATAATAGACGATGTCCCCAGTGTCGCTAACATAATGATCGTTGTGAATGCTTTTAACCAAGCTTGGAATTAGGTGAAATGGAATTGGCCCTGATTTTTTGGGCTCTCTGTAGTATTGACCCAGCACCTTCTTCGCTTCCCGTGTCTGCACATTCAATCAAAATATTTCAAAATTCAAACTAAACAATTAATCAATTTAAATAGTACACACACACACACACATGTAACCAATATATATATATATATAGACACACATACATACAAACATTTATATATATACATTAAAAAAATAATATTAGTAAAAAAAATTAATTAATTTTTTATTCATTAATTTTATATTGTTTGTCTAGGGTACCTAAATGGACTTTGTTTTTTTTCTTCAATGAGACAAAAATAATATTGGATATAAAAATAAGAGTATCACGTGATTTTAGGGCAAATCGAGATCACACTCACCGCCTCAACTAAGTGATAGTGTGGGATCTGAGGGAAAAGATGGTGTACAACATGGGTGCCAATATCATGATGGATTTTGTTAAACAATCCATAGTCTCGATCCACGGTTGTCAGCCCTCCCCTTAAATAACTCCATTCCTGACAAACACACACACACACACACAACAAACAAACATAAAATTATTATATATTTCATGTTAGGAGAATCCACGTAACTTCCCCAGTTAAATGACTCTAGTAGCTATGAAATTTTTTTTTCGTCAAAATTTATTGGGACTAAACCTAATTTGATCAACACAGCATCACCAACATACTATTGAATCAAACCATACCCTCTTATCAGACTATGCATTAATTGACAGGCCACCAACAAGTCCAGGTCCTCTACTGTTAAATGGTATTATATTTTTTTTTTTATTTATCAATACATGTTACGTGTATTAGTGGCGGACAATTAGAATAAGAAAAGATAAAAAGATTTGACATGAGAAAAAAAAATTAAAATTTTTTTTTTCTTTAACTTAACCGTTTATCAATACACATGGAGAAAAAAAATATAATGGAGAATTCGGATTGAACCACTGACAGCCCATAATACCAACAAATAATTAACGAACTCTACATTTTCAGTGAAATTCGAACTTTTATTAAAGCAAATACGAATCTTATTAAAGAATTATGATTAAACCTTATTTTATTAAATTAAACTTCAGCATAGAATCTTATCAAAGAATTAATTATTTACCTTGCCGCGGTACCAGGGCAGCTTTTTGTCGTGACCGTGATGGTGTAGGTAGGTAACGGTGTCCAACCACATGACAAAGATCTGATCCGCAAAAATTAAACACTCAAATCAGCCAATCAATCAATAATTTGAAATTTTTATCATACTGACAGTGTTATATTTTTTATTATATTTTTTAATACGAGATATGTATATTAGCGAACTACTGAAATTTAAAAATAATATAACAGAAAGGATTGTGAGTTTTTACACTATGTTCGGAGTGCGAAATTCGAAGGGAGTTGAAAAGTGAAAATGCAATATTGAGCGAAGATTTGTTTTTATTTTGGGATATTTTTGCAAGAAATATTGTTGTTTTGTCAAAATAATAATAATTAGAAGATATAAATACACACACACACACATACATATGTTGCAATGGCTACTTTGGATGGATTTAAAGAAAAGTACTTCTCGAATGGTATTTTTATAGTAAATTTTTTTTTAAACTAAGTAATTTTATGTTTGGATACAATAATTAAAAGTATTTTTATTTGAAATCACTTTAAAGTAGCTTATTAAAAAACAAAACAAAAGAACCCTTTTGACTTTTTTCTGACTTTTGATTTTTTTGAAAAGTCCATCGAAACACAATTTTTTTTCACTCTGAAGTGTTATTTTTTAAAAAAATAAGTACTTTTACTCTTAAAAAAGCACATGCAAACGGACTTTTAATGTGAACAATGGGTGAAACAAATGGTTTCTATGAGTGAAATAGTTCAAGGAAAAGAAAAAAGAGCTTTTTTTTTGAAATATATCTTGAATTTCAAAACAATTAAGAGGAAAAGCATAAAATAATAACTCCAAATTTCTCTTATTTTTATTTTAATTTTAATTATATTTGAGGAAACCCAAATAATTTCTAATATTATGGGCATGTTTGGATGAGGTTAAAAAAAAGTGCTTTTTGAATGGTTCTTTTTGTAGTAGAACTTTTTTTTTAAACCAAACAGTTTTGCGTTTGGATATAATAGTTAAAAGTATTTTTTATTTAAAGCTACTTTGTGGTAGCTTCTAAAAAAAGTTTTTTTTGGCTTTTTTCTGATTTCTGATTTTTCTAAAAAAATCCATCCAAACACAATTTTTTATCCGATGTGTTTTTTCCCTGAAAAAAGTCCATTCAAACGGGTCCATATTTCTTTTAATTCAAAACAAAATAAATTGCAAATTTGTAGTATAAGTTTAGGGAAATTACCATGTATGGAATAGCATAGATCTTGAGCAATAAGAGTGGGCCAAAAATGGTGGACATATAGAAGAGAAAAGCAAGCATGGCACCCCAACATATTGTTGAAGTCATCACCAGTTTCCTTTCATTTGGTCTAAACAAATTGCTGCGTGGATTGAAGTGTGATCCACTTTTTCCAGGACTTCTATACCACTGCAAAATAAATAAATAAAAATTTTTTTTTTTTGAATAAATAATATATTTGTAAAAAAGGAGGACAAATGCACAGTATATGTACAAAATGAAATGGACATGCGTACATATCGTACAATCAATCTAGGAAAGTGAAACAGGAGATAGCGATACGATAAATCAGAGGCGAATTTACTGTACTTTCATTCAATTGTTCCTCGATTTTAACTATCCTTTTATTTATTTAAACATAAATTGGGTGTTTAAATTTCGAATTTTCATTTTTTTGTGACAAATTAAATAATTTGACTAATTTAACATAGAAAAAAGCAATAGAATTACTAACATCAAGACATTTTCAAATGAACAATATGGTCCCACAAGTTAACACAATTAAACTCAAATATTATTTTTATAAATAATTTAACATTTTAAAGACCTTAAAGATCTTGAATCTTGATCCCTCGAGTCTGTTTCAAAAGTCCATACTGATGCACTACCAAAATCAAATCACCTTTACTGAAAAATGGGGACAAAGTTTATCAAGGGTCACATTCGAGTTGTGAGCATCTCACATGGGTGCCACTTTTTTGCCCTAGAATATTATTTAAAACATACATCGCATTTACCATTTGAGGGGAATTTTTATTTTTATTTTTTTTCATATAGAATGGATGTTTTGACTCCATCGTTATATTTGAGTGTTCAAATTCAATCGCGTGTTATAAAATTAATATATAACACGCGTCTGAATTTATCCCGTATAGTGCATATATTCGATTCATGTAAGATTTTGTTTCCTTTTTCGGTTATAAAATGTGACGAATCAATCTTGAAATTACAGATATTGAGGATTGATTTTTTGCGATTTTTACCATTATGAGACCGATTTGTTACGTTTTATAGTTCAGAACAAATAAATGCAGTTCTAATTTAGGAATGTAATACAACTAATCTTAAAAAGAAAAAAGAGTAATATGTACCAGATATAAAGGGTATGCAAACATGGGGAATGGGATTTTGTATCTCAAGAATTTGGTTGAGTAATCCAGCTTCTTGTATAACTTCTCGGGCAACTGCAATTCAAATAATTAATTATCAAAAATTAAATAAATAAATCTTGAAATTTAAATTAAATATTTAAAAAAATATGATTTTAAGAGAATATATATTATATCAAGATTTGAGATTAAAAGAATAATTACCGGCACCCATGACTCGTCATTTTCCACGTGGCCGTGGTTCTGATGGTGTGTTCTGTGGCTGATTCTCCTGTTACGCGTATTATTGAAATTAAAAAAAAAATGCTTTAAAGAGTAAAATAGATTTATTAATTTATTAAATAGTAACATACATACATAGACACACACACACACTCACACTTGAGTAATAGTGTCTAAAAATATTTGAAGAAATTAAATCAATGTGAAGATTTGCAAGAACTAACCATCCATGATAGGGAACGAGAATTGAGGAATGGAGAATATGTCCCACCACATTATTCAGTGTAGGATTGTCTGAAAAGCTTCCATGGCCACTACATTCAAATAAAAAATTAAATTAAAATAAACCTAAACTAAATTAATTACTACCACAAAATCTATATATGCTATGTATACTTAGACATTTTGAACAAAATTATTGGTAGTACAAATTGATACCGACTAAAAATAATATATGAAAAATTCTATGAGTTCACACACACTTATACACACGTTTTTTAAGAGACATATAATTTGTTTAAAGTAGGAAATAATAAGATGGTAAAAGAAAATTTTAACCTCAATCGAGCTTGGTCAAACTCAGCTAAATATTTGACAAATATTAATATACTTGTCGTATAATTAATTAATTTTCTCTAAATTTTATACAAATTACATAATAAGTGTGAATCAGATTAGCACAGATCCTATGGGTTCGGCTCTCAATTAGAATTTTTCATAATTAATATTGATTCGACTTTGAACTATAATTTTTCCGGATTAGCACTGATTCGTCGAAGAATTTCTTCATGCTTAAAAAACAAAATTCTAAAAACCACTTTTGCAAACACCATAATTATACAATATATTAGTCATTTATGATATCAAGAATGTGATTGAAAAAAAAACGCAATTAATTTTACCAGTCATGGCCAAGAACAAATATTGCCCAGAACATGGTCCCCTGAGCAAACCAGTACACCGGCCAAAAAACCCAGCTGTCGAAGTACACGGCGGCGGCCACAAGCCCCGCGGCGGCGACGGCGTCCTGAACGACGTAGTAGCACGACCGCCACGGATCCTTCACCCAGCAATGCGCCGGGATGGCCGCCCGGATGTCGGCGATCTTGAACGGCGGCGGCGCGGCCTGGTCGAAATCGAATCCCTCGTCTTCCCCGCCGCCGTCGGCCGCCGGCACCGCCCGTATTTTTTCTTTCTCGTGTCGATCTGGGTCGCCGGCGGCTAGGCCGTTGATCTTTCCGGCGGCCCCAGTGGTGTTGGAGAAGAAAAGGTGGTGGACACCGGAGAAAACGGCCATTGTTTTTGAATGAATCAACCAACAAATGCTCTTTCTGTTAGAGAGAAGTGAATGCATATTTGTGTGTATATGTGTATATATATATATATATATATAGATGATATATAGAGATGGATGGAATGTATGTATATTTTTCTTGTTCAGATTTGGGGGAGGAAAAATGAATGAGGAGAGGGGAGTGTTGGAGCCTGGGGTGAGCTTGATTCAAGTGGTTTTATACAGGGTGTCAATTAGCTAAAAATTATTGTTATTATTATTAGTAGTAGTAGTAGTAATATTTTTTATTCATAAAATAAAGCTTAATTAAAGTTACGTTTTTTCTTGATACGATATAAATTTGGTTTGTATTTTTCATGAGTTTGGGACTTTATTAAAGTTTTTTTTTTTTATAACAATAATGTTTACAAACTAATTTTGAACCCCCCCCCTTCAAGTTTTTTAAAAATCAAATTTTAGTATATATACTTATTAGAATTTCAAAATTTGTTAGATTTTATTTCTTTCTTCTATCCCAATTAAAATACCAAAAATTCTATTATAATTTTTCTTTTCTCACAAACCCTACAGTATTCAACTTTTTCTTTGAAAGCAACATACAAGAAAGTATTGTGTACTAATTTTGGAATTTATACATTTATTTATTATTATTATAATTGATTTTTGTATAGAGATTTGAATATTAGGATTGTTCGTATGAATTTTGATAGTTGTTCAATATTAAACCTAATGAGCTTTAATGTTAATTAGTTGGGTTTTTTTTTTTTTTTTTTGGTCGGGAATTTATTGGGTTATTGAATTTGAATGAATCTTACTAATTTGACCCTTCATATTTAAGTGGGAGTGATTTGGAGAATGTGATGGCGGAAAAGAGTTAAAGATATTTTTTAAGTTTTGAATATATTTTTTGATTATGAGAACAAAGAGAGAGAAAAAAAAATTAAAAATCTATTTTAATACTTTTTGAGTTTTGATTATATATCAGTATGTGGATTTATGTCAATTTTATTTATTATGGTTAATAATTTCTGTGTTAAGTATTTTTTAAAAGCAATTCATTATCCACTATATTTGTTTCTTTTGAAATAGAGAATAACTTATTATTTTTTTCAGTATAATTTTTTATATATTATTTTGATTGTAGCACTTTTAACTGGTCATATACGCATAAATATGATAACTTTTGTTATTTTATATGTTAATATTATATATAACCGTTATATTTATACATTTTAATACCTAATGAACTCAAAAAAAATTTGCCCCCCCCCCCCCTCGCTCAATCAAATTCCTGACTTCGTCCTTGCATTTAAAACATGCATAATCTAAAATATTAAGGAATGTTTTGAAATCAAAAGCAGCGATAAAAGTTTACATCTACACCATAAATATTAAGCTTAATACACTTTTTAGCCTTAAAGTATGAAACCTTCACCCTAATTGTTCAAAGAATTCAATTTTTTTAAAATAATAAACTAAAATTCCCAAAAATACCTTTGAATAGTAATAGTAATAGTTGTAGTAGTAGTAATAATAATAATAATAATAATATATTCACTAAGCCCCCCTTTATCATGACAACTAATTAGATCAAAAAATTTATTTACTAATCTTAATAGAAAAATTAACAAATAGCCTAAATTATGAAAATAAAACTTAAAATAATCATTTTAAGTTTGTATTAACAATATATAATTCTTTTTCTATTAAAAAAATTCATGAACTTGTTAGTACTTTTTCCCCATCCGTCGACATTGAGATATATAGTTTTACTAATGAATTAGTTTCTTTTGTTTAATTAAGGTTTATGATACTTCAAAAAAAAATTAGGGTTTATGATGTAAAGTATTGTTTATGCTTCATTCAATTTGGTTTTATAATAAGTAATGTTGCCAGTTGATAGTATATTCAAAATGAGAAACAGAAATTTTGAAATTATCACATTTGCTATCCCTCATATTTTACAACCGTACAATAAAAATAGTTACTTATTCTAATATTGTGTGTGTGTGTGTGTGTGAGAGAGAGAGAGAGAGAGAGAGAGAGTATAGAGGTTAATTCAAAATTCTAAGAATGGAAAATTTGGTCAAAATATCTCATTCAAATATATAATACTATAGATGTAGATTACATAATATTTCAATTAAAATATATAATAGAACAAGAACTACTATTAAAGTAGAAATACAAACCTAAACAAGTCGATGGGGAGTCGAATCCAAAACTTCAAAGTCTTGGGGCCTTAGCTTTGTCACTGGAGTTAAACCTCAGCAACTTTACTGTTAGATGTTATTACTTATTATATTTTTACATCATTGTGTGTGTGTGTGTGTGTGTGAGAGAGAGAGAGAGAGAGAGAGAGAGAAAGGATTAAAAAAATCATTACACATAGATAGTTGGTGGACTTGAATAATTAAAAGAGAGAATAAAAAAGATTATAATTAACGCAAACCAATCAAATAATTTATTATAAACAATTAAAATTAATTCAAAATTTAAAAATTGAGAAATTTGTTTAAATTGCACATTTTGATCAAAAGACTCCATTCAAATATATAATAGTATAGATTTCAATTAAAATTTTGCTTAGCTATATATGTTATGGGAATTATTATTGGCACTCCATAATTGTTATTGTCACTCCACCTTTATTTTTTGAATTGAAAAATTGACTAAGTTGCTCATTCATCTTTAGAACACTATTTTTATTAATTTCAATGATATAACCTTATCTTTATTGTTAATCATTTTCACCTTTAAGTTATAAAAAATACACGAGATCAGAACCCTAATGTGAACTCTTTAGCTTTTTGTTTTATCTTTCTTTTTGGTCTCACTTACTTAATGCAAAATATATATACTACTAACAATTTTTTGCAAGTCATGCATGATACTTTTAAAACATATATGAAAGTATGAAATAAAAGAAAACAAATTAAATATATAAAAAAAGTTGGGTGATAAAGAAAGTAAAATATATTGTATAATCCTACTGATATTCAAATATGCAAAATTTTAAGTAAAAAGAAATAAATTATATATCTCCACTAATTTTATTTCTCCTCAACATTATCTAGCTTCAAATAAACAAAAAGTCTATTGCAAAATAATAATAATAATAATAAAGAAAAGAAAGATGAGTTTTATTGCTACAATCTTTAAAGCATAATCTCTCATTCATAGTTTACACCAACTTGTTTGCTCCACATATATTATTCTTGCAAAAATAAATAAATAAATATATAAAATCGTATCAAATTAGTAGAACATCTTGCACATAAAGAGAAAAATTATATTACACAAATGTATGCATGCCGAAATTAAAGTGTGAGCAAAAAATTTAATGAAATAATATAAAAAGTATGAAAAAGAAATAAATACATTCATTCCTATTAGATGTGTTGTAAGAATGGTAGATATCTTAAATTCGTTCAGTACTCTTGGTATTCACAAGCTTTATTATCTTCCTCAATTAAAAAATCACTGTTAAATCTTATAAAATATTAGTCACCTCAATTTTCAAGTAACTAAAATTAATATGACGAAAAAAGTATAAAAATATAACGTAAAATATAGGCAAAATATTACACAAAAGACAACTATATTAAAACAAAAATTTTGCTAGGTCACTGTGAAAATAAAAAGTTGAATAATTATTTTGAAATTTTCATCACCAAAGTTGAAAAGAAGATGGTGAAGAATAGCATTTTTGAATGCATGAAAGTGAATAGTAGACTATTAGAGCTTGTTCTTCAATAAATCAAATTCAATTAATATTTAAAAATTAAAAGGGTATATTGGCCCATTGATAAAAATTAGAAAGTGAGTGGGAGTGCCAATAACAATCCCCATATGTTATTATGTAATTTTTTGAAACTATTACTTATGTTATTTTTACATCCTTGTGTGTGTGATTTTTACATCCTTGTGTGTGTGTGTGTGTGTGTGTGAGAGAGAGAGAGAGAGAGAGAGAGAGAGGGAGAGGGAGAGGGAGAGAAAGAGAGGAGAGAGAGAGTTTATAGAGAATTAAAAAAATTATTTCATATGGATAGTTGGTGGACTTAACTGATTAAGAGGAAAAAATAAAAAAAAATTATAATTAAAGCACACCAATCAAACAATTCATCATAAACAATTAAAATTAATTCAAAATTTTAAGAATTAAGAATTTGGTCAAAATTATAAAATTTGGTCAAAAGACCTCCTTCAAATCTATAAAAAAAATTATTTTGATTCAATCATCTCTTTGTCTACTGAAATCGGATATTTTGAATACTAACTACTATTTTTCAATACTAACTAATCACATAATATCCACAGTTATTTTTATCTATTCTATTTTATACATACTTATGATTTATTCTTTAAAGAAAAACTTAATAAATTCTGTACTAAAGTTAGTACTATATTTGTCAGAAATGAGATTAAGTGAATTTATTTGTATTACTAGTACTCAAGGGTATTGTGGCAATGTAGATTGAATTCAATGTATTTTCGAAACAAGAAAGGCGTAAATGAAGATTTTTATAATTTAGAAGAGTAATTGATGAAAATGTCACACTTTCAGTTGGAAATTAAATTTAGAGCCAATGGGTTTATTAAGTAGAGAGACACTTCAGTGAAGTCCAAAGGCGGCTTGTTTAAAAGCTATTTGAAGTAAGTAGTTTCAACTAAAAATATATTTCACAACACTTTTAATTAATATATTCAAATATAAAACTACTTTGTTTAAGGGGGAAAAAAACTATTTTAAAAAACATGACTCGAAAAATATATATTTTTTAAAAAAAAACCTATCCAAACGGCCCTATACTAAAAATGATCAAACTCTGAAGTTTTTGTGAAGAACTATAACATGAGGAAATGACAAAAAGTTCCCAATATGCAGATAAGCTTTCAGAAAAAAGCTAAAAAGTGATGTTCATTTCAAAAATAGGTTAGCTATGCAACAATAAAAAACTATATTAGAGTTTTGAAATTATTGTCAATGAGATTGAATTTAATTGGCGAAATTGAGACTTCAAAATTATGTGGTCTTGTATCGATTTTCTATCAATTGTGTGGGTCTTATTTCTACTTTAATTGTAGTTTCTTTGTTTGATTATGATGATATACTTGGTGTTTGTACTTAATATCACTATCAATGCCGCACGTTCTATACTTGTGCAAAACATAAAAATATATATTTTAATTTAACGCTTAAATTTTTTTAGGATCAAAATATAAATATGGACAAAATACACTTAACCCCATTGAACTATATTTATGTAACACTTTACCCCCTCGTATTGTAAAAGCTTCACTTAAACCCTCCATCTTAATTCGTATACAAACACGTCGTTAACTATTACTTGTAAATATCTATGACAAACTTGTAGTTTTTTACACTCCAATATTAATCATAAAAAATATAAAATACAAAAACCTTTTCAACTATTGATATTAAGCAAAATTTTATACTTTTTGACATTATGCCTCTGATTATTTTGGCAATGGAATTATGAAAGTGCCAACATCAATATTATTTTCAATACCACAAGCTTATTATTATATATTGAAAATCGTAATGTAAATTTTCAATTGTTTATAATTCTATTTTTTGATCCGAAAAACTTAGCTCTAATATTGCACAATTTCGAACTCTTTTAACAAATTTCTAGGTTAATCCATTGGACAAGATTGCAGCCATTACATTTATGTGTAATGAACTTCAAAAATTTGAAAGAAATAAAAGAAAGCATTAATTAAATAACAACAACAACAACAACAACAATTTTTTGTTAAGATCTAAAAAAAACAATTTTGATATTTATTGGAATAAAATAAGTATTAACTAATAGCCAAGAAAGTATTAATAAATAAAATAAAATCCCAACAAAACTTCAAAATTTATTACACACACGTGCATTTGCATTATAATAGTGCTATATTAATAGAGATGAAAAAGTAAGAAAGGTTGTACTGTTTATCCTCCTCACATTGATGAGTATTTTATTGTTTAAAAATTAAAAGATTGAAAGGCTATAATAGATATTTTACAAGTAATATTTAACGCGGTGTTTGTATATAAATTAAGATAGAGAATGAAGCTTTTTATAATATAAAGGAGTAAAGTGTTACATGAGTATAGTTAAAGGGGGTTAAGTATATTTTGTCCTATAAATATATTATTAAATTTTTTTAATGAGAATACATTTTTAAGAACTATTTGAAATAATTTATTAAACTAATAATAAGTTAAAAATAAAATAATTATATAAAATAAAATTATGTGTAAGAAATAAACACTTTGTGCCTGTGTGTGAGAGAGAGATAACGAAAAGCCCAAAAGCAAGTGCGTGTGAGAGAGAAAGATAACCAAAAGCATTATTCATCAATTTAAAGAATTTTTGTCTTTTAAAAATGGGTTTCAACTTCAAAAATTTAAGATGATAGAGAAAGTTTTTTGTGGGTTGAGTACATAAGTTTTCAAATTAGATGTAATATTACAATATTAACCTTTCTATTTGCTTCTTCATTGCATGTGTGTACTAATTAAAAAGGCAAATTTGACATATCAAAATTTGGTATCTGAATTGCATCGATTTTATAGTAATTTTTAATTTTAGCCACAATTTTACATGTCTTTATGTATTTCACATAGAATTAAAGGACAAATTTTGTAAAATCACATAAAAAAAACTATCAGTTATGAGGCAAAAATGGCTTTTTTTTATAATAGTATAGATGATATAGTAGTTTGATTTGTAATACATGAGTTATTGATGTAAATGAATGAAATGTACTTTTAAAAAAAATTGAGTTTGGGAATTATTTAAGTAATTGAGTTTAATAATGTTAATTTTGGACAAATCTCATTAAGGGCCCGTTTGGATGGGCTTAAAAAAAGTGTTTCTCGAATTATGCTTTTTATGATAGAACTTTTTTTTTAAGCCAAGCAGTTTTGCGTTTGGATACAGTAGTTAAAAGTCCTATAAAAGATATTTTTATTTGAAGATACTCTGTGGTAGCTTCTAAAAAAAATCCCTTTTTGGCTTTATATTTGACTTCTGCCTTTTTTAAAAACCCCATCCAAACACAATTTTTTTGTCTGAAATGATTTTTGTCAAAAAAAAAAAGAAGCATTGTTTCTCTGAAAAAACTCATCCAAATGGGCTCTAATTCATCAATTAATTAGGTCAGATCTAAAGGCTAAACTCAAACTCCCACTCAAATTTCATTCAACAAGGCGCAATCACAGGTTCCTTAAAAATTTAAGACTTAGGGTAGGCCTACTTCAGTCCATAACCCTAGGTTTCATTTGCAGCCACAAAGTTAGAAGTACTTGTAAGTCTATTTATTCAAAACACACGCACCAACTACCTGTTGGTCTAACGGGATGAAATGCTAGAGTTCTTACGCAACGATCAGTATCTGAACCTTGGAGTTGTGAATGAAGCAGTTAGGTTAAGAGGATCACTCTCATAATGGGCCTCCACAGTACCCAATTTAGTTTAGTCGATCAGTGAATCAAAATCGGGTGGTTAAGATAAAATAAAAATAGAAAAAACACACACACACACACTTTTATTGTTAATTGGGGTTTAATGTCATGCATGCCCTCAACCCTCAAGTTCGTTGGATGTGAGGGTTGTATTTAAATTAATTTAATGGTACTTTAAAGGTTGCGTACATAATTTGTCCTAAGCCTTTAAGTACGCTAAACGTGAGAGTTGTCTCTAAATTCATTTAGGGTACCTTGAAATTTACGAAATAATTTGTCCCAAACCTCTAAGTACCCTGGATGTCAGAGCTATTTCTAAATCACTTGACGTGCTTTCAAAACTATGATTTCAAAACTACAAAAATAATAAGATACAATTGAGTTATTCAATTAAACTCACTAAAAACGCGATAAATTTCCAACGAAAACATATCCAATAGAAATAGTTTGTCGGAGATTTTCTTTAGTTTTCATAGTTTTGGATAGAATACTGTCGAAAGTTTTTCGATAGATAATTAGCTGAAAAATGACCAGAAAAAATGGCAGGATAGCAAGTGCGTGAATTTCAATTGAAATTTCCAACAAAAATTTTGTAGAAGAATTAATATACCTTTTTAAGCATTTTTTTTTAATTTTCTATTGAAGTTTTTGGTAGAAACTTTGTCAGAAAATTCCATACCTTCTTTCGCATAATTTTATATATAAATTATGTCACAAAAATTAAAACTTCTTTTTCAGTTTCAATTTTCTTCATAAATTCGTGTGAAGACATTAAACAAATAAAAATGAATATGGTTGAAACTCCTAGATCACATAAGGTTATGGGATTTAGCCTCGCATAGAGATGGAGGTCTTCAAACAAATCTCTAAGACGTGATATAAATCACTCCAATTCAAGAGTCTAACAAATACTAGGGGCATTAAAATGACTCGTACTAAGATATGTACTTGTAACATATCTTAAATGGGAGGACATCTTTTTTCATAGATATCAAATGTAGAGACATTCATATGCATCAATTGGTGCTTATTAGAGAATGAGTTCACTAAGGATCCCACCGAGGAATACTTAAATCGGAGCAATAGTTGCACATCAAATTAGGATTGTTTCTCGGCTTACGGTATGCATTAATTAGTTATTAGACTTGAGGCTCTATAGTAATCTTGTACATGTACATTTATACTTTGATATAGGTACCGACCTTATGGCGGGTCTTAAAATGCCTATGTTGGGTATAGATCTCCCATGTATGAAGGTTTGTGAGAGTCGATAAAGAATCCATTTACTCACCTCATAGAGTGAGTGAATCTCCTCTGTGTTCTATTTTAACTAGTCTATGAAAATTTGTGGCCACGATTGAGACAATGATTAGAAATAAGTTTTCTAGATCAATTGTCGAAAAGACTAATTATAAATAAGAATCATAAAATTGAGGTTAAAAGGATTTTTGATAAATCCCATATCCTAAACCTCAATCAGGGAGATTAGATAATGGAGGTCATGTATTTGCAGGGTAATCACAAGCGCACAAGTTCACGCATTATACTTCCCTCATTGACTATGCGTCGTGGGCTTATTGTTGCACATTGACCACGATAGGTGGGCACTATTGGATTATGAAGAGTTATAATTCAAAAGCGATTAATTAAATGAATTTAATTAATCAATTGATGAATTTGTTATTTAAAATATCGCAGCTAGTTGCGAGCCCATTACTAATCAATTGACGAACCTAAAGGATCACACACAAATAAATGAGTAAACTTCTAAACATATATGAAATGATTAACAGACATTAAATCAAAATGTTGATTTAATTAATTGAGATGGAAAATATATTTGATTGATTCAATTAATTAATTAATTGATGGATTTAATTGAATCAATGTGTTGATTTAGTTAA
This sequence comes from Petrea volubilis, assembly GCA_026212405.1. Lineage (NCBI taxonomy): Eukaryota > Viridiplantae > Streptophyta > Magnoliopsida > Lamiales > Verbenaceae > Petrea > Petrea volubilis. The sequence continues at coordinate 4,848,906 of CM047880.1, forward strand.
ATTATATTAAAGAATTAATTTAATTGGGCTTGATGACCCACTCCATTGATTAATTGTATATCATGTATTCAGTAGAATATATTAAATTAAATGATGGACTCAATTAAATTAAATAATTAAATTAATTGAATAAAGTTAAAGTGTTAATTTAATTGAGCCTCAAGGCCCAAACCCATTAAATGATTTGGTAGATTAATTCAATTTAGTGAAATTGATGGAGAAATCAATTAATTAAGAATTAACTGATTAAATCAATTAATAGAGATTTAGTTGATTTATGATTCACATAAGAATAGAGATTCTTATCATTATCAAATTAGAAATCAAGTGAGGATCAATTTTTAAAGAGTTTGAAATAGATTAGAAGAATTCTTGATATATAAATATTTATGGATATATATCATATCTATAAAAAATATATAGAGTGATGATATATCATATTATATATATATACACACACGTGTATGTAGAGAGAAAAAACAAGACCATGTAATATGTATACACACATATATATACGTGTATATAGAGAGATGAGGGCTGCAATGGTTAATGAGAAAAATTAGTTTTCTCAATTCATAGCATAGCACACGACAATGATTGCGTGACAATCACGATACATTTGTCTTTCTCAACATGATTTATGAATTTATTTTTAGTTTTTGATTAATCGATGATCATAAAATTAAGAGACACTTAGTAATATATCCACTCTTCTCAGTTAATCCTAAAAGGAATTTAGGAATTACTCTAAAAGTTAGAATAAATATAGTTTCATATACACCTATATGAATAAATATAGTTTCATATATACCTATATGGTTTTTCGATTCGATTCCAATATAGAATCAAGAATCTGAGGAGATCCGTTTGTTTGGACTATTTTTAGAGGGAAAACGTTTGAGCTCCTATTCGCATGGATATGTTTGGGTTGATGAGGATCAAGTTCATGGATGCGGTTCGTATGATCAAGATCAATTCGAAAACTGAAAAGTGACTCGTATTTGAATACGGCAATTCTCTACATCAAACAAAAGGCTTATAGGCATAATTTTGTTTGAACTTTAATATACATGTTTGTTGTTTGCATAAGATCCGCGTTGCAATAGTAACGGGGTGTGCTTTTACATAATAGTTTTGTGTTAAATTTTTATATTTCCACTACATTAGCATCCTGTGACCTATGCGAAACTAACAATCATAATATAATACATATGTGAGTGTGATTTAGCTCATGTCCATCATTACAAATATCACTTCATAATACCTATATAAAAAAAATTAAGTTTGCTAAAAGTGATTTAATATAGATGATATTACTAGTTGGGCTAATAAACAAATGCGAAGTCCTATAAGAATAACCATAATCCATATCAATTCAAACAGATAAAATGAATAAAAAATGTGGTTAAATACTCATTAATTATTAAAACTAATGTAACCTTAAAAACAAACCAATCTATTACAATCAATTATTTACACCAATAGATAAACTATTACAATCAATGTATCAATCAAAATATTATATAGCCAAAAGGCTAGTATTTTAACTAGAACAACACTTAATTCACTGGAAATTAAATCCACAACCTTAAGGTTATAGAGTCTCCTCATTATCATTGAGGCATAGTCTTATTGGCAATGTCATAGAGAATCTTGAACTCGACATAATTATTTAAGGGTTAGTATTTATAAATCATTTAGACGTAATAGCACATAGATACACACTATAGGAAAGCAATCCAATTACTTATGAAAAATTTTGCAGTGAAAAGATTCCATCACAGATATATTCGATGGATTTATGACAATTTTTGATGTAAATAGAACTAAAATAAAATTTATACATAGTAATGGGTTTGTGATGGATGAAAAACATCATGAAACTAAATCTGCAATTGATTAATTTGTTAGTGAAAGCGCATTCCTTTAATAATATATAAGAATATTACTTCACTTTAACGCCCATTAAAAAAATTGAAAAAAAATGGTTATGTAAGATTCATTTGATATATATATATATATATATATATATATATATTTGACTAAACAAGTACGCAATTCTATGTGAAAACATTGTACGTACTAAACAAAATTAAATACTAATGATCAATGTACCTTAAATAAAATGTACATAATCTTTTAGGAACCATTTTGTTTAATTTTGAACTACCCTATCTTCAATTATTCCCAAAAAAAAAAAAAAAAAAAGAACTACCCTATCGTCGATTGCCTTACACCCATTCTTATATAATTTCACCTCACATCATATGATGTGATTAGTAGACATTGTTGATGATTTAATTTATTAGTTTATTAATTACAAATATGTAACTATACAAATAAGGATAGAAAATAAAGCAATGTAGCAAAAACAAAATTAAACCTTAAATAGGTGCCTAATATATATAACTAAAATTACCTTAATGTTGACTCCATCATAAATTTTAATTACGAAAGAAGAATAACCCTCCAAATTTATAATATTACAGAGGAGATCCTTCTAAAATGTCAAAAATAAATAAGATTACAATCAAATTGAAAAGTCGATAAAACAAATGGTTGGAGAAAACATGGGGCATCCAAACCTAATAGAAAGGGAGACATGCAATCATTGTAAAGTTAAAGGGAAAATTTCATAATTTAAAATGGAATATGGCGTTGCTTGTAATTACTCTAATTCTTAGGGGACGCCTTTGTAATTTATCCATATGTTATATTCAGAACAAGAATTATTATGAGGAAAAATATAAGGAAAATAAAAAGGAACAACAATTAAGTAAAAAGTATTATCGTTTGAAGTATATAAAAAAAAATTCCTTCATACTTTCCTCACCAAAATCCAAAAACCAAACATAGTATCAATCTACTGTGAGAGCCATTATCTAGTGAAAATATAAAAATAAATTACAAAAATGTTTAATTAACTAGTGGGTTTTATTTTTAGTAATATTTATACTATATACATACTATTATAAAAAGTGAGAGACTCCTTTTATATTTGATCTCTCAATTTTTTTTTCTTGAGATGGGTATTGTGAGACCCATTATCTAGTGAAAGTATAAAAATAAATTACAAAAAATGTTTAATTAACTAGTGGGTTTTTTTTAGTAATATTTATATTATATACATATCGTTATATAAAGTGAGAGACTCCTTCAATATTTGATCTCTCAATTTTTTTTTTCTTGAGATGGCTAATGTGAGACCCATTATCTAGTGAAAATATAAAAATAAATTACAAAAATGTTTAATTAACTAGTGGGTTTTATTTTTAGTAATATTTATACTATATATATAAAGTGAGAGACTCCTTTAATATTTGATCTCTCAATTTTTTTTTCTTGAGATGAGTACAATACATGACGAATTATTTGCACAACTGTTACATTTTATAATCTAACTTAAAGAACTATCAAATAATATAAAAGAACAAACTATTATACAATAGAATAAGACCCACATACGTAGGAATCGAACCCCTAACCTCTATGATCAGGGGGCCTCCTCCTTACCACTGGACCAAGGGATCCTCGGTAATTTCTCAAATTTTTTGATCAGTTTATTTTTGTATTTTATTTTCTCTCTCTTATTTTCTCCCTTTCATATCCCTTTAAGGCAACGCCCATCGGAGGGATGGATGGGCATGACTTTCGATGCGGGATATTGTGTACACAGTAGACGAAGGGGTTTCGGTGTGGTTCTTAGAGATGAAGCAGGAAGTCTCATGGGGGCCAAAACCTAGTGAAGACTTGGCTCATGTGAGCTGCTCGAGATGGAGTTTGAGGCGTTGGTCCAGGGCATGGATTGGTTAATTGCGAGAGGGGTTTTATCTGTCATGATTGAAGGGGACTGTTTGCAACTGTTCAGATTCATACATAAGGAGGAGGCATGCTTGTCTTTCATCCGGCATCAAATTGATGCAGTGGAATCGCGAGCGTCCAAGCTCTGTGATGTTTGTTTCCGTCATATCCGCCGCACGGCGAATAGAGTGGCGCATGCTCGTGCCTTCAATGCCGCAACGAACATGTTAGATTTAGAAATGTGAGGTGCGGAAGCTCCCGAGTGTATCAATGAGTTCTTGTACCAAGACATGTTACATTGCGAGTAATACAACTTCTAGGAGATCCCATGTGACTTTCTCATCGGAAAAAAAAAAACAACCCGGTTTTTTATCTTTTTACTTTTTTAATCTCTTTCCTCTCTTGTCTCCCATATATCACACTATTAACTATATATTAAATATCTTTTTAGCTTTCTTATGTAATTAATTTTTAATTATATAATTTTATTTTATTTAAAATTATTTTTTTCACTTATTTTAAATTAAAAAAAACTAAAATTTTGTATTTATATAAAAATTTGATAAATTTTTATAATTTAATTTGTTAAAATTTTAATGCATACTTAAATTATAATTTTTAACTTTACACGTACATTAACTGATTATTATAAATTGAACATCACAGACATTGATGACGCGCTGCCTACATTCATAGAAAGCAGTGCATCAAGTTTGAAAATAATGCCTATAGAGTACAGACATGAAAAACAATGTTATCATTTGTCATAATCGAATCAAGACTCAGTGGTAAAAAAGGCAAAAATAAATTTCCTTAATTTATTTCACTATACATAATTTCCTTATATATATTTTGATCTTAACCCTTCAATTTCGATTTATTGATTAACTAATTCGAATCGAGTATTGTAAAGGCCTATTATAGAGACGATCCTCCCAACTCAGTTACTCTATTCACAACACCAAGATTCGAACTGTCTACGTTGTTTAAAAAATTTAGCATTTCATTCCGTTAAACCTACCTGTAATTGGTAAATTATTTCACTATATACTGTAAAAGCCAATCAAAATTTACAGTCATTTCATTTTCTAATGTGACATATCAGTTTTCTTTTAGGCTGCACAGACAGGCAAGAAAAAGGGGTTGGTCCCAAACTTTATAGGCAATATTGAGTACATTGAATCCACTTGTCTGGGAAAGTGTTTTGTAGCATATTTACGTGGGTATGGAATTTTATGATCCAAAAAGTTGGAAACCTTAGAAGTACATGACCCACAATGTAAAACTAATAGTAATAAAAATGAACTTGAACACCCACAACTTTGGAGTGAAGTTCATAAATAATGGCATTGAGATATCAAAACTTATGTACACTAAAAATTATATATATATATATATATGTATAGTATTTACTATAAAAATGCATTTCCTTCAATGTTAAATCAATTTATTATAAATTTAATTTTTGTGATAGAGTTCGTGTATAACAAATCCGTCAGTAAATGTCATGTTACTTATTGTTTCTATAATTCTGTTTAAATAAAATTTTGTCACTAATTTCTCTGTTACAGATTTTCCATTAATGAATGGAATGAATAGAGTATTTTCTTGTAGTGATTAGTAATAAAAAAAATTAATGACAATATGTCGCAAACAATATATATTGCATGATAATATTTTTTAACAGCGTCTCACGTATATGTACATATATTGATTGAATCACAATGATTTTTATTTTGTCATTAGATGATCCAAATGTTACAAGATTTAATATTTTAAATTGTCACTAACTATTGACAATTAGTGGCGCTTTACAAGGACAACTAAATCAACAAAACAATTTCACTATAATTCGTGATAAAAATTTTCCTTGTTACTACAAGAATATTACTAATTATTAATGCTAACAATTTAACAGTGATTTTTTTGATTATTAATGATAATTTTTATATTGTTACTAGATAATTTGTATCTAATAATTTCTATTTTACATTGAATATATATTATTAAAATAACTTTACTTTTTTTCTAGTGATCATAGTAGCATGGATTTAATTTCAGTTCCTCTAGGAGCGTAGTACTTGTCCAATGTCGTGATAACTTACTTTCAATTTGATGCAGAATTACATTGTATATCACTTAGTTGGAGCGAAGGTTCTAAACGGAAATTTTTATTAAAATAATATAGTTAAAAAAAAAATTCAATCTATCCTAGATTTGAAAGTGGTAAGCAATCTACCATAACTCGTACATACTCTGTACGAGTTACTATACACTTGTTATTTTTATATTGTATGTGCTAGAAAATTGTATTTCTAGCATGTTGGTTTTGGACCAAGATTGAGAAATTATTTAACTGGATTACAAGTTGAATTTGGCATTAATGCATTCTACTCCGAAAGTAGGTGTGAATAGTGTATTCACACGAATGAATACAATTTCGAGTGAATGAGAAATCAATTGTCAAAGTTGGCCACTTAAAATAGTTGAAGTTAGGATTGAGAAGCATTTAAGAATCCTATCCCACATTGAAAAAATGAAGGGAATTTGGCCACTTAATAAAGCCCAAAAACTCACAAAGGGTTGGGGTCCCTTGGGGATACCCAAATGTGTAAACGGTCAAGGACCTAGGTCCAAGTGGGTTCGGGCTAAAGCCCGCGTGCGCCGCCGCCACCGGCCGGCTGGGCTTGGCGTGGCGGGCTGGGCTTGGGCTAATTAAGCCATATTCTTTTTGGGCCAAATCCGAATTAAATCTTGGGTTGAACCAAACCCAAATCCAGGATTAAACGGATCAGGTCTCGGGTCTTGGAGCCGGTTCGGAGCGCTCCGGCTCGGTTATAGCCGAACCGATGCAACCCCGGGTCGGTCCGGTTCGGTCACAAACGAACCGGTGGCTTGGTTTGATCCAAGGGGTGCCATTAACACTTATTAGTGAATGGCCACAACCTTTCGGATATTATAAATATGCCCCACTTCTACCAGAATCATTCATTCACATCCATCAGCATTTATACTTTCTTGCATTCTAGTGCGCATACTTTCCATAGCTCTCTTATTTCGTGTTTCAAGAGTTTCAACACTTTTTATTTGCCCTTCTCGAGATTTGAAGTGCTCCTATCTCGTAAAAAGTCGTTGTATCTTGGAAGACAATTGCCATTTACACCGTGAGCACTGTACGGGGCAAATTCGTCTTAGAGACAGAGAATCAAATTCTCGCCTCGACTTCATTTTTATTTGAAATCACCTCTCACCAAACAACAATTCTAAGACAAATTTTCGTGATTTCAAAACTCTACAATGGCGTCCTCTAGTACTATTGATGTTCCTCGAGCCCCCGCACAAGGGGAAAAGCCGAAAAAATTTACCGGCACTGATTTCAAAAAGTGGCAACAGAAAATGTTGTTTTACCTAACAACCTTGAGTTTAGCAAAGATTTTTGAAGGAGTCCGCACCCGTAGTGGGTGAAAATGACACTGATGGGCAAAAACGGGCGGCTCTGGATACATGGAATCAAGGAGATTTTCTATGCAGGAACTACATACTCAATGGGCTGAGTGATACACTTTATAGTGTATATAGCTTGATCAGCACTTCAACGGAGTTATGGGAGTCCCTGGAAAAGAAATACAAAACGAAGGATGCCGGCTTGAAGAAATTCATAGTCGGAAAGTTCCTTGACTTTAAAATGGTGGACTCCAAAACTGTAATCAGTCAAGTCCAGGAGTTGCAAATCATTCTACATGATCTTCATGCAGAGGGAATGCGGCTTTGTGAGTCCTTTCAAATTGCTGCTTTAATTGAAAAACTGCCACCGGCGTGGAAGGATTTCAAGAACTATTTAAAGCACAAAAAAAAGGAATTGGGACTTGAGGACCTGATTGTCCGACTCAGGATAGAAGAAGACAATCGAAAGTCCGATGTCAAAGCTGGTAAGCTGCAGATGGAAGCTAGAGCTCACTTGGTGGAGCGTAGCTCGAGCACCAGCAGAAAAAGAAAGCACCAAGGACAAGGACCTAGCCAGACGAAAGGCAAGGCAAAAAGGTTCAAGGGCAGCTGTAACAATTGTGGCAAGCCAGGTCACAAGGCGAAAGACTGTCGAACTCCAAAGAAACAGAGAGCAGAAGCTAACATAGCTGAAAAAAAGTATGTCCCGGTGGACATGTCAGAGCTGGATCTCACCGCAGTTGTGTTTGAGGCCAACCTGATGGACAACCCAAAGGAGTGGTGGATTGACACTGGAGCTACTCACCACATCTGCTCTGATAAGGCGCTGTTCTCGACCTACACGCCAATCAACGGTCGGAGGTTGTCCATGGGAAATTCCGCAACCTCAGAGGTCGTAGGTCTTGGAAAGGTGGTCCTAAACATGACTTCCGGAAAAGAGTTAACGCTGGTCGACGTACTGCATGTGCCTGACATCCGGAAGAATTTAGTGTCTAGGTCATTACTAGATAAGAGTGGGTTAAGGTTAGTATTTGGGTCAGGAAAATTTGTACTAACCAAACATGGCCAATTTGTTGGCAAAGGTTACTTGGACAAAGGATTGTTCAAGATGAATGTAATGACTGTAATTCGCGATTTTGATGGCAATAAATAACTAGTTCTACTTATTTGATTGAGTGTTCAAATTTATGGCATGCTAGATTAGGGCATGTAAATTTTAATACTTTGCGTAGATTAGTGAATTTTGATTTATTGCCTAAAGTGAAAATTGATCCTCATGATAAATGTGAGATTTTTGTTGAGACAAAAATGACTAAAAGTCCGTTTCCAACAGTGGAAAGGAATACAGAACCTCTAGAATTAATTCATAGTGATATATGTGATTTAAAATTTGTGCAAACTAGAGCTGAGAAAAAGTACTTTATTACTTTTATTGACGATTGCACAAGATACTGTTATATTTATTTGCTTCGTAACAAAGATGAGGCCTTAGAAGCTTTTAAAAACTATAAAGTTGAGGTAGAGAATCAACTTAGTAAGAAAATTAAAGCAATACGCTCGGATAGAGGCGGAGAATATGGAGCACTGTTTGAAGAATTTTGCTCAGAAATGGGTATCATCCATCAAACGACTGCACCTTATTCACCACAATCTAACGGTATTGCTGAAAGTAAAAATCGAACACTAAAAGAAATGATGAATGCTATGTTGATAAACTCAGGATTACCTCAAAACTTGTGGGGGGAAGCTATACTTTCAGCTAACCACATTTTGAATAAAATCCCGTACAAAGATAAGAAAGAAACATCGTATGAACTATGGAAAGGTCACAAGCCTTCCTACAAATACCTTAAAGTGTGGGGGTGCTTGGCTAAAGTAGAAATACCTAAGCCAAAACAAGTTAAAATCGGGCCTAAGACAGTAGATTGCATATTTGTTGGATATGCTTATAACAGTAGTGCATATCGATTCCTCATACACAAATCAACAATTTCTGATATAAATGAAAATACGGTAATTGAATCTAGAAATGTTGTCTTTTCTGAGGATGTTTTTCCTTGTAAAGAAAAAGGAAAGGAAAAAGAAGACATTTCTAATAAAAGGGCTTATGAAGTTGCGAATGACAACAGTCAGTCTAGTGATGAACCCAGACGAAGTAAGAGGGCCAGGGTAGCTAAAGATTTTGGTCCTAATTTTCTAACATACATGTTAGATAACGAACCGAGGACAATTAAAGAAGCCTTGTCTTCCCCGGATGCTCCTTTATGGAAAGAAGCTATTAATAGCAAAATAGACTCCATCATACAAAATCACACTTGGGAATTAGTGGATTTGCCACCTGGTACTAACCCACTAGGTTGCAAATGGATTCTCAAAAGAAAATATAAAGCAGATGGTTCTATAGACAAATACAAGGCTAGGTTGGTAGCTAAAGGCTTCAAACAACGAGAAGGTCTTGATTTCTTCGATACGTATTCACCTGTAACTAGAATAACATCAATTAGGGTTCTCATTGCTATTGCAGCTTTGAACAACCTCGAGATACATCAAATGGATGTAAAAACGGCCTTCTTAAATGGTGAATTAGAAGAAGAAATCTATATGGAACAACCAGAAGGATTTGTTGTTCCCGGACAAGAGAAAAAGGTGTGCAGATTAGTTAAATCTTTGTGTGGACTTAAACAAGCTCCCAAACAGTAGCATGAAAAGTTTGGCAAAACCATAATGTCAAACGGGTTCAAAATCAATGAATGTGACAAATGTGTTTACATAAAAGGCACACCTAACGCATATGTTATAGTATGTCTCTATGTTGACGACATGCTTATCATGGAAAGTAGTCACGAGATAATCGTGAACACTAAAAGAATGTTAAAGAAAACTTTGACATGAAAGATATGGAAATAGCAGATGTAATACTAGGAATTAATATCACTAGGACAACTGGTGGCATTACTTTGTCACAATCCCATTATATTGAGAAAATACTTGAAAAATTCAAGGTTTATGATGGTCCTCCAGCTAAAACACCAGTTGACTTAAGTTTGCATTTAAGCAAAAACTATAGTGATCTTGTGACTCAATTAGAATATTCGAAGATTATAGGCAGTTTGATTGTACATCACAAACTGCACACGCCCGGATATTGCACAATCAGTTAACAAACTGAGTAGATTTACAAGCAATCCAAGGAATGACCATTGGAAAGCAATAGTGAGGGTTCTTAGATACCTAAAATATACCTCAAAATACGGATTGCACTATACGAGATATCCAGCTGTATTGGAAGGGTACAGTGATGCTAACTGGATATCAGATACAAAGGATACAAAATCCACAAGTGGTTATGTCTTTACCTTAGAAGGAGCTGTTGTGCCTGGGAAGTCCTCAAAACAAACGTGTATTGCTAGATCTACGATGGAGTCAGAGTTCATAGCTCTAGACAAAGCCGGAGAAGAAGCAGAATGGCTCCGCAATTTTTTAGAGGACATTCCGTGCTGGCCTAAGCCAGTGCCTACAATTGCTATACACTGTGATAGTCAGTCAGCAATTGGGAGGGCACAAAGTAAAATGTACAATGGTAAGTCAAGACATTTATGCAGAAGACATAACACAATTAGGCAGTTGATCTCTAGTGGTATAATCTCAGTTGATTATGTGAAATCAAAGGAGAATTTGACGGATCCGTTGACTAAAGGATTACCAAGAGATCAAGTATACTGCTTGTCAAGGGGGATGGGATTAAAACCCACAAATTAAGAGTCTTCATAGCGGTAACCTAACCTTGATGACTGGAGATCCCAGGAACTTGGTTCAATAGGACAACTAAGTTATGAAGATTCAAACGAGCATCTAGGAGATACTTCCTACTCATTCCCGTAATTGACAGATGCTCCCTGCTGACTGGGTACTAGGCTAAGGTTTACCTTTTAATGATTCCTGTAACTAAAAAGTGGAGTATGGTAGGATACTCTGAAACAGGAGATCACCTATGTAAGCATGAAGACAGGTCGCTTCAATTGAAAACGCTTATGAATCCAAGATGGTGTCCAAGGCCAGAACGGACACAACCGTGAGAATTAAAAAGTGTTAGAAGACATATTGTGAGAATATTGTTGTCTTGGTTTACACTAACAGCTGAACAGTTCAATACATCATGTACACTGATTAGCTAAGTAAATCCGACAGTATATCTCTAAGGAAGGTTCAAAGCCATAAGCTACCTATCCTGATGCAATTTGTGTTCGCCGAAACTCTTGGAAAGTGTCTGCATATTATTTGCATTAATTTCATTCATGTGGGGGATTGTTAGAAAATTGTATTCCTAGCATGTTCGTTTTGGACCAAGATTGAGAAATTATTTAAGTGGATTACAAGTTGAATTTGGCATTAATGCATTCTACTCCAAAAGTAGGTGTGAATAGTGTATTCACACGAAGGAATACAATTTCGTGTGAATGAGAAATTAATTGTTAAAGTTGGCCACTTAAAATAGTTGAAGCTAGGATTGGGAAGCATTTAAGAATGCTATCTCACATTGGAAAAATGAAGGGAATTTGGCCACTTAATAAAGCCCAAAAACTCACAAAGGGTTGGGGTCCCTTGGGGATACCCAAATGTGTAAACGGTCAAGGACCTAGGTCAAAGTGGGTTTGGGCTAAAGCTCGCGCGCGCCGCCTCCGCCGGCCGGCTCGGCTTGGCGTGGCGGGCCGGGCTTGGGCTAATTAAGCCATATTCTTTTTGGGCCAAATCCGAATTAAATCTTGGGTTGAACCAAACCCAAATCCAAGATTAAACGGATCAGGTCTCGGGTCTTGGAGCCGGTTCGGAGCGGTCCGGCTCGGTTATAACCGAACCGGTGGAAGCCCGGGTCGGTCCGGTTCAGTCACAATCGAACCGGTGGCTTGGTTTGATCCAAGGGGTGCCATTAACACTTATTAGTGAATGGCCACAACCTTTTGGATATTATAAATATACCCCACTTCTGCCAGAATCATTCATTCACATCCATCAGCATTTATACTTTCTTGCATTCTAGTGCGCATACTTTCCAAAGCTCTCTTATTTCGTGTTTTTCAAGAGTTTCAACACTTTTTATTCGCCTTCTCAAGATTTGAAGTGCTCCTATCTCGTGAAAAGTCGTTGTATCTTGGGAGACAATTGCCATTTACACCGTAAGCACTATACGGGGCAAATTCGTCTTAGAAACAGAGAATCAAATTCTCGCCTTGACTTCATTTTTATTTGAAATCACCTCTCACCAAACAACAGTATGAACAGTGAATCGTCTTTTGGTAAAGACGAGTCATTGTTTATTATATTATTTTTTTAATACATGAACAATGACTCGTCTTTGGTGTAGATAAGTCATTGTGTATTTTATTTATTTTTTATTAGGTGAACAATACTGTTCATTTAATATTTTTTTAATCACGGGCTTGTATAAACTATAAACTAACTACAAACAAATGTATTATTAAATTAATTACTAAAAAAAAACTAAACTACATAAAAAAGTCAAGAAAACTAACTAAATAATTAAGTTAACTAAAATATAAATATATTAATACGTACATAACCTAACTAAATTATGTATAAGCTAACTAAATAAATTGATCAAACTAAACTAAAATTAAATTAAAATTGTACGAACTACTAAAAAAACAACTAAATTATATAAAAAGTCAACATAATTAACTAAATAATTAAGAAAACTAAAACATACACTAAAAAATGAGATTGATATTTCCCTTGAAGCAAGTGTTGAAATACAATAATTTGTGTATGATAATGGAATTGTTTGAATGAAGAAAACAATTTGTGGGTAACAAAAAATTGTGGGACTTTTTGGTGATAATTGTGGAAAACAAACTGTGCAACTTGTGGGACTTTTTGATTTGAAAAACAATAGTGTGTAAAATTATCTAGCAAACATATTATTGTATACACAATATATATTTAATAAAAAATTTCAAAATAGTCATAAGACCGTTGGAACCAGCAACAGTCACAACAAATATTAATTCATCCGTTGGCCTTAGTCTTAAAAAAAAAAAATTAAACAGTGACTCGTCTACACCAAAGACGAGTTACTGTTTGCGTATTAAAAAAAATAATATAATGAACAGTAACTCGTCTTTGGTGTAGACGAGTCACTATTCATTATATTATTTTTTTAATACGCGAACAATGACTTGTCATTACCAAAGACGAGTCACTGTTCATATAATAAAAAAATAATAAGTGTATAGTAACTCATACACACTGTGTATGAGTTATGGTAGATTGCTTACCACTTTCAAAACTAGGGTAGATTGAATTTTTTTTTTAAAAACTATATTATTTTTAAAAAAATTTCCTTCTAAACGAGTCGAGCTTGAGCTCTAGACTTAGATAAGCTCATATTTCATAGTCGACCTTGAGCTCGAAATAGTGAAGGAGACTTGACCTCGAGGTCATGAGCTTAATTTAATTGACCCTGAGCCCAAATTGAAGCTAGAGTCAAGTTAAACATTATAAAAAAATATAAAAATATAAAAAATAAAAGAAATGTAAACATAAACATCAAGAAATATAAACATACACATCAATATTTTTTTTTAACATGAAATAATATAAAATATAAACTATCTCATAAAATATACATATATTTTAAAAATAGTTGCTGAACAACTAAAAAAACTCATGCTCAACTCATCGTCGGATTTGAATTCGAATTCGAGCCGACTCGACTCAAGTTACACCCTTAGTCGCAGCCCATAATTAAGATGTAATTTGGTCCATAGATGCAGACAATAATACCAGCGGTATCAATAGGTTGAAGTCAACTCTATGTGTGTCCCTTAATTATTATAAATGAAACTTTCGTGGTCGAAGTACAAAATGTGACACTTTAGGCCCTCACTTTAATGATTTAGTTAGCAAGTTGATCCCTCCCCCAAATTTGAGGCTCACATGGTTGGAGTTTTAAATGTGTAAGAGCGAAATTGTCAATTCAAATGCCAACAACCCAACGAAAACGATTTTTTTTATGCTACTTCATGTAGTGATAGCCTAATTTTTAATTATTGAATTTGAATATGATGATATCAAAAAATATTAAAAAAAATAAAATATTGCATCATAATTTTTAATCCACGGTTGAAAATTCAATTGAACAATGTCCAAGGGAAAATGATTATTTAAATTGAATATTGTTAAATGAAAATTTTCAATTCTTTATCCACTTATCTATCAAATTATGCTTTACTGAAATGTCGATGAACTATTGCCTCAATATATATTAAAATAGAGGTCTCTCGATCAAAAGGTTATTGAGTCACACGATTATGAATATTAGTTTATAAAATAGCAATTTATGATCTACCTATAATAGTTTTTTTTTTTTGATAATTACCATATAGTAGTTTCTTTGTATTTGATATATAGCTAATAATGATTCACGTAATATTTTGGAGTAAAAAATGAATAAAACGGTTAATAAACACCAATTAGTTAACTCCAAATTTATAATTTAGTTTAATTGTCTTAAGCTAAGTCAAATATAATCTCCGAGTTCTTTAAGAGCTCCATAACTTTAATTTGCATTTTGCCACTGGGCTTAGAGTGGAATAGTGAGGGTTCGAAAGTAGTATTGGGAAGGTCCTGAGTTCGAAACCTCTTGTCCTCTACCCCCTTTTCCTTTGAGTAAGTGTGTGTGGGGGGGGGGGGATATTTTTCGATTGGCATCTATAGGGTGTTTTGAAATGATTGTATCAAAAAAAACTTTAATTTGCATTTCAACTTAATTAATTCAAATTAAATTAGAACAAACTATCAGTGTCCAGTGTTACGTACCGCATTAATATAAGAATGATTTTTGGGAGAGACTTTGGGACAAGGAAGGAACATTTAATTTAATTTTTTTTTAGTTATCATGATTCTAAATTAAATTAATTCTATTTTGAAATACTTTTGATGTGGCCAAATCTGCCTTGGCCACATACGCGCCTCCTCAGCTCACACGTCGGATCCAGCTCAGCACATGCCGCCATTCTCCTATTGCCGCGTGTCAGACCTATCTCGATCAGGCCCATGGTCTTTTTCTTGATGGCCTTGTTCGGCCAGAGTTCACCACACCTCCTTGACTCGAAAGTCTCTCCTCGATGAAATGACATGATCGATGTCGACAACACTTCATCCTCGGAGTCAATGCCTTGACACCCTCCTCGAGCGTCGGAGGGTCTTCGTCGGAGACACTTCCGACTAGTCTCACGTGTGCTCCATCCTTGCAGAATAGAGCCTCACCAGCATTCACACTCTTACTCGGATCTACTTGACCGGATTCGGACATTCACCTTCATAACGAAATGACGTGGACTGCAGACAGAATCCGACCACATCATTTTGGCGCTAGAGGAGGGGCGGTTATTCGAGCAAGTGAGGAAATGGTAAACACGCGAAGGACTGGAACAGAGTCAGGGGCCCCACAAACCACCACCCATCCTGTTCCCGAGACCCACACCGTCCCACCTCACGCTGTTCCGCAAGTCATCGGGTCAGCACCTGCACCTCCTGCCGGGCAGAACCTCGTCGTTCTGACGGCTGATCAGTTTAATACGCTCCTACACGAGATCAGGCGGGTGAACCCAGTCCCCGCCCCGGCTGCCACTGCTGAAGACCCTCATCCGATGAGGGAGGAAATTCGCCCCCCGCGAGGTGTTCGGGTAACCGACACCGAGCGGGATGACGCGCGGGTGCGCGAACAGATCCCCGCCACAAGGGAGGTCCGCAGAGAGAGGCGGCCTCTGTCCCCTCGACTAGCCGAGGAAGTTGACGAGTCCTCTGTGGGGGCATCCTAGGGTCATCCCGCGCGGAGTCATAGAGAACGGTTGGAGGAGATCTCCCACCAGGCCACAGAAATCCAGCGGAGGATTGATGAGATCTGCCGAGGCGAGAGATCCCGTGATGATGTTGGGGAGCTCTCGCACCGGATGGAAGACCTCAACCGGAAGCTCGAGGATGTATCTCACCGATCCGGGCAGGGATCGGCACAGCGATACTTTGTGCCTGACGAGACGGACCCGCTCTGCGCCGCCCTTCAACGAGCCCGAGCACCCAGAGGGGTCCGAAACCCGACCGACCTGCCCCGATACAATGGAGAAGCGGATCCCAAAGAACACCTAATACAATTCAAACACGCCATGCGCGTGTACATGATCGATGATGACTTCACGGCGAAGTTGCTGGTTACGACTTTTCAGGGAGTAGCCTCGCAATGGTACGTCCGCCAAGCCCCGGGTTCGGTCAGAAGCTTTGCCGATTTGGCGATAAAGTTCGTCAATCATTTCCAGTCCGAAGCTGCCCCCATCCCATTTGCATAAGATTCGACAAAGGGATGGCGAGTCTCTAAGGGACTTCTTTAACCGATTCCACACCGAGCTGCTCAAGGTCGAAAGCGTTCAGATGGACTTCCTCCTCGACGTGATCATGGGGGCCATCCAAAACCAAGCGTGCTCGGACCACTTGGCCAGGAAGCGCCCCGCCACCATGGAGAAAGTCATGTCCATCGCTCAGCAATACATGAATGTCGAGGATATGAGGTTCAAAAGAAGGCCGGACTTTGGGGAAGGGAAGGACCGTCGGCGTGACAACGAGCTCACCCCGTTGGTCATGTCGAGGAAAGAGATCTTCGCCACAATAAACGCCAGCGACCCGACGGTTTTCCGAAGACCAAGGAAGATCCAGGACGCGGATGGAGCCCCCCCGAGAGGAAATAAATATTGTGCGTTTCATAAGCAAGTGGGAAATCATGACACCGAGGGCTGCTATGCCCTCAAGAAGGAAATACAGCGCCTCATCGACCTGGGCCGTCCGGAGATCAAAAAATACGTGAAAAAGCAAGGACAGGGTCACCAGGGTGAGGGAAGCCGCCGACATAACTCCCCGTCCTCTATGGACGATGAACACGAGTCGAAGAGGGCTCGATCTCGCTCCCCTCGACGAGGTTACACGCCATCCGGTCGGGACGACAAACAACCCGCCACACAGGACAACCTCCCGATCAGGGGGATGATTTACACCATTGCGGGAGGCCCTAGTGGAGGAGATTCTAAAAGCAGGAGAAGACAGGTGGAGAGGTGCCTCGACCAAGCAAGATACCGTATCGAGGAGCGCTACTACCACGAGAGGCTGCATGTCAACACCATATCAGAGGCAGCGACGCCGACGTCGGAGTCACTCGAATTCTCCGACCGTGATCTTATGCACATCCCGAAGTCAGAAGGCCTCGAGGATACGCCGGATTACCCAATGGTCATTAATCTGGATGTAGCCAACTACTCCGTGGCAAAGACCCTGATCGACAACGGGAGCTCCGCCAACATCATTTTCGCCAGCACCTTCGCCAAAATGGATCTGGGAGGATACACGCTCTCTCCCGTGCAGACCCCTCTTGTCGGGTTCGGAGGGTCCGAGGTGGTCCCTCTCGGAATGATTCAACTCCCCACCTCGTTGGGGGAGGCACCGAGAAGAAAGACTATGATGATCCAGTATCTGATAGTTGATGCCCCATTTGCCTACAACATCATCCTCGGGCGACCCGCTCTTAATGCGTTTCGGGCGGTAGTGTCCACGTATCACTTGAAGATGAAGTTCCCCACGCCTGCGGGGGTCGGGCAGGTCACATGTCGGATCTTGGACGCCTGGAAGTGTTACTCGGCCTCCGTCGAAGGGAAGAAGACTCCAGTACCCCGACCAATTGAGGCAGCCACTTCGCGGGTGGACATCCCCGAGTCATCCGAAGTCGACCCGGAAAAGCGGAGGAGGCTCGAGGACGAAAAAATGACGCCGGCGGAAGACTTCAAGACAATCCAGCTCGTAGAGGGCGACCCATCAAAGACCACCCGGGTAGGATTGACCCTCGAGCCGCACCATGAGGTCATGATAGTCGACTTCCTCCGGTCAAATGTTGACGTCTTCGCTTGGAAGGCCGATTTTCCGGGAATCGATCCTGAAGTCATTGTCCATCGCCTCAACGCAGACCCATCGTTCAGACCGGTGAGGCAGAAAAAGAGGATATTTTGTGAAGCACGTAACCGAATCATCGAGGAGGAAGTCAATAAGCTCCTCGAGGCCGGCTACATTGTGGAGATCCAGTTTACCGAATGGCTATGCAACGTGGTCGTCGTTGCCAAGGGTGATGGCCGCTGGCGGATGTGCAACGATTTCACCGATCTCAACAAAGCCAGCCCCAAGGACCATTACCCCCTCCCTCGGATAGATCAACTCGTTGACTCAACGGCGGGGTGCGAGTTGATGAGCATGATGGATGCCTTCCAAGGCTACTGCCAGATCTACATGGACGAGGAAGATCGGGGGAGGACGTCGTTCGTGGTCTCGTCGGGGACGTATTGCTTCCTCGTGATGCCTTTTGGGCTAAAAAACGCCGGAGCTACGTATTAGAGGCTCGTGAATCTCATGTTCAAGGAGGAGATCGGGAGAACCGTTGACGTTTACGTCGACGACATGATAGTCCGCAGTGAGCGGGAGTCCGACCATCTCGGACACCTTGCTCGAACATTTGAGATTCTAAGAAAATATGGCCTAAAACTCAACCCGAACAAGTGCACGTTCGGTGTCCGAGGCGGTAAGTTCCTCGGGTACATTGTCAGCCATAGGGGGATCGAGGCCAACCCCTCGAAGATTCGCGCCATCCTCGACATCGAGCCGCCTAGCTCAGTGAAGGAAGTACAGAGGTTAGTAGGGCGCATAATCGCCCTCAATCGGTTCATATCCCGCTCAGCGGACCGGAACCTCCCATTTTTTAAAGCGCTAAGAAAGGTGCCGGATTGGAAATGGACGGAGGAATGCCAGCACGCGCTCCTCGAATTAAAAAGATACCTGACCGAGCTCCCTCTGCTGTCGAAACCAGTCCCGGGGAGACCCCTTTATGCCTACCTGGCGGTATCCCCAAATGCTATCAGCTCGGTCCTAGTGCACGTGGAGGATCGGGTACACCGCCCGGTGTATTACCTCAGCAAGCTCCTCCAAGGCCCTGAACGGAATTACTTGGCCATCGAGAAGCTCGCCCTCGCTTTGGTCCACTCCGCCCGGAAGTTGAGGCAATACTTTCAGGCCCACACCATCGTGGTCCTGACCAGTGAGCCGTTAAAGCAGGTATTGGCCAAACCCGATGTCTCTGGTCGGCTCGTGAAGTAGGCCGTCGAGCTCAGCGAGTTCGATATCCAGTTCCAACCACGGACCGCGATTCATGCTCAGGTCCTGGCGGATTTCTTAGCAGAGGTGGCCCCAACGGCAGAAACGGAGGCCAAAAACACCGTGGACCCTCATGGTCGATGGGTCCTCCACGAACTCAGGTGGGGGAGCCGAGGTTTATCTGCGGGATGAGTTGGGCAATGAGCTCGACTTCGCCATTCGCCTAGAATTCCCAGTTTCCAACAACGAAGCCGATTATGAAGCCCTCGCCGTGGGGATGAAGATTGCCCTAGACAAGGGCGTGGACGAACTTGTTGCCTTGACCGATTCGCAGTTGGTGGCCGAGCAGGTCAATGGCAATTACGACGCCCGGGAAGCATCGATGACGAAGTACCTCGAGGAGGTCAACAAGTTGAAGGAAAGATTCGCCAAGTTCTCTCTCGAGCAAATTCCCCGAACAGAAAATGAGAGGGCGGATCAATTGTCGAAGCTAGCCAGTTCGGTGAGAGGGACCAAAGAAAGAAGAATAACCATGTTGAGTTCGCCAACACCCTTGACCGGGTCGGGGACGCGACAGTGCATACTCTCCGTCGAGCCCCCGGAGGATTGGCTCGCAGAACTAATCGCCTACCTAAAGGACGGAATTCTCCCCGAGGGACCCGCCGAGGCCAAAAGACTCCGAAAACAGGCCTCTCGATACGCCCTCGACGGGCAGGGGCGCCTGTTTAGGAAAAGCTTCGATGGGCCTCCTCGACGGTGTTTGAACACACAGCAGGCCAAGGAGGTTATCGAAGAGATACACCAAGGGTGTTGCGGAAACCATACTGGGCCAAGGTCCTTGGCCAAAAAGGTATCACGGGCAGGGTTTTTCTGGCCCAATCTCATACAAGATTGTTTCGACTTCGTCTGAAGATGCCGAGCTTGCCAACTGCACGCCAACCTAGTCCACCAGCCTGCCGCTCCGATGGTGAATGTGGAGATATCTTGGCCATTCGACCAATGGGGAATAGACATCCTCGGACCGTTCCCTCAAGCCCCCGGGCAAAGGAAGTTCGTGATTGTTGCCGTCGAGTATTTCACAAAGTGGGCCGAAGCAGAGGCCGTTGCGAAGATCACCGACTCGGTTGTCAAAATATTCATCTGGAAAAACATCATCTGCAGCTTCGGACTCCCCAGGGTCGTCATTTTCCGATAACGGAACCCAGTTCCAAAGTCATCGGGTGAGGGAATGGTGCTCTAGCCTCAAAATCGAGCAGCGTTTCACCTCAGTAGGGAACCCTCAGGCAAACGGCCAAGTTGAAGTCACTAACCGAACGATTCTCCACGGACTCAAGACCGCCTTGGCCGACGCTCAGGGCAATTGGGCCGACGAGCTCCCAGGCGTGCTTTGGGCATACCGGACCACTCCTCGGACTGCGACGGGCGACACCCCGTACGCCTTAGCTTATGGTTCCGACGCCGTTATACCTGCCGAAGTGCTGCACCCATCTGCTCGGGTTGCACACTTCGATGAGATCGCCAACGTCGACGCTCGCCTGACTGAGCTCGACCTCGCCGATGAGAGAAGGTGTGCCGCCCTTTGAAGGATGGACAACTTCCGGGCATCAACTGCACGTGCTTTCAACCGCCATGTCCATCCCCGGACATTCCAGATCGGGGATCTGGTCACCAAAAAGGCCGAGGTTTCTCGCTCAGTGGGAAAGTTGGACCCCAAATGGGAGGGTCCGTTCAAAGTAACCAAGATTTGCAAAAACAACGCCTACCGCCTCGAGGACATGTCGGGGAGGGAACTACCCCGTCCTTGGAACGCCACGAACCTCAGACGGTTCTATGTATGATAATGGCCCGAGTAGAAAAATCGCGTGTAACAATTAGCTTACTCGAAGTTTTTCATTCAACCTTTTTAATAATTACATCGTTATCATCGAATAAGTTTCCGGCTAAAACACGCCATTTTATACACAAACTCCGTTCTCCCAAGTTTGATTTTTGATTATCAAGTTATTTATCAAGGTTTTATTGAAGCTTTCAAACTCCCTTACCGGATTAAGTAACGTTTATTTCGATGCTGAGACCATGTTTTGCATTGACGGGACTGAGCATCACATTTCGATCATGGAACTTGCGTTGATAAAAATGAACATGAAAGAATAGTTCGACCAGGAACTTGAATAAAAATAAAAGTTTCATTGATCATAATAACGTTTTACAAAAAAAAAAAAAAAGAATATAAAATACAATGTTCTCGGGCATCCAGCCCAGCATAAGACCTTATGGCCTAAGCGCCATCTATCTCCTTGGCCACCTCCTCGATGGCCACCTCCACGGCTTGATCGGCCCCAGCGCCGGCCGTACCTGCATTCGATAGGACACTTGTCGCCCCCAATGGTGACCCTCCTTGGTCCATGACGATGGGATCGTCAGGCTCCACATCCGGTGAGAGAGGTTCCCCCAAGCGTTTATGATCCTCATTGCGGACCTGTCTCTCCATGATGGATATGACTTGGGCGAACTCTGCACCCTCATATGCCGGCAGCGCCTCATCCTCCTCATCATCTTTCTCCCCGGCATCTTTCAGATCGAGGCCATACCCCTCCATGGAAAAATCTTGCGGGATGACGCCACGCGCCTTCAGCTGCTTGAAGGCTCTCTCAAATTCGAGGGAGGCATCGTTCGCCCCACGGAGGATGGTAGCATATTCGAATACCGGTCCTCGAACGAACCGCTTTACGGCTTCTTTCTCCCAGCCGGGGACCGAGGCCATCAATTCGGTCCTCATCGAGCGGCGACCCCTCTCTTCGCCCTGCACGAAGGCCTCCTTGGCCTTCTTCCTCAGGAGGCTAACTTCCTGCTCCAGCGAGGACTCCCTGGTCTTGAAGTCCAGCTCGAGCTTCTCGAGCCGCTCCTCCAGGGCCTGAGTCTTCCCCCGCGCCGCGGCGATCTCCCGTTGAGCGACTTGATTTTTCTGCCGCTCTTCATCCAAATCCGCCTGGAGGTTGCTTCCTCGAGCCTCCCGCTCGGCCTTGTCACAACGCGCCCGGCTGACCTCGAGCCGACGAAGACCGTGTAACACCCTTTGCTGGAGAGTGTTCATGTCCTGGGCAATGCTCAGGGCCAGCTCTGCATCGTCGAGCTCGGAGAGACTGACCTGATCGGCTTTAAAAATGGCGTTTCGGAAACTCCTCATCGCCAACGTTTTGTTCGCCCCTCCGAAGATACTATGGTCGGAGAGGTCACCATATTTGGGGGCGAAGCGGGGTTCCGGGGCGTCCGGATAGTTTAGCACCTCCAGTTCTTCCGATGAATACCCGGAGCCGTCAGCCGGCCGCTTGCCCTTAGCCGACTTCGAGGCGTGCTTCTTCGGAACGGGCCCCGTTGGTCTCGTCGGTGGCGTGGAGTCTGGAGCCTTCCTCTTCCGGACGAGAGGCGTCTCCCCCATTTCGGGGACGTCCCCCCGACTAGGGCCTTGAGTTGTAACTGCGGCCTGTCCCGACCTCCTCGGAGCCCTAACTGTGGCCGCTATGGCACGGGCCTCCTCCGGTGGGGGGGATGGCCTCCTCCTCCCTCCGGCTACCTTCGAGATCAGGTTCATGCGGCCCATCTCCAACACTTCAGGGGCTGCATAAGGAAAAATAATCCGATCAGATACATTCATATATAGAAACAGGAGGATGTCATAATTCGATCAGAAACATGCAGTAAAATCGCTACCAAAGGCAATGTGTTCGGTATCAAGCTTGGCCGACGAGAGCCCGGCCTTTACTAGAAAGTGTTCCTGGGTGAGGAAGGTGGGGCTCAATAAGCCCAGGGCCTTCTGGCTGAGCACCCACTCCCTTTTCCAACTGCTCGATCCCAGTCCGGCCAGGGAGAGCTTCCTCGCCTCCGGGTTATACACCCTCCTCACCGGCCATGGATCATCGGATTGTATATAGCACCACTTCTGCTTCCAGTCCGCCTCGTAGGACGATGAAGCTGTTTCGATCAGCTTTCTTCCATTTTTGGCACTCACGAAAAAGCAGTTAAATTCATCATCCGAGGAGGACCTGCTCGAGTGGTTAACTTGGTATAGATCAGAAAAGTTGGCCACAGTGGGAGTGTGCCCGGTACAGCAACAAAAAACAACGAAGGCACACATCGAGGCGTATGAATTTGGGGTCAGTTGAATCGGACTTATATTCAATCGATTTAGGATGGTGGAAATGAAGGCCGGGATCGAAAATCTAAGTCCGTTTTCGATGTGAGCGTAGTGAATGGGGATGCACCCCTCGGGGATGCCCATATGGGTAGCATCTACCCTCCCAACAAAGACATACACACTATCATTGTTGAATTTGAGTCCTACAAAATACCCATTCAACTCATATAACAGAAATTTTATTTTTATTTAAAAAAAATAATATTATTTTTCTTTATCAGTGGACATGTAATTAAAAGAAATGTCCAAGGGAAAATGATTATTTAAATTGAATAATGTTAAATGAAAATTTTCAATTATTTATCCACTTATCTATCTAATTATGCTTTATTGAAATGTCCATGAACTATTGCCTCAATACATATTAAAATAGAGGTCTCTCGATCAAAAGGTTATTGACTCCCACGATTATGAATATTAGTTTATAAAATAGCAATTTATGATCTACCTATAATAGTTTTTTTTTTTTTTATAATTACCATATAGTAGTTTCTTTGTATTTGATATATAGCTAATAATGATTCACGTAATATTTTGGAGTAAAAAAATAAATAAAACGGTTAATAAGCACCAATTAGTTAACTCGAAATTTATAATTTAGTTTAATTGTCTTAAACTAAGTCAAATATAAGCTCCGAGTGCTTTAAGAGCTCCATAACTTTAATTTGCAATTCGCCGCTGGGCTTAGAGTGGAATAGTAAGGATTCGAAAGTGGTATTGGGAAGGTCCTGAGTTCGAAACCTCTTGTCCTCTACCCCCTTTTCCTTTGAGTAAGTGTGTGTGGGGGGGGGGGGATATTTTTCGATTGGCATCTATAGAGTGTTTTGAAATGATTGTATAAAAAAAAACTTTAATTTGCATTTCAACTTAATTAATTCAAATTAAATTAGAACAAACTATCAGTGTCTAGTGTTACGTACCGCATTAATATAAGAATGATTTTTGGGAGAGACTTTGGGACAAGGAAGGAACATTTAATTTTATTTATTTTTAGTTATCATGATTCTAAATTAAATTAATTCTATTTTGAAATACTTTAGAATCATGATAACTAGAAAATTAATTTCTCTTGGTTGTGTTGAAAATTAATTTAGCAATACGCATGATAGATAACCTACTTTCATGGTTGTGGTTAAAGAATTAAACGAGATTTCCTATTTTGAGTGTTATTAATAGGATAAGCTATATCTTCTTGAACTCATAAAAATTAATTTTCTCTTGTTTTAGGGTTACTTAAGGCAAAATTGTATTTTTCTTTTTTTTTCATGTAATTAAATATAGGAATTGAATTTGGCAGTTTCATTCCTTTTTAAATTTCAATTTCCCAATTAAATCCTATATCTTTTTTAAAATTCGCAATTTGATGACAATTTTGGCTGGAAAAAATTGCATCTTGGCTGAAAAATCTGACTTGGCTTCTACAAAGGCAATACTATTTTATCTATAGGTAGACATCCAAAGTTATGACATAATAATAATAATAATAATAATAATAATAATAATAATAATAATAATAATAATAATAATAATAATAATAATACTGATTTTCCTTCCAATCATCACTCCATCCCCAAAATGAAAGAAAATAAAAAAGTTGCCACATTAACGAAAATATATATAATATAAAACGTATACAAGTGATGAAAATTTTCATTGTAGGTATGTGCATCTATATACAGAATTTCAAAGAAAAGAAAATCAAAACATATATTTATTGATTCATATAAATGTGTTAAATGCTTTTGACCTTTGGGCATTCGAAATATAAAACATCCTTGATTTTAAAACTAGCGACAAGTGCACACTTGATGCTTGTACAAAATAAAAATAAATCAAAATTTTAATTATACATCAAGATTGATATAATATAAATTTAATTTTTGTCATAATAATTATTAAAAATCAAATAAGACTTGATTATACAATTGAATTAAATAGGAAAGAGACATAAGCCTAGGTTGAATAGTCGAGTGAGAAGATAAAAAATTTTTAAAAAAAGTTGATTGTTGAATAGTATGGAGAGAGAGAGAGAGAGAGAGAGAGAGAGTGAAAATTCGTTTAAAAATGCTAATAGTTATTGAGAGATGTTAATGCTTTATAAAAAAGTATAAATAATGTAATCCAGAAGAAAAGTTGATTGTTTTTATGGACAAAATTAGCTAGCTTATATAAAAAGAAGCCAACTTAAATTGATTGAAAAGGAGAAATTTTAAAAACATGAGAGGCCAAGAATATATGCACGTCTTTTTATATTACGTGTTTTAGTTCAATTTTTTTTTTTAACAAACTTATTTGCAAACTTAAACATGTAATCTTAAATCGGCATGAATTTGTTTTCATGTATAATGACGTGCTTGACTATTTAAAATCATATTTATAAAATAACGAACACAATCTTATTGGAGGAGTTGTGCCTGGCCGGTGCGATCCCTGCATACAAATTTATATAGAACTAAATTTATATATATACTTTTCAAAATTTTAAAATCTTTCACACCCTCCGTTTTTAAAAAATAAAATTAATTAATATTTCATAAAAATTCGATCTTGCTTGTTTAAATGAAATTTCGAACTCCATCTTTGATCTTATACAATGAACAAGTTCATTACTTGACATGAAATGGTGCGTAGTTTTAATTTAAAGTGACAGACAACTCTTCTGTTTATATAAATTAAAGGCCTGTGAATTTTCATTACACACACTTAGGGGTAGTAATTTCTAATATAACATGACAACCCAACACGAATTAAAAACAAAAATAGCCGGTTAGGGTTAGGAGTTTATATGTTGGGTAAAAACTGGATCACACCCGAAAGCAACTGGAAAAAAAAAAGGGTTTGAGTTGGGTTAACTCATAGGTTATCTGAACTCGAAAAATAAGATCATGTAACTTCTAAAATGCATATAATAATAATAATAATAATAATAATAATAATAATAATAATAATAATTTGACCGTTATGTATATAAATTAATGACCATTAAAATCACATAAAACTAATCATTAAGTTGATAATAATTGACCACTTACTAGGGGAAATAAAACGGTCAAATTACAATAAGCTCATAATAAAATCATGATATAATGGAACTCATAATGAGGCCATAAAAATAAATAAGTGTTGGAAATTAAAAAAAATTAATTAAACTCAATACACTTTGAGATTAAATAATATGATCCGAATAGACTTGAAACTAAAATTATATATTCTTGCCTATATAATTAGTTTAAGATTTGCTAAAGAGGATCACTTGCAAATTAAAAGAAAAAAACAAAATTATATCATATACTTGGTATTATTTTGTAATGAAAATCTCCATATGAGATAAAATTATAAAGGAAAATGAAAAAAAAAAAAGCAGAGAGAGAGAGAGAGAGAGAGAGAGAGAGAAGACTCGGAAAGAAAGAAACTAAACATGTTTTTCTTAGCCCAAAAATACCTAACACGTTTTATTAATTAGGTGTCTGGAAAAATGCGTATCAATAGATTCTCACTTCTAATGAGCGTTAACCATCTCCCTCAATCAAATTAATTAGTTGTATCAATAAATAAATAAAGTAATTAGTTTCTAGATTTAATTAATTTTACTATCAAAAATCATAGCTGTTATTAATATATTTCCAACAATTTACGCTGATATCTAGACATTTGACTTTAGCGGAAACAAATATTTGAGGTGTTTCAAGTCCACTTAGATGCGCTTAAAAATATGCGTTTTTCAAGCAGTACTTTTTATATTAGAGCTATTTTTTAAATCAAACAGTTTTATATTTGGATGTCGTAGTTAAAAGTACTTTAAAAGGTCTTTTATTTGAAATTACTTTTGATAGTTTACAAAAAAAAGCCCCCTTTTAATTTTTTTTTCTGACTTTTACTTTTTTTTTCAAAATTCCATCCAAACGAGCTCTAAATCAAACTATACATACATATCTAGTCATTATCTTTCAATTGATATAGGTGGCTATAACCATGATATATATATATATATATATATGTATATATTGTTGAAAGATACTCGTGTACCATGCATATGAAGAAATAGATACTAAAATTGTATGGTCCATTTTCAATGATTCACTTGTATGGTCCATTGTCCATTTTATATGTTTCGCATTTTCTATGTTTCCATTGTCCATTTTCTACGTTTCGGTGCTGAAGAATTGAAAATGGACCATACAATTTTAGTATCTATTTATTCATGTATGCATGGCGAGTGTATATGAAAAATAGATACTAAAATTGTACGGTCCATTTTCTATGTTTCAATTGCTAATCCGTTGTTCAAGTAATTGACATGTTTGAAACGTGATAATGCCGAAAATTTTAGGCTTTTCGGTAAGATATTACCTAACAGGAAATTTTAGTTCAGGCTTAATTTCAACGCATTAGTATTAATTACCTGGTGAGTGCATTAAATTTAGTATGTGATTAACATAAAATTTAAGGAGAGTTAACTTTTTTTTTGGTAAGATATTGATTGAGGGAAAATTTTGATTTGGACCCAGTTCGAATTAATAAATATTAATCATCTAATGAGTGTATTGCGTTTGCTATAACTTTCAATAAAAAATTAAATTTTTAATAAGGATCAATATATAAAATATTAATTATAATGGTCATATATTGCATTTTTTTTTAAAAAAAAAACCCTATTGGTATTATAAAACATATTACTGAAATTCGAAATCAGATTTTCGGGGGATGGGAGTTAGGACTGCATAATCCATATCGAATCTACATATTCAGTTTATGTGCAGTTATATTTAGATTTAATCCACCGAATACTTTAATATAGGGTTAATTACATCTACTACCCCTCTAAAGATACGAAACTACAGTTGGTTCTCCAAAAATTTTTAATATTACCAACACATACCCTGATAAATTTCAAAATTACAAATACCCCCCTGGTCAGCCGGTTGCCGGTCATTTTTTCATGAACTTTCGGTTTTATCCCCAATTTTTAACTTGGGATAATTACATCTACTACCCCTCGAAAGATTGAAAACTACAATTGGTCCCCAAAAATTTTTAATATTACCAAGACATACCCTGATAAATTTAAAAATTACCAATAACCCCTTGAGCAGCAGGTTTTCGGTTATTTTTTCATGAACTTTCGGTCTTACCCCTAATTTTTTAACTTTGAAAAAATAAAAAAATAAACTGAAAAAATAAATGCTTGTAAAGACCAACAAAACCTGCGGCAAGTGACCCATCACGATCTCAACATTTCGATAGAGCCCCAGTCAACACCATCAGACTTCGTTTGACCGGCGGTCAAAGAGAGTCAAATATCACAACACTCGCTCTAATTCCTACATCTATTACTGATGTTGGAGCCCCATCAAAAAACCTACCCATTTCTTCCCCCAAAATTGCATATGACCCCCCCCCCCCTTTCTCTTCCCGTTTCTTCTACCCGATAGCCACACTCTCGTCGACAATCAATTTTCTCACCACCACGAATCACACTTCCACCACCATCACAACTATCTCCAAGCATCATCAATCTATTGCATGTGCAGGGTACACTTTGTTTTTGAAACGAAAAGTTTATCCTTTGTTTGTACATTGTATATTTATTTATATATATAAAATTTTTAAATATTTAAGTATGTATATTTTGATATTTTAATTTAAGTATTTATATCTAGGGATAATTACATTTACTACCCCTCCGAAAATTGAAAACTATAATTGGTCCCCCAAAATTTTTCAATATTACCCAAACATATCATGAGGAATTTAAAAATTACCAATACCACCCCTACAATTTAGGTATATTACAAAGGGCACGCATGGAAAAAATGTATGAAAATTAGAGGAAGGGTATATTTGGGTTTTCATTGAAAATTTTGGTGACGTCAGCTATTTTTGACCGCCAACCGGCTAACCAGGGGGTATTTGTAATTTTGGAATTTATCAGGGTATGTGTTGGTAATATTGAAAATTTTTGGGGGACCAACTATAGTTTCGTATCTTTAGAGGAGTAGTAGATGTAATTAGCCCTTTAATATATTGAAAATGTGAAAATATTTATGGGTAGGGATGTCAGCAAATTTTAATCCGAATCCGATCCGAGTTCGTTTTGAATTTTAGTATATTCGACGGATTAAAATATCAGATGAATTAGATCTGACTACAAATATCGATCCTTAATCCTAAATAAATGAAAAGGATATGAAATGAGCAGTCTGATCCATTAAAGATTCGAATCCAAACTTTGATAATACTTTTTATTAGATTAATAAACTTATGTATATAATGTTAGTGAAGAAACATAAATAGAATATAATATATAAACCATAATAATTAATAATACACTATTTTTTATTTTCCAAAGCAAAAAAATAATGTATAATTTTTATACATATTCTAAAATAATTTTCGACTTAATTAAAATTATATTTTTACAAAAATATAATTTTTTATTCATTACTTAATTTTAAAGTTTCAATTTTTTTTAACTGTTAATCGGATTGGATCTTCTTATTGGGTTTCGAAATTTTTATTGAACATTGACTCAATAGTATTGAATGTAAATTCTATAGGATTTGGATCGAATTCAGAGATTGAAAAAGGTTATTGAATTCTGATTCGGATTTTTCAAATTCATTCCAAATCTCTAAGACGTGATATAAATCACTCCAAGTCAAGAGTCTAATAAATACTAGGGGCATTAAAATGACTCGTACTAAGACATCTACTTATACCATATCTTAAATGGGAGGATATCTTTTTTCCTAAATATCAAATGTAGAGACATTCATATGCATCAATTGGTGCTTATTAGAAAATGAGTTCACTAAGAATCTCACCGAGAAATACCTAAATTGGAGCACTAGTTGCACATCAAATTAGGATTGTTTCTCGGCTTATGGTGTGCATTAATTAGTTCTTACACTTGAGGCTCTATAGTAATCTTGTACATGTATATTTATACTTTGATATAGGTACCGACCTTATGGCGGGTCTTAAGGTGCCTATATTGGGTATAGATCTCCGATGTATGAAGGTTTGTGAGAGTCGATAAAGAATCCATTTACTCAACTCATAGAGTGAGTGAATCTCCTATGTGTTCTATTTTAATTAGTCTACGAAAATTCGTGGCCACGATGGAGACAATGATTAGAAATAAATTTTCTAGATCAATTGTTGAAAAGACAAATTATAAATAAGAATCATAAAATTGAGGTTAAAAGGATTTTTGATAAATCCCATATCTTAAACCTCAATCAAGGAGATTAGATAATGGAGGAAATGTATTTACAGGGTAATCACAAGCGCACAAGTTCACGCATTATACTTCACTCGTTGACTATGCGTCGTGGGTTTATTGTTGCACATCGACCACGATAGGTGGGCACTATTGGATTATAAAGAGTTCTAATCCAAAAGCGATTAACTAAATGAATTTAATTAATCGATTGATGAATTTGTCATCTATAATATCGCAGCCAGTTGCGAGTCCATTACTAATTGATTGGTGAACCTAAAGGGTCACACACAAATAAATGAATAAACTTCTAAACATATATGAAATGATTAACAGACATTAAATCAAAATATTGATTTAATTGATTGAGATGGAAAATATATTTGATTGATTCAATTAATTAATTAATTGATGCCTTTAATTGAATCAATGTGTTGATTTAGTTAAATTATATTAAAGAATTAATTTAATTGGGCTTGATGCCCCACTCCATTGATTAATTGTATATCATGTAATCAATAGAATACATTAAATTAAATGATGGACTCAATTAAATTAAATAGTTAAATTAATTGAATAAAGTTAAAGTGTTAATTTAATTGAGCCTCAAGGCCCCAACCCATTAAATGATTTGGTGGATTAATTCAATTTAGTGAAATTCATCGAGAAATCAATTAATTAAGAATTAACTGATTAAATCAATTAATAGAGATTTAGTTGATTTATGATTCACGTAAGAATAGAGATTCTTATCATTATCAAATTAGAAATCAAGTGGGGATCAATTTTCAAAAAGTTTGAAATAGATTAGAAGAATTCTTGATATATAAATATATATATTTATGGATATATATCATATCTATGAAAATATATAGAGTTTTGATATATCATATTATATGTATATATATACACACACACGTGTATGTAGAGGGGGAAAAAAGACCATGTAATATGTATACACACACATATATATACGTGTATATAGAGGGATGAGGGCTGCAATGGTTAATGAGAAAAATTAGTTTTCTCAATTCGTAGCATAGCACACGAGAATGATTGCGTGACAATCATGATACATTTGTCTTTCTCAACATGATTTATGAATATGTTTTTAGTTTTTTATTAATCGAGGATCATAAAATTAAGAGACACTTAATAATATATCCACTCTTCTCAGTTATTCCTAAAAGGAATTTAGGAATTATTCTAAAAGTTAGAATAAGTATAGTTTCATATACACCTATATGGTTTTTCGATTCAATTCCAATATAAAATCGAGAACCTGAGGAGATCCGTTCATTTGGACTATTTTTAGAGGGTGAACGCTTGAGCTCCTATTCGCATGAATATGTTTGGGTTGATGAGGATCAAGTTTATGGATGCGGTTCGTATGATCGAGATCAATTCGAAAACTGAAAAGTGACTCGTATTTGAATACGATAATTCTTTACATCAAACAGAAGGCTCATAGGTATAATTTTGTTTGAACTTTAATATACATGTTTGTTGTTTGCATAAGATCCGCGTTGCAATAGGAATGGAGTGCGCTTTTACATAATAGTTTTGTGTTAAATTTTTGTATTTCCACTACATTAACATCCTGTGACCTATGCGAAACTAACAATCATAATATAATACATATGTGAGTGTGATTTAGCTCATGTCCATCATTACAAATATCACTTCATAATACCTATATAAAAAAAAATTAAGTTTGGTAAAACTGATTTAATATAGATGATATTACTAGTTGAGCTAATACACAAATGCGAAGTCCTATAAAAATTTATCATAATCCATATCAATTCAAACAGATAAAAATTAATAAAAAATGTGGTTAAATACTCATTAATTATTAAAACTAATGTAACTTTTGAAAAAAATCAATCAAACTATTGAACTCGGCATAATTATTTAAGGGTTAGTATTTACAAATCATTTAGACGTAATAGCACATAGATACACACTATAATAAAGCAATCCAGTTACTTATGAAAAATTTTGCAGCGAAAAAGATTCCATCACAGATATATTCGATGGATTTATGATAATTTTAATGTAAATAGAACTAAAATAAAATTTGTACATAGTAATGGGTTTGTGATGGATGAAAAACATCATGAAACTAAATCTGCAATTGATTAATTTGTTAGTGAAAGCGCATTCCTTTAATAATATATAAGAATATTACTTCACTTTAACGCCCATTAAAAAAAATTGAAAAAAATGGTTATGTAAGATTCATTTGATATATATATATATATATATATATATATATTTGACTAAACAAGTACGCAATTCCATGTGAAAACATTGTACGTACTAAACAAAATTAAATACTAATGATCAATGTACCTTATATAAAATGTACATAATCTTTTAGGAACCATTTTGTTTAATTTTGAACTACCCTATCTTCAATTATTTCCAAAAAAAAAAAAAAAAAGAACTACCCTATCGTCGATTGCCTTACACCCATTCTTATATAATTTCACCTCACATCATATGATGTGATTAGTAGACATTGTTGATGATTTAATTTATTAGTTTATTAATTACAAATATGTAACTATACAAATAAGGATAGAAAATAAAGCAATGTAGCAAAAACAAAGTTAAACCTTAAATAGGTGCCTAATATTTATAACTAAAATTACCTTAATGTTGACTCCATCATAAATTTTAATTACGAAAAAAGAATAACCCTCCAAATTTATAATATTACAGAGGAGAACCTTCTAAAAAGTCAAAAATAAATAAGATTACAATCAAATTGAAAAGTCAAAAAAAAAAATGGTTGGAGAAAACATTGGGCATCCAAACCTAATAGAAAGGGAGACATGCAATCATTGTAAAGTTAAAGGGGAAATTTTATAATTTAAAATGGAATATGGCGTTGCTTGTAATTACTCTAATTCTTAGAAGACGCCTTTGTAATTTATCCATATGTTATATTCGGAACAAGAATTATTATGAGGAAAAATATAAGGAAAATAAAAAGGAACAAAAATTAAAGTAAAAAGTATTATTGTTTGAAGTATAAAAAAAAATTCCTTCATATTTTTCTCACCAAAATTCAAAAACCAAACATAGTATCAATCTACCGTGAGAGCCATTATCTAGTGAAAATATAAAAATAAATTACCAAAATGTTTAATTAACTAGTGGGTTTTATTTTTAGTAATATTTATACTATATACATATTATTATAAAAAGTGAGAGACTCCTTTAATATTTGATCTCTCAATTTTTTTTTCTTGAGATGGCTATTGTGAGACCCATTATCTAGTGAAAATATAAAAATAAATTACAAAAAATGTTTAATTAACTAGTGGGTTTTTTAGTAATATTTATACTATATACATATTGTTGTATAAAGTGAGATTCTATTAATATTTGATCTCTCAATTTTTTTTTTCTTGAGATGGCTACTGTGAGACCCATTATCTAGTGAAAATATAAAAATAAATTACAAAAATGTTTAATTGACTAGTGGGTTTTATTTTTAGTGATATGTATACTATATATATAAAGTGAGAGACTCTTTTAATATTTGATCTCTCAATTTTTTTTCTTGAGATGGGTACAATACACGAAGAATTATTTGCACAACTGTTACATTTTATAATCAAACTCAAAGAACTATCAAATAATTTAAAAGAACAAACTATTATATAATAGAATATGACCCACATACGTAGAAATCGAACCCCTGACCTCTATGATCAGGGGGTCTCCTCCTTACCACCAAGCCAAGGAATCCTTGGTAATTTCTCAGATTTTTTGATTAGTTAATTTTTGTATCTTGTTTTCTCTCTCTTATTTTCTCTCTTTCATATCCCTTTAAGGCAACGCCCATCGGAGGGATGGATGTGCATGACTTTCGATGCGGGATATTGTGTACGCAGTAGGCGAAGGGATTTCGGTGTGGTTCTTAGAGATGAAGCGGGAAGCCTCATGGGGGCCAAAACAACACGGTTTTTTTCTTTTTACTTTTTTAATCTCTTTTCTCTCTTCTCTTCCATATATCACACTATTAACTATATATTAAATATCTTTTTAGCTTTCTTATGTAATTAATTTTTAATTATATAATTTTATTTTATTTTAAATTATTTTTTCACTTATTTTAAATTAAAAAAAACTAAAATTTTTTTATTTATATGAAAATTTGATAATTTTTTATAAATTAATTTGTTAAAATTTTAATGCATACTTAAATTATAATTTTTAACTTTACACGTACATTAACTGATTATTATAAGTTGAACATCACAGACATTGATGACGCGCTGCCTACATTCATAAAAAGCAGTGCATCAAGTTTGAAAATAATGCCCATAGAGTACAGAGATGAAAAACAAATGTTGTCATTTGTCATAATCGAATCAATACTAAGTCGTAAAAAAGGCAAAAATAAATTTCCTTAATTTATTTCACTATACATAATTATATATATATATATATATATATATTGGTCTTAATCACTCGATTTTGATTCATTGATTGACTAATTCGGATCGAGTACTGTAGAGGCCTATTATAGAGACGATCCTTCCAATTCAGTCGTTCTATTCACAATACCAAAATTCAAATTGTCTACGTTGCTTAAGAAATTTATCACTCCATCCCCTTAAATCTACCTGTAATTGGTAAATTATTTCACTATATACTGTAAAAGCCAATCAAATTTTACAGTCATTTCATTTTCTAATGTGACATATCAGTTTTCTTTTAGGTTGCACGGACAGGCAAGAAAAAGGGGCTGGTCCCAAACTTTATAGGCAATATTGAGTATATTGAATCCACTTGTCTGGGAAAGTGTTTTGTAGCATATTTACGTGGGTATCGAATTTTATGATCCAAAAAGTTGGAAACCTTAGAAGTAAATGACCCACAATATAAAACTAATAGTAATAAAAATGAACTTGAACACCCACAACTTTGGAGTGAAGTTCATAAATAAGGGCATTGAGATATCAAAATTTATGTACACTAAAAATTAAATAAATGTATATATATATATATGTATGGTATTTACTATAAGAAGGCATTTCCTTCAATGTTAAATTAATTTATTATAAATTTAGTTTTTATGATAGATTTCGTGTATAACAAATCCGTCAGTAAATGTCATGTTACTTATTGTTTCTATAATTCTGTTTAAATAAAATTTTGTCACTAATCCATCACAAATACCTTAAATATGCAACATAATCTCTCTGTTACAGATTTTCCATTAATGAATGGAATGAATGGAGTGTTTTCTTGTAGTGATTGGTAATAAGAAAATTTAATGACAATATGTCGCAAACAGTATTGATGCGGTCCGGATTTGATTGGTACACGTGTCTGAATACTGCGCACTCCGAAATAATGTTTGCTGGTGGCCCACCTGCTAAAGAGGGAGGAACGCACGTGAGACTAGCCGGTTTTGCCCCGGCGTAGGCTCTCCGACGCTCAAGTCAGTGGTAGGTTCAAGAAGAAGAAGATGAACAATAGCGATATTATCTTGGTTTGCAAGGCAAAAAGTATGTCTTACCCTTGAGTGGAGAGCCGTATGGAGCTTTTATATGAGAGTGAGGAGCCTGATGTGACGTGGTTGGTGGGATCCGGTCACCTTTAGCCCTGTAGCTGTTATAATAAGTGTCTTTTGTCCCCCTTTTTCCAATCTTTTGGCGGCTACTCTCACTCATCATTAATGAGGGGTCATACCCGGCATTAAATGGATATCTTGGGCATTTATGACCAAGGATTGTATTTATGACTTGGCATTTAATGCGCCCACGTCTGATGGGATGGACCCATGTGCCAACGTGATGCAGTAGGTGGCAGCGGATTGCGCCTGTCAGCAATCTCCAGCTGTACTCGTCCCGTTATAATTTCCATCTTTGCAACGGTTAAGTCTGGGATTTGGCCCTCGATGGGAGCGCCATCGAGGGCAATCTCTCCATTCGAGGGCACCCTTGCTAGCATGTTGCGTTGTGGGTTTTCTTAAGGGAACGAGGCTGGCGTGAGAGTGCCCTTTCGAGGGCCTTGACAGTTTCGAGGGCGGCTATTTCATACTTAGCGGATTTCTGACTCTTGGGAGATTGTGATGACGTGGCATGGTGAAATGGCACTTGACTCATCATTAGCCCCCCCACTCTTGAGTGTGACGAGGACGTCAGCCTTCAAGAGTGCATTTATGGGCAGGATGTCAGACGTCCTTTCATTTTTTGAATTTGAAGCGCCATTAGGGCATGTAGAGCCGCGCCTTTTCAGCCTGTCAGCCCACGCGCCTATTTGGGGGGACGTGTCATGTCCCCAGCCATTAATTTTGGGCGGCCGAAGGGTTTTCACGCGAAAGGGCGTGCTCTGTCGCCATTATTGCAGGCTTTTTTGGGTCATCGCGCCCGAGGTGCTATAATGGTGGGTAATTTCTCGTATAACCTATAAATAGTTGCAGGTTTCACCACAATCCGATTTTTCTCCCGCCTGCTATACTTATTCAGACGACTAGCTTAAGGATTTCCACCGCATTCACTGCATTTTCAAGTTTTAGTCGCCATTTCAGGTGAATCCCCTTTTCCTTCTCAAATTTCTCCTTTTTTGTAAATAACCCTAGCCGCCATGGGACCCAAGAGAAAGATACTGGATGACTCTGACCCCACACCTGAGGACTTGGCGGCGGAGAGGGAGGTTCGCCTCCCCTCCCAGTCGGTTTCAGGCACTGGGGCGGGTCGCGCCAGTGAGGACACAGGAGCTACGCTCGCCGGGGCGCCGTCAGAGGGCGGCACGAGAGGAGCGGCGCCGGGCAATGCGCCAGAGGAAGTTCGCCCCCGCCCCAGGAGGAAGACGTCGAGGCCCGCTAGGGGGGACGCAGGACCGAGTGGGTCCTCGACAAAGAGCCCAAAAACACGAGGCGCCAGAATGGGCCGATTTCAAATAGCCTCCCTCCCCCGGGATATGACCAGCAACATCACAGTGGCAGAGGTTGAGAAGATCAGGGAAGAATATGGGGTCCAGTTCCCCATTCATATGCCGGGCCCAACGGAGAACATGGTGGAGCCAAGGGAAGGATGTGTGGCCCTCAATCTTCATCTCTTCGAGGCGGGATTGCGCCTTCCTTTTTCTCCCGAAGTCCGGCGATTACTGGAGTTCACTGGGGTTTGCCCCTGTCAATTGGTGCCGAACTCCATCATGATCATCATTGCCTTCGTGGTGATCATGAAGTGTTTAAAGGAAGAGGCAAGCCCAACCAACTTTTTGGAGTTTTTCAGATCGAACGAGTCGGTTCGGTCGGGCCCTGGCGAATCAGCGAATGATGGGCCCGGATTCCTGTACTTATCAACCCGTTCTACCTCCTCGAAGGTACTGGACGGCTTCAAATCCTCCCACGGGTCGGGATGGAAAAGGAAGTTCATCTTCGTGGAGGATCGAGGGCAGTTGGGTATGCCCTCGACTTGGCGTCAGCCTCCTATACTTAATCGGAATCAGTTCCACGAGGAGCCAAGCTTTGACGAGGGGAAAGTGGAGGACTTAGCGAAGATGGGGAGGATGTGCGCGGTTTATCTAACCTCCGAGGACATACTTCGCGCGTGCCGCCTCTCGAGCGCCACTGGCGACCCCGGCCCCGGCGAGCGTCCCGAAACGCGGTGTCAACCCTTTATCGAGAACCACCTTAGGGCCTAAGTCTTCTTCCCCTCGTTTTTTCTGCATTTTATATTGTTTCTCGAGGTTCTTGCAGGATAATAGTTTCTCTTTTTGCAGCTTTACAAATTCTCATGGACGCACGCACAACACTGTTGGCGAGGCTCGACCGCCAAAGGCGCCAAATCCAGCCCCCAAGACCTAGGGTGACGCCGTTTCACAGACCCGTCACTCAGAAGGCGAGGAGGCCAAGAAAAAATACCGGGGCCAGAGAGGGTTCCAGCCAAGGGGTTGGGGCCTCCGCGGAAGAAACAGAGGCTGAGATCCCTCGATCAGCCGAGGGGACTACAGCAGGGGGGGCGGCTCCGGCTGAGGAGGCGACGGCCCCAAGGGGCGATGAGGGTGGCGCTCCACCCCCGGAACAAGCAACGTCCTCCACCCGAGGCTCCCGCTTCAGTGCCGACCCCAGCTCCTAGGCCGCCGGCCCCTGCTACTGCTACTTCAAGGCCTTCGCCAAGGCCAACATCAACTGGGGCACCCACCGAGGCCTCGCCTCGAACTAGGGTGAGTTCTGCCAGCCCCCCCACTGGGACAGCACAGTCAGCGCCTTCAACCCGGCCAAGTCCCAGGGGTACCGCCCCTCGAAGGGTTTTGCCAGGGGTCTCCATCCGCGAAGGGGGACACTGAGGGCTCTCGGAATAGAGCGGCGGATGAGGAGGCTGCTCGGGGGGCCAAAAAGTAGAAGCCAATCCCCACGGGAAAAGGCAAACGGGTGGCGAGCCCCGAGCCCCCGGAGTCGGACGAGGAGGACGAGATACTCAAATGTGTAGACGCGGGGCCCAGCAATCCTGTCCACCTCGATCACCACCACTCTAATCTATGTGTCACCGGGATAGGGGCCAACGAGACTGATACGAAGATGAACTTGGCCCTTTTTTCGGGGTCTTCAGTTTCCCAACGACCATCGGGCTCTATTGAAGTGCTCCATGGCTGATCTGGAGACCAATCTGGCCAACGCCCTAATTGGGGTAAGGATACATGCCCCAGACTTCATTCATCCATCCATTATTATTATTTTATTATTTTTTTTTTTGAACTCATTATTTATCTGTCGGCTTTCTGGACAGGTGGTTGCCCCCTTGTCTCACCATTTTCTCCGCCGTGCGAGCGTCTTCCGGCGCGGGAAGAATAAGTACAAGAGGCTCCTCCGAGAGGAGAAGAAAAAGAATAAACAGGCGCCTATCGAAGTAGAGAGGAAACCGAAGTCCTTGCTGGGGAGCTGGCCTCGGCAAACGATAATCTTCGAGGGCAGTTGCAGGAGAGCCAGCAGCTTCTCGAATCTGCCCAGACACGCATCGCAGAGCTCGAGAAAGAGATGTGCGGGTCTAGACGACTGAAGTCAAGCGCACGGGCAAAAGCTTAGGAGGAAACACGGGAATTGTGCGAACAGGCCGAAATGGCTCGCGACTTTGCCAAAGAGCGCCTCGAGGTAGTCAACAACAAGGTTGCAGAGGCGGAGGCCAAGGCTCACCATAACTATAGCGAGGGCGTTAAGGTGGGGCTGCAGAGGGCTGAGTGGATATTCCCCACACGATGCCATAAGAGGGTCAAGCGGGCCTTCTCGAGGTTCTTCGTGAGTGAGGCGTTCGATTACATCAGGACGTACCTCGGTTTCCAGGATTCTGCGGAGGCCATAGAACTAGTCCTCGATCAGCTCCAAACTCGAGGCGAATTAAGAGAGGACTTTGATCGAGAGTCGGTTGGGCTCTCCTTCGACCGCAGCGGGGCGCCGGTGGATGAGGCTTCGCCCTCGACGGGGAAATCCAAAGAGTTCGACTTCCAAGGAAGCGAATTCAACTTTGCCTTCCGCCGCCTCGAAATTCCAACGCCGGAGACTGTGAAGGGCGAGTCATCGGGGGAAGAGGACTTTCAAATGCCTTCCGCGCCGGCTCCCGAGACCTGGAAGGAACGGATGGTCGAGCCTAGCACTTCCAATGATCCCGAGTACGAAGATGGAGAGGACGAAGCGGGGGCATTCGCCGGTGACGGGGGCGACGAGGGTCAGGGGGATAGGCCTGTCGAACTCAGCGACTAGGTCCAATAACCCCCCACCCCTTTTTATGTGGTCTTTCCCCCCTTTTTGTTTTTACCCGCTTAAGTCCTTGTAACTTTTTCGCCCTCGGGCTTCCTTAATGAAATGGCCCACTTGAGGCTTCCCCTATTAAATATAAAGATTAGTTCTCGAGCCCCTATTACTGTTACTTTTCTTTATTTTTGTCGTTAAATGATACTTTGATGAAATAGAGAGGCGCTGTCCCATTTATATGAAGTTAAATGAAATTGGTTAAAGCATAAGTGGAATCGAGGGACACGGGAGTTTTATCATTGCGCCAAACCATATTTCACCAAGGCTTAATCATAAATGTGCGAGAACACTTCAAAGATAATTAAGAGGAAAGTGATTTTTATTAAAACATCTTTACAATTTCCTCGAGTCAACAAGCATCCTCGACACAAATTTCTACCAACTATCGAGGAGGGGTCGAGCAAACTTATCTTATACATAGAATTTTCTGAGATTCGAAGCATTCCATGGTCGAGGTAGTTCCCTTCCTTCCATGTCCTCGAGCCGGTACGCATTATTTTTTGAAACCTTCACAACTCTGTAAGGTCCCTCCCAGTTAGGGTCTAGTTTTCCCACGTGCTTGGATACTTCAACCTTTTTAAGGACCAAGTCGCCAAGTTGGAAATTTCTGGGGCGTACTCCTTTATTATATGCTCGGGCCATGGAGGCTCGATATTTTTGCCTCCTCGACCAGGCTGCACCTCTTCTCTCCTCGAGCAAATTTAGCTCCGAGGCTCGGTTCTCCTCATTCCTGGACTTTTTGAAGTATGCAACTCTGGCGGTGTCATGCAATATTTCCGCTGGAATGACCGCCTTGGATCCATACACTAGGGCATACGGGGAGTCTACCGTTGCTGTTCGAGGGGTGGTGCGATAAGCCCACAAGACCCCCGGCAACTCATCCGCCCACTCTCCCTTGAAAGCACCCAACACCGTTTTAAGGTTTTGGAGAATGATGCGGTTGGTTACCTCCACTTGGCCATTGGCTTGGGGATTTCCCACGGATGTGAACCGTTGCTCGATGCCATGACTCTAACACCATTCCGTTGTGGCTCGACTTTGAAACTGGGTACCATTATCGAATATCAGCACTCGAGGGACCCCGAAACGGCAAATAATATTCTTCCATATGAAGGACCGGATCGAGGCATCGGTAATTTTGGGAACGGCCTCCGCCTCGACCCATTTAGTGAAGTATTCCACGGCCACTGTGGCGAATTTTCTTTGGCCTTTTCCCATAGGGAAAGGTCCAACTACATCGATCCCCCATTGATCGAAGGGCCATGAAA
Organism: Petrea volubilis; assembly: GCA_026212405.1. Lineage (NCBI taxonomy): Eukaryota > Viridiplantae > Streptophyta > Magnoliopsida > Lamiales > Verbenaceae > Petrea > Petrea volubilis. The sequence continues at coordinate 4,890,809 of CM047880.1, forward strand.
TCTCCACATTCACCATCTCGGCCACCGGTTTGTGAGGAAGGTTGGCATAAAGTTGGCACTTCGGGCACTTCCGAGTGTAATCAAATGCATCCTTTAGAATAGTTGGCCAATAAAAGCCGCTTCTCATAATCTTTTTGGATAATGACCTCCCTCCCGCATGATTTCCACAACTTCCCTCGTGAATAGACTGCATTACTTCTCGGGCCTCCGAGGGGAGGAGACATCTGAGCGGGGGTCCCAAAAAAGATTTCCGAAATAACCTTCCCTCACTGTCCAAGGCATATCTCGCACACTGTCTTCTTAGCCTCCTCGATTGGTTTTGGTCAAAGATCTCTTCTCCTGACAAGAAGGCGCGAATTTCATCCTGCCAACTGGATTCGAGGGGCTGGATAGGCAGGATCGAGGCGCCCCCCTCACGGATTGCAGAAGTGTCGAGAGTCTGAAACCTGACTACATGATCCCTCGTGCCTTTCAGGGCACTTGCAAATTTACACAAAGCGTCTGCGCGCTCATTTTCTTCCCTCGGGATCTGCTCCAAAGTGAAAGATTTGAAACTTTCCTTCATCTTGGAAACATATTCGAGGTACTTTGTCATCATGGCATCCCGGGCTTCGTATATTTCCCTAATCTGATTGGAGACTAGTTGAGAATCAGTGAAGGCTCGGATATGGGAGACTCCTTCTCGAATTGCCAATTCGAGGCCAGCTATGAGGGCCTCATATTCTGCTTCATTATTTGTGACGGGGAAATTGAGCCTGATAGCGAATTCCACCACATCACCATCTGGGCTCTGTAGGGTGATCCCAGCTCCCCCTCCTTGCGTGGTGGATGACCCATCCACATGCAGGAGCCAAGGGTCGGTGATAGGCGGACTCTCTTCCGGCAACCCCATTCTTTCGAGGAGGAAATCAGCCAGCACTTGGGCTTGGATGGCGGTTCTGGGTTGATATAATATATCAAATTCCCCGAGCTCTATAGCCCACTTGATAAGCCAGCCCGACGTGTTAGGCTTTGAGATGACTTGCCGGAGAGGTTGATCGGTAAGTACTACCATCGAATGTGACTGGAAGTATTGTCTCAGCTTCCTTGCGGAGTGGATGAAGGCCAACGCAAACTTCTCTATCTCCAGGTAGTTCTTTTCTGGCCCTTGCAACACTTTGCTGAGATAATACACCGGTAAGTGCTTCCGATCCCTTATTACCACAATTACTGAGCTGACCGCTTCTGGAGATACAGCGAGATATACGTACAGCTTTTCTCCTGGGTTCGATTTTGCTAGTAGAGGCGGGGTGGCCAGATATTCCTTGAGCTCGCGCAGGGCTTGCTCGCATTCGGGGGTCTACTGAAAATCAGGAACTTTCCTTAGTTTTTTGAAGAAGAGGAGGTTCCTGTCCGCCGACCGAGATATGAATCTATTCAATGATACAATCCGGCCGCAGAGCCTCTGGACGTCCTTGATTGATTTGGGGGATCCGATTTTTTGCAAAGCCTCAATTTTCTCTGGATTGGCCTCGATCCCCCTCTCGCTGACCATATAACCCAGAATCTTCCCCCCTCGAACTCCGAATGTGCATTTCGAGGGGTTGAGTTTTAAACCAAATTCCCTTAGTACTTGAAAGACCTCTCTAAGATGTTCAAGATGGTCTCTTTCCTCCGGACTCTCAACGATCATGTCGTCCACGTATACTTCGACAATCTGTCCTATCAACTCTTTAAAGATAAGATTCACTAACCTTTGATAGGTCGCCCCTGCATTCTTAAGGCCAAATGGCATAACAAGGAAACAGTAGACCCCCATCTCTACCACAAACGAAGTCTTGGATTGGTCTTCCGGGGCCATTGAGATCTGATAGTACCCTTGATAGGCATCCATCATACTCATCATTTCACAGCCTGCCGTCGAATCGACAAGCTGATCGATTCGAGGGAGTGGGTAGGGGTCCTTTGGGCACGCCTTGTTGAGGTCCGTGAAGTCATTGCACATCCTCCACTTTCCTTGCCCTTTGGGGACCACTACCACGTTGCACAGCCACTCCGGGAAGTATATAGGCATGATATAGCCGGCCTTCAACAACTTATTCACCTCCCCCTCGATAATCTTGTTTCTTTTGGCCCCGAAGACCCTCTTCTTCTGTTTAACAGGCTTGAAGGTGGGATCAACATTCAAACGGTGCACAATGACCTCGGGGCTTATCCCGGGGAAATCCGAGGGTTGCCATGCAAACATGTCCTTGTTCTCTCTCAAGAAGTGAACAAGCATCATTTCCTTAGCTTGATCGAGTTGAGCCCCTATCTTGGTCGTTTTCTCGGGGTTACCGGGCTCCAACTCGATGGTCTTAGATTCTCCGGTGGGCTCGATCCTGTTGTCCTCGAGCTTCCTCGTTTTCGTCGGAGGCAGTTCTACCCATCCAGAGTCGCTTATCCGAGCTGGCCTCGAGTGATTTCCTTTTCGAGGACCCAGGCTTCATCCCAAGTGAGACTGAGTAGCAAGTCCATGCATCAACTACATCGCATCTCACCTGTCCGATCCCGGTCTCGGTGGGGAACTTCATCATGAGGTGGTAAGTCGAGACCACTGCTCGGAATGCATTAAGCGCCGGTCTGCCCAGGATTAAATTATAGGCAAAGGGGGCGTCCACCACCAGGTAGTTCACCATCAAGGTCCGTCGGTGGGGCTCTTTGCCGAGGGATGTTGACAATTTGATTTGCCCCAGAGGGTGAATCTGGGACCCCCCAAAGCCTACCAGGGGCGTCCTCACCGGCTCCAAGTCGATTTTTCCCATGTCCATCTTTTTCAAGGTCAAGTAGAATAGGACATTGGCTGAGCTTCCGTTGTCGATCAAAGTTTTGGTAATGGCGAAGTTAGCTACGTCGGCCGTTACCACCATAGGATAGTCGGGTTGCTCAATCAGACTTTCTGGGCTCTGGACAGGGATCCTGTCATTTTCGGTGAACTCGATCGAGCATTCCTCGATAGCATTGACCTGCTGGGGGTAATCCGGATCCTCGAGGGCAAACCGGTCATACCGGAGCTTCCTGCCAACTTTCTTTCGAGAGGATCTAGTATCACCCCCTGCTGGTCCTCCCGCGATCATGAGGATCGTGCCCTTTGTGGGGTGATTGTTGCTCAGGGGTCTCTTGCCGGCTCTTTTCGAAGTTTCTGGATGCTTTTGAGGGCTCGCCTTTCTAGGTGACCTCGACCGATCTCGATGGATCGGGGAGGCCTGGCTGTCATAGTACTCCAGCTTCTTAACAAATTCCTGGAGCTTCCCGCCACGGATCAGGGCCTCGATCTCGTCTTGTAGGTTATAGCAATCCTCCGTGTTGTGCCCAGGTTGTCGATGATAGGCACAATATTTCTCACTCCTCCGGGCTTTCCTCCCCTCGGGCATCCTGTTAGGCGTTGAAAATGCGTGGCTCCCGAGGAGTTAAAAGATCTCAGCTGGGGTCTTGGTAAGGGGAGAGTACTCTTTGTACTTCCTGACCACCTCCTTCCTTTCCTTGCCCCTTGATTTGTCTTCCCGGGGTTTGGTACTACCTTCTCCCTTAGTCTTGGGCAGGTGTTTTATGAGGTTGAGCTTCCTCAACCTCCATGTACTTGGAGGCCAGCTGCTGAATCCCGGCGATGGTACGGGTGGCCTGCATAATAATGGCCTCCGCACATTTCTCATTCTTTAGGGCTTGATACAGCGCATGCCGGACAAACTCGACCCCAACATCTTCCACTTTGAGGAGCTCATTGTTAAATCGTTCCATGAAAGCACGCAGGCTTTCATCTTCTCTCTGGACTACTCCATACAAATGAGTATGGGACAACTTAGTAGACATCTTGGCGGCGAAATGGTTCAAAAATTTGTCTGCTAATTCTTCATAGGAGGAGATGGACTGTGGCTCCATCTTCTTAAACCATGTAAGGGCGATCCCTTGGAGGGTGGTAGAAAAGAGACGGGCCCATACATGGAGGTTGCTGGTTGCCACCCCTACTACGTCCTCATAATGAGTCAGGTGCTCCAGCGGGTCCGTAGTACCGTCATAACGGGGTAAGCTGGTGGGCATGCGTTCATCCGGGGCTAACCGGGACTCGGCAATCTCCAAAATAAATGGAGATCTCTCCAATCGGTGGTTGTAACGAGGCAGCTGTCGCGTTACTTCCACCCTTATGCTTCTATCTCCTTCGCGACACCTGGACAGGCGATCTATCTCATCCTGTAGGTCGCTGACCTATTGGCGCATGCGAGCCAACTCTTTCGGCTCCTCCCCCCTTCGAGGGCGCGGACGATGACCGCCGGACCGGGACCTGGCGGGAGCCCTGGACCCGGCGGGTGCATCCATGGCGTTTCAGCCAGGAGGAACCCTTGGAGTGGCTATATTACCTGATTCAGCGACCTCTTCCCTGAGGTTATGTCTATGACTCCCTTCACGTGGGGACTGGCTCCGACGGGGATCATGATGCTCGTGACGGCGAGATACGGCTGGAGGCCCTACCTCATTAGGGGATGGAGATAGCCCCCCGGATAGTAACCGGACTAGGGTTTGGTCATCGCAGGCCCCCAACAGCTGTCTGATCCGGCTGATGGAGAGGGTGACCGTATGCTCAACCTGCTGCGTCCCTGCTGCTTGAGCTGGTGCGGGGTCATGGGAGGGTCCTGCCCCCGGGCCAGCGGGCAGTGCGGGTGCAGCAGGTTCCTTTCCTCTGTCTGCGATGTTGACGGCTTCCTCTGCCCGTTGAGTCACTTCGGGAGGGTCGCGGTGGCCCCTCTCCGATGTGGCGGACATATGAGTTCGCCGGGTGTTCACCATCCTTCTTGCTTGAGAAAGAATCATCTCTTGAACAGGATTAGGCCCTCCTTCTAGCGCCAAATGATGCGGTCCGGATTTGGTTGGTACACGTGTCCGAATACTGCGCACTCCGAAATAGTGTTTGCTGGTAGCCCACCTGCTAAAGAGGGAGGAACGCACGTGAGACTAGCCAGTTTTGCCCCGGCGTAGGCTCTCCGACGCTCAAGTCAGTGGTAGATTCAAGAAGAAGAAGATGAACAGTAGCGATATTATCTTGGTTTGCAAGGCAAAAAGTATGTCTTACCCTTGAGTGGAGAGCCGTATGGAGCTTTTATATGAGAGTGAGGAGCCTGATGTGACGTGGTTGGTGGGATCCGGTCACCTTTAGCCCTGTAGCTGTTATAATAAGTGCCTTTTGTCCCCCTTTTTCCAGTCTTTTGGCGGCTACTCTCACTCATCATTAATGAGGGGTCATACCCGGCATTAAATGGATATCTTGGGCATTTATGACCAAGGATTGTATTTATGACTTGGCATTTAATGCGCCCACGTCTGATGGGATGGACCCATGTGCCAACGTGATGCAGTAGGTGGCAGCGGATTGCGCTTGTCAGCAATCTCCAGTTGTACTCGTCCCATCATAATTTCCATCTTTGCAACGGTTAAGTCTGGGATTTGGCCCTCGATGGGAGCGCCATCGAGGGCAATCTCTCCATTCGAGGGCACCCTTGCTAGCCTGTTGCGTTGTGGGTTTTCTTAAGGGAACGAGGCTGGCGTGAGAGTGCCCTTTCGAGGGCCTTGACAGTTTCGAGGGCGGCTATTTCATACTTAGCGGATTTGTGACTCTTGGGAGATTGTGATGACGTGGCATGGTGAAATGGCACTTGACTCATCAAGTATATATTGCATGATAATATTTTTTAACATCGTCTCACGTATATGTATATATATTGATTGAATCACAATGATTTTTATTGTCACTAGATGATTCAAATGTTACAAGATTTAATATTTTAAATTGTCACTAACTATTGACAATTAGTGGCGCTTTACAAGGACAACTCAATCAACAAAACAATTTCACTATAATTCGTGATAAAAATTTTCCTTGTTACTACAAGAATATTACTAATTATTAATACTAACAATTTAAGAGTGAATTTTTTGATTATTAATGATAATTTTTATATTGTTCCTAGATAATTTGTATCTAATAGTTTCTATTTTACATTGAATATATATTATTAAAATAACTTTACTTTTTTCTAGTGATCATAGTAACATGGATTTAATTTCAGTTCCTCTAGGAGCTTAGTACTTGTCCAATGTCGTAATAACTTACTTTCAATTTGATGCAGAACAACATTGTATATCACTTAGTTGGAGCGAAGGTTCTAAACGGAAATTTTTATTAAAATAATATAGTTTTAAAAAAAAATTCAATCTACCCTAGATTTGAAAGTGGTAAGCAATCTACCATAACTCGTACATACTATGTACGAGTTACTGTACACTTGTTATTTTTTTATTGTATGAACAGTGACTCGTATTTGGTAAAGACGAGTCATTGTTCATCATATTATTTTTTAATACATGAACAATGACTCGTCTTTGGTGTAGACAAGTCATTGTGTATTTTATTTATTTTTTATTAGGTGAACAATACTGTTCATTTAATATTTTTGTAATCACGGGCTTGTATAAACTATAAACTAACTACAAACAAATGTATTATTAAATTAATTACTAAAAAAACAACTAAACTACAGAAAAAAGTCAAGAAAACTAACTAAATAATTAAGTTAACTAAAATATAAATACATTAATATGTACATAACCTAACTAAATTATGTATAAGCTAACTAAATAAATTGACCCAACTAAACTAAAATTAAATTAAAATTGTATGAACTACTAAAAAAACAACTAAATTATATAGAAAGTCAACATAATTAACTAAATAATTAAGAAAACTAAAACATACACTAAAAATGAGATTGATATTTCCCTTGAAGCAAGTGTTAAAATACAATAATTTGTGTATGATAATGGATTTGTTTGAATGAAGAAAACAATTTGTGGGTAACAAAAAATTGTGGGACTTTTGGTGATAATTGTGGAAAACGAACTGTGCAAATTGTGAGACTTTTTGATTTGAAAAACAATAGTGTGTCAAATTATCTAGCAAACATATTATTGTATACACAATATATATATATAATAAAAAATTTCAAACAGTCATAAGACCGTTGGAACCAGCAACAGTCACAACAAATATTAATTCATCCGTTGGTCTTAGTCTTAAAAAAAAAAAAAAATTGAACAGTGAATCGTCTACACCAAAAACGAGTCATTGTTCAAGTATTAAAAAAATAATATAATAAACAGTGACTCGTCTTTGGTGTAGATGAGTTACTATTCATTATATTATTTTTTTAATACGTGAACAGTGACTCGTCATTACCAAAGACGAGTCACTGTTCATACAATAAAAAAATAATAAGTATACAGTAACTCGTACACAGTGTGTAGGAGTTATGGTAGATTGCTTACCACTTTCAAACCTATGGTATATTGAATTTTTTTTAAAAAAACTATATTATTATTAAAAAATTTCCTTCTAAACGAGTCGAGCTTGAACTCTAGACTTAGATAAGCTCATATTTCATAGTCGACCTTGGGCTCGAAACAGTGAAGGAGACTTGACCTCAAGGTCGTGAGCTCAATATGACTGACCCTGAGCCCAAACTGAAGCTAGAGTCAAGTTAAACATTATAAAAAAATATAAAAATATAAAAAATAAAAGAAATGTAAGCATAAACATCAAGAAGTATAAACATACACATCAAGATTTTTTTAACATGAAATAACATAAAATATAAACTATCTCATAAAATATACGTATATTTTAAAAATAGTTGTTGAACAAGTAAAAAAAACTCGTGCTCAACTCATTGTCGGATTTGAATTCGAATTCGAGCCGACTCGACTCAAGTTACACCCTTAGTCGCAGCCCATAATAAAGATGTAATTTGGTCCTTAGATGCAGACAATAATACGAGCTGTATCAATAGGTAGAAGTCAACTGTATGTGTGTCCCTTAATTATTATAAATGAAACTTTCGTGGTCGAAGTACAAAATGTGACTTTAGGCCCTCACTTTAATGAATGAGTTAGCAAGTTGATCCCTCCCCCAAATTTGAGGCTCACATGGTTGGAGTTTTAAATGTGTAAGCGCGAAATTGTCAATTCAAATGCCAACAACCCAACGAAAACGATTTTTTTTTTATGCTACTCATGTAGTGATAGCCCAACTTTTAACTATTGAATTTGAATATGATGATATCAAAAAATATTAAAAAAATAAAATATTGGATCTTAATTTTCAAACCAACGATTGAAAATTCAATTGAACACTGCCCATATGGGTAGCATCTACCCTCCCAACAAAGACATACACACTATCATTGTTGAATTTGAGTCCTACAAAATACCCATTCAACTCATATAACAGAAATTTTATTTTTATTTAAAAAAAATAATATTATTTTTCTTTATCAGTGGACATGTAATTAAAAGAAATGTCCAAGGGAAAATGATTATTTAAATTGAATAATGTTAAATGAAAATTTTCAATTCTTTATCCACTTATCTATCTAATTATGCTTTATTGAAATGTCCATGAACTATTGCCTCAATACATATTAAAATAGAGGTCTTTCGATCAAAAGGTTATTGAGTCCCACGATTATGAATATTAGTTTATAAAATAGCAATTTATGATCTACCTATAATAGTTTTTTTTTTTTATAATTACCATATAGTAGTTTCTTTGTATTTGATATATAGCTAATAATGATTCACGTAATATTTTGGAGTAAAAAATAAATAAAACGGTTAATAAGCACCAATTAGTTAACTCCAAATTTATAATTTAGTTTAATTGTCTTAAGCTAAGTCAAATATAAGCTCCGAGTGCTTTAAGAGCTCCATAACTTTAATTTGCAATTCGCCGTTGGGCTTAGAGTGGAATAGTGAGGATTCGAAAGTGGTATTGGGAAGGTCCTGAGTTCGAAACCTCTTGTTCTCTACCCCCTTTTCCTTTGAGTAAGTGTGTGGGGGGGGGGGGATATTTTTCGATTGGCATCTATAGGGTGTTTTGAAATGATTGTATCAAAAAAAACTTTAATTTGCATTTCAACTTAATTAATTCAAATTAAATTAGAACAAACTATCAGTGTCTAGTGTTACGTACCGCATTAATATAAGAATGATTTTTGGGAGAGACTTTGGGACAAGGAAGGAACATTTAATTTTATTTTTTTTTAGTTATCATGATTCTAAATTAAATTAATTCTATTTTGAAATACTTTAGAATCATGATCACTAGAAAATTAATTTCTCTTGGTTGTGTTGAAAATTAATTTAGCAATACGCATGATAGATAACCTACTTTCATGGTTGTGGTTAAAGAATTAAACGAGATTTCCTATTTTGAGTGTTATTAATAGGATAAGCTATATCTTCTTGAACTCATAAAAATTAATTTTCTCTTGTTTTAGGGTTACTTAAGGCAAAATTGTATTTTTCTTTTTTTTTCATGTCATTAAATATAGGAATTGAATTTGGCAGTTTCAGTCCTTTTTAAATTTCAATTTCCCAATTAAATCCTATATCTTTTTAAAATTCGCAATTTGATGACAATTTTGGCTGGAAAAAATTGCATCTTGGCTGAAAAATCTGACTTGGCTTCTACAAAGGCAATACTATTTTATCTATAGGTAGACATCCAAAGTTATGACATAATAATAATAATAATAATAATAATAATAATAATAATAATAATTGATGCTTCTCCGTTTTCCGAGCACCAAGAATTTGTAACGTAGGAAAAGAGTTCGGTCTTTTTGTGAGTTTAATTGTCTTGATGGGAAAAGAACCTGCAAAAAAGAGGTTAGCACTCCACTGAATTAAGTCAGTATTTGCTTAGAATGAGAAAAAGTATGTAGGAAATGATGAAATAAACATAAAAGATGCTCGAAATTGTCAAGGTTATGCTTGAAAACAATCAACAATGGCTTAGAGAACTCTTGAGAATTATTTCAGAACTAAGAGAATAATTTATGCTTCCCAAAAAACCTCCTTTGCCTCTGTACGCCCCTGGTCCTTATATAGAGGCAGGGACGTAACCGGCCTGTCCCAAGAATCAGGGTGTACTCCGTGAAATCAGGGTGGTTAGAGGGCGTGTTAGTTGAGATTCCTCCGGATTCGGTGGATGCCTCCCAGCCTTCTTATCCCACGTGCCTGTTGACTCAGGTCTAGGGTTTGTTGGGTGATTGGTGGGCCTACGTCTTGAGACCTCCCTTCCTGACCTTGGGCTTAGGAGCGCATACTTCCTGGGCTTTGATCCAGGATTGATGTTGGGCTTTAGGCATGATCTATTCTTTCCGGGGCTTGGGCTCAAGATTGCATCCTCCCTGGGCTATGATTCAGGATTGTTCTTGGACTTTTATTGGGATTACTTCCTATGAAGCCCAATAACAAAATAAGGCCATATCATCACTCCCCCCTACTCTCATAGTTGAGGTGACTCAACTGTGAGAGTAGTCAAAAGAGCCTTCATCTTGATGCCCTTCGATTATTTTTCAGGACTGTCACACATACATACCCCCCGAAAACACGAGAGAAAGACTCTTCCTGTGTTGCCCGAGGGGTGTAACACCCTTGACTGTGTTGAGGAGGGTGACCGTGAGTTAGGCTCCCAAGCCGACGCTCCTCCTGAAGGAAAGCAGAATGCGCCCCGCCGATGGAAGGCTAACGAGAACTCTCCTATATTAGCTGCAGAGGATGGCAACGCACCTGTGATCCTTGTTGAGGAGGGTACTTCCAACGCCCCTCCTGCTAGCATCTCCACCACTACTCCCGTAGGGGGTACTTTTTGCTCACCCTATCTTTGCTTTATTTAATATTCCATACTTCCTTTGTTCGATGGTGATTCGTTGTTTGCCTCTCAGGTCTTGGATAAACCATCCCTCTGCCTGAGACTCGTGCTGACAAAGGTTCGGTGGGCATTCCTACCACCAGGACGGAGGGTGTTACCGCTTCCAGGATGGATGGCTCCTCCGACAGCTCCACCCCTCCTGACAGCTCCGCTTCCCCTGATGACTCCACCCCTGATGGCTTCTCCCTTCCTGAACAGGGATTGAGGAAAGAGTGATGCACTAGTATAGGGTCACCCCTCCCCCCTTTTATCCAGCTTTGCTTTTTTCTTTTGCTTTTTGCTTATGATCTAGTACTCTTACGCACGTACTTTTCTCCACCTACTTTCGTAGGTCGTTATCTACGCATTATTTTTGGATCCTCTATGGATCGCTTTTCTTCTTTTGAAATCGTATGGTGAATAATATCGTGTCCTTATGCTTCCCTTCCTTTGATTCTTGTGTGTTTTCTTTTTCGTGAGCACCTTCCCTTAATTGCTTTCCTGCGTGATCACAATCTAAATTTTAAGAAGGAATAATAACAACTGATCTTGTTAACAAGATACAAGGACATAGCGTGCTCAGTGGTTTTGCTCGTAGTTTGCATGACTCATCGCTTGAGGATGCAAATTTTGAGTTTGTTTTTTATGTGGGGAGAGTTTCTTCCTACTCCGGGAAGATTTCCTCTTTAATTTTAGGACATTCGTCCTTATGGGTCGTTTTCCTAGACCGAGGCCATGAAGTTTTAGGCCAAAGTCTTGAATTTTTTCACCCTATTGCGAACCCTTCCTCTGGGGTTGCTTCGGGAAGATCTAGCCTTTTCTTTAGGCATAGCGTCCCCATCATGTCTTAGGGGAGTATCTTGAATATTCCGAACCCTTCCTCTGGGGTTACTTCGGGAAGGTCTAGCCTTTTATTTAGGCACAATGTCCCCCTCATGTCTTAGGGGAGTATCTTGAATTTTTCACCACATTGCGAACCCTTCCTCTGGGGTTGCTTCGGGAAGGTCTAGCCCTTTTATTTAGGCACGGTGTCCCCCTCATGTCTTAGGGGAGTATGTGCTCCTTTCATTTCTTTCATCCCTCCTTTTTTCCCTTGACTCCTCGCAAGGTTGGGTCATTGCCTCATCTGCATTGATATGCATCTCCACTCGTGCCAAGAGTTCATCAAAATTAGTGGGGGGCCTTTTAGCTAAAGAGCGGTAGATGCTTCCTCTCCGTAGCCCTTGTGCAAATGCTGTGGACTTCATTTCATCACTGATCCCCGGGACTTGTACTCCGGTCGCATTGAACCTATCTAAGTAATGTCGCAAGGACTCCCTTTCCCCTTGCTTTATGTTGAAAAGGGTCAGTGGGGTCCGCAGCCGTTTCTTGCTACTGGAAAACTGGTGCAGGAACAACTGTCGAAATTCCTCAAAAGTCCGGATGGAGTTCGGAGGTAATTGGTTAAACCACTGTTGTGCACCTCTCCTGAAAGTGGTGCGAAAGACCTTACATTTCACTCCATCGGTGTACCCGTGGAGCTCAGCCAGACCATCAAATCTGACTAGGTATTCCTGAGGGTCGTGGGTACCATCATACTCCGGGAGGTTGGCGGTGTTGGTGAATGGAGGAAGGACGTCCTCTTGTACATTCCTGCAAAATGGAGTCCCTATAGGGACCAGTTCTCGCTCTCCCGTGAGCTTTCTCTCCATTTGCTGCATTCTTTGTTGCAACTCCACTACCCATGTTGGAGGAGAACCCTCTCGAGGATGACCCACAGAGAGAATCCCCCGGCCCCCTATATGTATCTTTTCCGCATCGCGTGTGCACCTGTAGATACCATGTGGATTACTGTTGGATTGGATATTAGCATCCATCTGGAGCGAGGCGGATTCCCTTGCTAAGTTTTGTCCTTCTATGTGGTCCAGAGGTGTGTTTGTTGCTATTGTAGGGTCTCCTCCTTCTTGTGTGGGACGATTAGTCCCATTGTGGCCCCTATTCCATCCTGAGGTGCCACTAAGGGGTACTTCATTCCATGTTGTTGTTCCTGTGGTCTGTGCTCCTCCAGGTATCTCTCCTGTGGCATACGTCCTTGGGGCACGTGTTCCCGTAACATGCACTTCTGTATCATGTTGTGCGGCGGCTTGCAATCCTAGAGTGTGCGCCCCTGCAACTTGCTCTCCTACACGTGCCTCTCCTAAAGCATGGGGTCCCAAAGTGTGCGCCCCTATAGGCGTCACTCCTGTGGCATACGTTGCTGGAGCATGGGGTCCTGGATTGTGTGCCCCTATAGGGGTTACTCCTACGACATACATCCCTGAAGCATGGGGTCCTGGATTGTGCGCCCCTATAGGGGTTACTCCTGCAACATACGTCCCTGGAGGATGAGATCTTGCAGAGTGTCCTCCTGGAGCATGCAGTCCTGAAACTTGTACTCCCGCGGCCAACGTCCCTGTGGAGAGCATTCCTGGAACGTTCTGTTCTGGACGTTGTACTGTCGGGGCCAACGTCCCTATAGAGTGCATTCCTGTAGCGCTCTGTCCTGGAGGTGGTATTTCCGCAGACAACGTCCCTGGAGCATGGGGTCCTGCGGAGTGCCTTCCTGGAGCGTGCGTTCCTAGAGGTTGTACTCCCGCAGACAACGTTCCTGTGGAGTGCCTTCCTAGAGCTTGCGGGCCTGGAGGGTGCGCTCCAGCGGCCGGTGTTCCTGTGGAGTGCACTCCTGGAGCTTGCGGGCCTGGAGGGTGCGCTCCCGCGGCCGGCGTTCCTGTGGAGTGCATTCCTGGAGCTTGCAGTCCTGGAGGATGCGCTCCCGCGGCCGGTGTTCCCGAAAATTGCTCTCTCGTGACTATTACCTCTTCCGGAACCAATCCCAAGGATTGTGTCCCTGTGGGGGGCACTCCTTGGATGATGAACGAGGGTTGTACATCCCCGTCCTCTGAAGCCTTCCTTCTGGGAGGGATGTTTCCATCCTGCAAAGTCATAATAGGGTGGATGTCATCACCCTGCGAAGTGGTGACAGGGGTGACGTTACCTAGAACATTAACAGCATCTTCTCCCAAGATTTTCGGTGTGCTGTTATTGGCCATAGCTACGTGCGCTTCGTCGTTTCGTAGTAAACTCCCTCACGCCTTAACTCATTTCCCACAGACGGCGCCAATGATGCTTCTCCGTTTTCCGAGCACCAAGAATTTGTAACGTAGGAAAAGAGTTCGGTCTTTTTGTGAGTTTAATTGTCTTGATGGGAAAAGAACCTGCAAAAAAGAGGTTAGCACTCCACTGAATTAAGTCAGTATTTGCTTAGAATGAGAAAAAGTATGTAGGAAATGATGAAATAAACATAAAAGATGCTCGAAATTGTCAAGGTTATGCTTGAAAACAATCAACAATGGCTTAGAGAACTCTTGAGAATTATTTCAGAACTAAGAGAATAATTTATGCTTCCCAAAAAACCTCCTTTGCCTCTGTACGCCCCTGGTCCTTATATAGAGGCAGGGACGTAACCGGCCTGTCCCAAGAATCAGGGTGTACTCCGTGAAATCAGGGTGGTTAGAGGGCGTGTTAGTTGAGATTCCTCCGGATTCGGTGGATGCCTCCCAACCTTCTTATCCCACGTGCCTGTTGACTCAGGTCTAGGGTTTGTTGGGTGATAGGTGGGCCTACGTCTTTAGACCTCCCTTCCTGACCTTGGGCTTAGGAGCGCATACTTCCTGGGCTTTGATCCAGGATTGATGTTGGGCTTTAGGCATGACCTATTCTTTCCGGGGCTTGGGCTCAAGATTGCATCCTCCCTGGGCTATGATTCAGGATTGTTCTTGGACTTTTATTGGGATTACTTCCTATGAAGCCCAATAACAAAATAAGGCCATATCAATAATAATAATAATAATAATAATACTGATTTTCCTTCCAATCATCACTCCATCCCCAAAATGAAAGAAAATAAAAAAGTTGCCACATTAACGAAAATATATATAATATAAAACGTATACAAGTGATGAAAATTTTCATTGTAGGTATGTGCATCTATATACAGAATTTCAAAGAAAAGAAAATCAAAATATATATTTATTGATTCATATAAATGTGTTAAATGCTTTTGACCTTTGGGCATTCGAAATATAAAACATCCTTGATTTTAAAACTAGCGACAAGTGCACACTTGATGCTTGTACAAAATAAAAATAAATCAAAATTTTAATTATACATCAAGATTGATATAATATAAATTTAATTTTTGTCATAATAATTATTAAAAATCAAATAAGACTTGATTATATAATTGAATTAAATAGGAAAGAGACATAAGCCTAGGTTGAATAGTCGAGAGAGAAGATAAAAAATTTTTAAAAAAAGTTGATTGTTGAATAGTATGGAGAGAGAGAGAGAGAGAGAGAGAGAGAGAGTGAAAATTCGTTTAAAAATGCTAATAGTTATTGAGAGATGTTAATGCTTTATAAAAAAGTATAAATAATGTAATCCAGAAGAAAAGTTGATTGTTTTTATGGACAAAATTAGCTAGCTTATATAAAAAGAAGCCAACTTAAATTGATTGAAAAGGAGAAATTTTAAAAACATGAGAGGCCAAGAATATATGCACGTCTTTTTATATTACGTGTTTTAGTTCAATTTTTTTTTTTTAACAAACTTATTTGCAAACTTAAACATGTAATCTTAAATCGGCATGAATTTGTTTTCATGTATAATGACGTGCTTGACTATTTAAAATCATATTTATAAAATAACGAACACAATCTTATTGGAGGAGTTGTGCCTGGCCGGTGCGATCCCTGCATACAAATTTATATAGAACTAAATTTATATATATATATACTTTTCAAAATTTTAAAATCTTTCACACCCTCCGTTTTTAAATAATAAAATTTATTAATATGTCATAAAAATTTGATCTTGCTTCTTTAAATAAAATTTCGAACTCCACCCTTGATCTTATACAATGAACAAGTTCATTACTTGACATGAAATGATGCATAGTTTTAATTTAAAGTGACAGACAACTCTTTTGTTTATATAAAATTAAAGGCCTGTGAATTTTCATTACACACACTTAGGGGTAGTAATTTCTAATATAACATGACAACCCAACACGAATTAAAAACAAAAATAGCCGGTTAGGGTTAGGAGTTTATATGTTGGGTTAAAAATGGATCAAACCCGAAAGCAACTGAAAAAAAAAAAAAAAAAAAAAGGTTTGAGTTGGGTTAACTCACAGGTTATCCGAACTCGAAAAATAAGATCATGTAACTTCTAAAATGTTTTTGGAGCTTTGAAGTTGTAAATCTGTTTAGTAAAAATGAGAGCTTATAAATTATTTTTAAGTATTGTAATAATGTCAAAAAAAATAATAAAGTAAAATGAATTTCGTGGTAAATAAATATTTCTTGAGATAGTAGAAATATCATATTGAAAAAATAAAAATAAAAAGAAAAATATTGATGACATTTTATCTTTTAATATTAGATAGCTTATATAAGTCATTTTAAAAATAAGTTGGGGGAGCTTACCTTTTGTTTTTTTTTTTGGAACTTATAAGCTTCTAACAACTTATTTTTGAAGCTTATAAGCTCCTTTACTTAAAAAATTACCAAATATTTTTGTAGAGATTATAAGCTCTAAAACATCTTATAAAATATTTTAAGAAGCTTATAAATTTAACCACACACTCTCCAACACATAATATGGAGTAAATTATACAAGTTTGCTTCCGGCAAGCATTCACATTGGCTGCACGAATTATCCAACTAGTATCAATAAATCTTTGGTACTTTCAAATAATCATTTAAAAAAAATCAAAGATTATTTATAATTCTTTTTAAGAAATTATAAACCTTCGCTCTTTCTTTGCTTGTACTCTCTTTCTTCAAATTATGCACTAGAAAAAAGTAGAGTGACATAATTGGAATTGAGTCCAAGATCATAATTTAGTTTGATTATATATCTTGAGTTAAGTCAATTATATATAGGCTTACGCCAACTCAAACTAGAGCTTCATAAGTTTTCACTTAAATTTTGTTTCTGTTTTCAACTCAATTTGTGAAAATTGTACCAAGCTATAAATGTTCTGTGGGTATACCTAGGGGTGTGAATGAGATGAGCTCGTAAAATAGTTCTCAAAAATTTCTTAGCTCGAACTTGACCTCAAGTAGAAGACACCTAACTTGAATTCGGGATGGAGCTCAAGCTCAAATTTACCAAAAAAGGGAAAAAAAATATTAATTAAATTTAATTGCTTTTATATTATATTAAGTAACATAATTATTATTTTAAATAATTATTTATTAATACATCAAAAAATTATTATTTAATTTCATTTTGATTTTAATAAAGTTATAATATTAGTAATCTTAATTATTATTAATAACGTTATTAAAAATTTTTAAAAACAAAAGATAACAAATAAAAAAACTCACATGCTAGCTAGTTAGTTTTTAAACAACTATGAACCCATTTGGGTGGGCTTGGTTTGGAGAATAAACACTTATATTTGAAAAAAAAAAAGAACTTCATAGCAAAAAAATTGTATTTGAATGTGCTTTTTAAAGAGACTAGAGGCCATAAAAATAGGCAAAAAGGGTTTTTTTTTATAAACTACCCCATGGTAGATTCAAATAAAATCACATTTTAAATCAATTTTAATTACTATATTCAAACATAGAATTACTTGGTTTAAAAAAAAAAATCTACCATATAAAGCACCGTTCATGAGTGTAGAACGAGATTTGCTAGTCTTAGTGGGAATAAGTTGTATGTCCTCGACCTCCTGAGTCTTAGTTCTGCTAAATCACGTGCGATATTATAATTTTAGGATAACTACCCCTACTTCTCGTGAGTTTTGACGAAATTATAAATAATCTCCCCTTATTTAAAAAATTATCAATATTTCCTCGAGTTTTGTTCTCTTATTGCTAAATCATACAAAATGACTATAATGTCTTTTTTGCCCCCCACCTCCTCTAAGTTTATATGAAATTACAAATAACCCCCTCTTATTGTGAAAATGAACAATACCCTACACCATCGTCATATCACCACCACCTAGATGATCAAATTGGGCACCAATTTTATTTTTATTTTTTTGTCTCTTCAAGCCCGTCAGAATCTCTCAATAAATTTTGTCAATGTTCTATCCATTTAGATTTGAACAAAAATTACAGCAGCCCCTAACCCGCCATTACACCTCCTCCACCCTATTCCTCCACTGCTATTCGTCATATCTCAAATTGGACTTCACCAATACATTGCTCATTGAGATTAGCTCAAAACCCTTTTAAATCCCATTAGAAAAACCCATCGAAGAGCATCACCTATCATTGCGTGTGTTTTTTCCTAAAATATTAAATATGTACGATAATGTAATTTGAAAACTTATAATAAACACCTTTCAAATTTTAAAATTTTACAATAAAAAATGGTATTTTGGTCCTTAAAAAATGATGGAGAAATTGGACTCGGGCATTTTTAGAAATTCGCTAACGATAGTATGTTTTTTGTAAATATTGATATATGTCAAAGGGGTATTGATAATTTCCAAAACAAGATAAAGTTATTTATAATTTCACTGAAATTCAAGGGAGGTGGGGTAATTATCCCTTAAATTTAATTAAAACTAATTAAGCCAAAGAAATTAGTCATTAAGTTATTAGTTTTATTGATCTTTCCCATGTCATCCATAATAATTGGAGGATAGGGCCTCACTTAACAGGAAATGGGGAGAGGATAAGATGATTCAAACTCAAGACTTTATTGGTTCCAAATTTGAACCTCCAGCACTCAACTCCAAGTCCAATAGCATCTAAATAATCAACTCAATAATAGATCATAGGATATAAAATCTGAAATAAACTATATATAAGTTAAAAATAGAGGAAGCTAGACGGATGAAGAGTCAGGACACTTGTCATTGTCCTAAAGTCATGGCTGCCTCCTTTTGGTGCAGGTTTCAACAGCTGATCACGGGCACAACCAGAGGAGACTAGGAACCAATCCTTAGCCATGTTGCCGATTATATCAAACTCTTGTGGGTTATATGTATTTGTAGTTCTCATGTATATCAAATGAATAAAATATGGCCTCTTTATATAAAAATAATAATAATAATAATTTGACCGTTATGTATATTAATTAATGACCACTAAAACCACATTAAACTAATCATTAAGTTGATAATAATTGACCACTTACTAGGAGAAATAAAACGGTCAAATTACAATAAGCTCATAATAAAAGCATGATATAATGGAACTCATAATGAGGCCATAAAAATAAATAAGTGTTGGAAATAAAAAAAATTAATTAAACTCAATACACTTTGAGATTAAATAATATGATCCGAATAAACTTGAAACTAAAATTATATATTCTTACATATATAATTAGTTTAAGATTTGCTAAAGAGGATCATTTGCAAATTAAAAGAAAAAAAAATTATGTCATATACTTGGTATTATTTTGTAGTGAAAATCTCCAAATGAGATAAAATTATAAAGGAAAATGAAAAAAAAAAAAAAGAAGCAGAGAGAGAGAGAGAGAGAGAGAGAGGACTCAGAAAGAAAGAAACTAAACATGTTTTTCTTAGCCCAAAAATACCTAACACGTTGTATTAATTAGGTGTCTGGGAAAATGTGTATCAATAGATTCTCACTTCTAATGAGCGTTAGCCATCTCCGTCAATCAAATTAATTAGTTGTATCAAAAAATAAATTAATTAATTAGTTTCTAGATTTAATTAATTTTACTATCTAAAATCATAGCTGTTTTCAATATATTTCCTACACTTCACGCTAATATCTGGACATTTGACTTTAGTGGAAACAAAAGTTTGAGTTGTTTCAAGTCCACTTAGATGCGCTTAAAAATACACGTGTTTCAAGCAGCACTTTTTGTATTAGAATTATTTTTTAAATCAAGTAGTTTTATATTTAGATGTTATAATTAAAAATATTTTAAAAGATATTGTATTTAAAATTATTTTTGATAGTTTATAAAAAAAAGTCACCTTTGGACTTTTTTTTCTAACTTTTACTTTTTTTGAAAAATCCCATCCAGACGAGCTCTCAATCAAACTACATACATATCTAGCCATTATTTTTCAATTGATATAGGTGGCTATAACCATGATATATATATATATATATATATATATTGTTGAAAGATACTCGTGTACCATGCATATGAAAAAATAGATATTAAAATTGTATGGTCCATCTTCAATGATTCAGTTTTATGGTCCATTGTCCATTTTCTATGTTTCCATTGTCCATTTTCTACGTTTCGGTGCTGAAGCATTGAAAATGGACCATACAATTTTAGTATCTATTTTTCATATCCGATCTTCAAGTAATTGACATGTTTGAAACGTGATAATGCCGAAAATTTTAGGCTTTTCGGTAAGATATTACCTAACAGGAAATTTTAGTTCAGGCTTAATTTGAACGCATTAGTATTAATTACCTGATGAGTGTATTATATTTACTATGTGATTAATATAAAATTTAAGGAGAGTAACTTTTTTGTCGGTAAGATATTGATTGAGGGAAAATTTTGGTTTGGACCCAGTTCGAATTAATAAATATTAACCACCTAATGATTATATTACGCTTGCTATAACTTTCAATAAAATATTAAATTTTTAATAAGGATCAATATATAAAATAGGGTAAATTGCGTTTTGCACCCCAACGTTTGGGGTCTTTTGCACTTCAGTGTCCAACCGTTGCGAAGGTGCACTAACGGTACCCGAACTACTTAAAATGTGCTCAGGTGATGTATTTTTCGAATTCCAGCGGAATATTCCAAGAATATTCCGTTGACAATGTTGGATTAATTGCATTTGACACCCTTTAGAATTGGAGATTGACATAAAACCCCAAAAAATAACATAAAAGGTCAATACACCCCTTTATATATTTAAAATACTAAAATACCCTTGCTTAGTAGTATTTACATGGTGTGACTAAGGATGTTTTGGTTATTTCTTTTTTTTTTCTTTTTTCATTTTTCATTTTCCTTTTTTCCCCCCTCCCCATCATCTTCTTCACCCCCACCCCCCACCCACCCCCACCACCACCACCACTGCTCCCCCACCCTGGTCCCGCCACCACCACCCCTGCCGCCATCACCAGCCGCCGCCAACCCCACCCCCACCTGCAACCAAACCCTACCCCCAACCCCACCCTTTTCTCTTTCTCTCACTCTCTCTCCCCGCCTCCCCTCCCCCCCGCCACCACCTCGCCCCCCTCCCCTCCACTTGCCACCACCTCCACCACCAATTGTCGCCACCCCCGTTGCCGCCGCCGAGAACACCACCTCTCTCTTTCTCTCTCTCTCTCTCTACTCCCCCTCCCAAATTAGATCCAAATTAGAGAGAGAGAGAGAGAGAGAGAGAGCAGCGGCTGATGGTGGTCGCGACAGCGGCAACGTGGTGGTGTTGGGGGGACAAGCGGGGGAGAGGGGAGGCGGGGAGAGAGAGTGAGAGAAAGAGAAAAGGGTGGGGTTGGGGGTAGGGTTTGGTTGCAGGTGGGGGTGGGGTTGGCGGCGGCTTGTGGTGGCGGCAGGAGTGGTGGTGGTGGGACCAGGGTGGGGGAGCAGTGGTGGTGGTGGTGGTGGGACCAGGGTGGGGGAGCAGTGGTGGTGGTGGTGGTGGGGGGGGATGGGGTTTGGTAAAGAAGATGATAGGGAGGGGGGGAAAAAAGAAAAATGAAAAATGAAAAGGGAAAAGAAATAAAAATAAAAAATGGGGAGAAAAAAAAAGGTGTGTTCGGATGGATTTGATTTTTTAGAAGCTTACATGGAGTTGGTTTGCATATTTTTGAATTTAGGTGGGATCAAATGCAATTAATTCAATATTTTTGACGAAAAATATCGCCTGAGCACATTTTAAGTAGTTCGGGTACCGTAAGTGCACCTTCGCAACGATTGGGCACTGAAGTGCAAAAGGCCCCAAACGTTGGGGTGCAAAATGCAATTTACCCTATAAAATATTAGTTATAATGGTCATATATTGCATTTTTTTTTTTTTTTAAAACCTATTGGTATTATAAAACATATTATTGAAATTCGAAATCAGATTTTCGATGGATAGGAGTTAGGGACTGCATAATCCATATCGAATCTACATATTCAGTTTATGTGTATTTATATTTAGATTTAATCCACCGAATACTTTAATATATTGAAAATGTGAAAATATTTATGGGTAGGGATGTCACTGGAGCAGATTTTAATCCGAATTCGATCCGAGTTCGTTTTGAATTTTAGTATATTTACCGATTAAAATATTCGATGGATCAGATTTGACTACAAATATTGATCCTTAATCCGAAATAAATGAAAAAGATATGAAATGAGCAGTTCGATCCATTAAAGATTCGAATACAAACTTTAATGATACTTTTTATTAGATTAATAAACTTATGTATATAACGTTGGTCAAGAAACTTAAATAGAATATAATATATAAACCATAATAATTAATAATACACTATTTTTTATTTTCCAAAGCAACAAAATAATATATAGTTTTTATACATATTCTAAAATAATTTTCTACTTAAATGAAATTATATTTTTACAAAAATATAATTTTTTATTCATTACTTAATTTTAAAGTTTCAATTTGTTTTAACTGTTAATCAGATTGGATCTTCTTATCGGGTTTCAAAATTTTTATTGAACATTGACTCAATAGTATTGAATGTAAATTCTATAGGATTTGGATCGAATTCGGAGATTGAAAAAGCTTATTGAATTCTGATTCGGATTTTTCAAATTCATTCCAAATCCAACCCATTAACAGGCCTATTTATGAGACTTGAAATGAATTCAAATTAAAAATCCATCTCGATTGATAGGCTCAGTAGCCAAAAGACGCTGGTAGGCCCACAAACTATCAAGAGATAAGCATATGTGAGCAAAGCTAAAAGCGTTTTCATCAATGACTTAATTTTCAATGCTCAAACCGACGTTAATATCGAGGAGAATATCGGAGGGAAAATGAGAGTATTAAATTAGCAGAAGTGCATTATGTACCTGTAAATAGTGCCTAATTTCGTATACTATTTTCTGGTGCACTCGCCAATATAATGTTATTTATAAATTAGGGCAAGGGGACACCTATGTAGAGTTGAGATGACAGTTCTTGGTGGTGTCATTATCCAATTATTGCTTCTATTGGTGTTAGAATGGTCCTCTGTAGGAAAACGATTAGCGGTGTAAGTTTAGGAGGACCACGTCCGAGTAGCGGAGCTCGGAGGGCTCTACTTGTTGAGTGCGAGCCGTCCTCGATGTAGACTCTCCTCAAGCACATCTCCAAAAGAGGGCAGAGGTGTTATGAGGTGGCAAGGCTCTTCCCGGGGCAATACGTATTATCCCGTATCAGTGTCCATTTCAAAAGAATCGATTAAAACCCGAAATTTGTTTTGATTAGATTTCTGTTGAGATTGTCCATATCTTTTACTTCTACTTATCTACTGATATTTTCTTTTAAAAAAATAGTAATTTATTTCACAAGAATTTACCTCCTAAAAAGCAATTCAGATTTTTGTAACATATTTCATGTAATATTTTTTTAGTTTGTTACACTTACAATTCACTCTACTATTATTGGTGAGCAGTTAAAATTAAAAAAGAGGGGGGAAAATATGATAAGAAAAAATGATGACTCTCTTCCCTAAGTTCAAGGATCACCATTACACGTGGCGTATATTGGTGAGTGTAACAAAAAATACGAACAATCAGTTGGTCTAACGTGATGAGGTGCTAGATCCATTAAGAACGTTTAGGGTTCGAATCCTAAAATTGTAAATGAAATAACTGGGTTGGAAGCGTCGCTCCCATAATAAGCTTTTGTAATACCGATCCAGATCAATCAACAAATTGATTGGAATCAAATGGCTAAAATCTCAAAAAAAGTGTAACAAAAAATATTATACGAAAATATTACAGATACATCCAACTGCCAAAAAAAAAGCACATAGCAACGAGATCTTAGCATTTAAAGACTCTTCAATCCCCAAACCGCCAAACGTTACAAAAAGTACAAAAGTCTCCCAACTTTCTTTCTCCCTTGATCAACTCATGAAGAACCATTTGGACATCCCCCCCCCCCCCCCAACCCCCGCACACACACAAAGTATAAGAGGAACGATTATACACATCAAAAATTCCTATATTCAGAAATCAAATTCTTTCATCGACATTATTAGACGATGGAGGAACCTTACTCGTACACATAGTACCATTTGATCCATTCTCCACATTCGGAACCTCAACTACAATCTCCAACCTTCTAACATCCCCGTCACTCACCCTCGTCGTCTCAAAAGATTCTCCACAATTCGGCTCCTTCGCATCACATTCGTGCTTCTCCGACACAGCAGGAGCACGACAAACAGGGCACGTCGTGTGAGAGTGCAGCCACATATCGATGCACTCGACATGGAACGCATGGTGGCACAACACCAACTTCCGACCCTGTTGCTCGTTTTCGAATAGGCCCAGACAGATGACGCATTCCAATCCGTTGCCCCCATGCTCTCGATAAACAAACTCGGGTATCGAAGAAATGACATGAGGTTCCAGACCCTTGGTGGAGGGTGAGAGTTCTTGATCGCCACTAATGTCACGAATCAGGAAGTTGTGCAGATGAACGAGTCGGCCTCCCCCCAAGACCGGTGGGACAACTATGATCCCGTTGCTTGTTTGGCTCTCTTGAGCTAGGAACCACTTGGCGTAGCAGTGTAGCAATGTGACAAAGAAAAGTACGAGCAGCAACGATAGAATCGCAGCGATCATGATGTTGGCGTCGTTGTGTGATGGCTCGGTGTTGAATAGTACGTCCATTATGTAGCAACAGTGGCTATAAATCGACTAAGTTAACGAATTGTTTGTGTGCGTGTGTGTGTTTAGGACATTCTTTAAGTCAATGTAGCATTGAGGACTCTGCATCCGTGGACGAAAAGTTGTGGACAAGAGACTAACAAAGTGGTCATTTAGAGGGTGTTTTGTTGTGGATTTAGAGTAAGAAGTGGAGAGGTGATCTCTTCGTGAAGGCAACGGCAATTATAGATTATTGTGCTTAATGAATTCAATATTATTTTGGGTCTTCTTATATCAACATTGGAAAAAGATCATGGTACGTTTAATATTTGGTGTCAAAGGCACATCTTTGCCACTATGGCAATCAAGGTTTTGATGCATTTTTCTAAATAGACACCTCAAAAATGCAATTCTGCAGTATTATACATGTATCCATCGCATATAATCCCCTATTTCATAATTTACATTCATGTCATGTATATAATAACTTCTTTAATTATACATTTGACCTAAAATCTTTATACTTAGAGAATATTCATTTATTGAAATAAGACATAAAACAATATGGAATAGATGATTTCGTGTGCTGAAACATCACTTGGCATCACAAAATTAAATTAAAATAAAGTAAATTTGACACTTCTACTAGCACGTTTGAGACATTATCAATGATGCATCCTGTTTGAGATATTATCAATAACTTATCCGACATCACATGAAGTTTTTTCTTACATACTTTTATGATCTTTTTACAACAAAAAAGCTAAAATCTTATGAAGTACCCACAAGAGAGTGCTATTTCATCTTATTTATTTATTTCATTGTATTCACAAAAGTCAAGACTTTCTTTTATTTTCAAAATAGTTAGTTAATAGATCACAAAAATAGAATTTCAACATGATTACTTGTGTAAACGTTTCTATTTTAAACCCCCCACCCACCCCAAACGACAAAGCTACACTGAAACAAGAGGAAGCAAATGCAACTGTGATTTCGAAATTACCCCGAGTATATATATCATATTTCCAATATCGAGTGAATACCCTTGATGTCTTTCTTGAGCATCCTCTGAATTAAGTGCTCCCCTGACCTTGAAATTCTGCCGCCACCGCCCCCCCCCCCCTCCCTCCCCCCCGAAACCCCTCCAAAAAGTTGATCCAAATAGGATCCTTCCACCGTGTGCCATCTATATTTCTCTTGGTACAAAGGAGTTGAACCATTTTCGTCAATACAAACTTGAATGTATCTTGCAAGTTTGGCACAAAAGTACCCTACAAAATAAGGGTGTTTGCCTCAAATTTAGGGGTTGCCAGTACTATACATTTCTTTTCTCTGCCTAAACGCAAGTCTGCCCAAAAAGTACTTAACAAACTACATTGATGTCACTGGTGTTACTGACAGTTTGCATCTCGTCAGCGAAAAAAGAATATTTTTTAGCAATGGAAACTTACTATACTACAGGATGTTAAGTTTTACCAGCTATCACATGAGCTTGTATCTTTTCTCCTGTACACCCGTAACGCCCATTTGTATCTCTATTATTGTGTGTAGCGGCATCTGCATATCAAGCGCACACACGCAGCGTTAAAATTTAAGAAACGAGCATGCAGCTGGAACCAATTTGAAATAAAAGGAGACATTTATGAACAATTACACCTGCACCTCCTAAGGTTAGGTATAAATTAACTTAAAGACCCCCTGAGGGGTATGCATAATTACATAAACCACTGTTGCTATCAATTTTTTAAGAGGTCTAACCGTAGGATGAAGGTTGAAAGCACAAATGATTTTTGTAATCACGCAAATTTTAGGGGGTCTAACTGTAAGAGAAGAATCGACAACAAGGCTAGTTCCTGTAATTGCGCAAACCTCACATAATTTAAATGTTTTTGCACCAAACCTCGTGGTGTGTAGGTGTAATTATCCCAAAAACTTAAGGCATAAGTTCAATCAGATTACACATACATCCTCTACCAATCAGACGTCAAGGATTTCCTTTAAGTTGTATGATTAAACAAGAAATACGAATACCTGTAACCAAGCAGTGACTGCTAAAACATTACACGACCACCTAAAAGTCATCAACCACCACCAAAGATACAAAATACCTATTTTTTACCTTCTCATTGTGGAAAACTGCTAATGTGCTTACAACCCTCAAATAACTACATATTTTCTGTAAAGTGAAAATTTTCATGCAAAAATATGAGCTGTACACCATATTGTGCTCATTTCATTATTGTGCAATACTAATGTCCAATGAAAAGTCCACATCCAGATCTACTTGCATTCAGCTAAGAACCAGGATGGCTATTAGGGAAATATGACATCTAAGATCCAGCTTCAGGGGAAGAGTTGAAATGGGCATGAATGCAAAAGTTATATCTGAAACACTGTCTCGCTAGTGTTTAAAATAAAAACCAACTCAATACTGTGATCAAGACTGATCTGTTCTCCTATAAAGATTCACCATCAACATCATTTAAATTATTTGATGTAGATTCATAATATAGTCCAACAGGTATTCCCAGATAGAATCATGTAGACGTCTGAGAGCATAGTAATAGTAATTCAGGGTGTGTGTGTGTAGGGTTAATTACAAAAAAGTGCCTGAGGTTTGACCCGTTTTCACAAAGCCCCGTGGAAGATGAAAAATTACAAATGCACTCATAATGTTTCGTTCTTATAACAAATCCCACTTTGTAATACGGAAACCAAACATAAGGGGGGGTATTTGTGATTTTTCGTACCACACAGAGTCCTGTGAAAATGGGCTTAACCTCAATGGCTTTTTAACTAACCACAGATATATATAGATTCATTTCGTAATATATTCCAACAGATATTCCCAAATAGAATCACATAGATGCGTGACAGCATAGTAAAATTAACCTCAAGAGTTAGTACCAAACTTATATTTCAATGCTTCCCATCATGGCTATATAGAAATGGTTTTAACTATATATTTACCTCTATGTGGGGAATCTCTTTCAGTGGCCTATCAGCAAAATAAGCATACAATGCCCTCAACACTGCCTATAGAATTTAAAAAAAGAATCATTTGGAATCTGAAAAACAACGCATTTTGGGGAGAATAAACTGTGTTATTAAATGTATAACCTGGTGGGATATCACCACAACAGGAGCTCTTTGACGCTCAAGCTCAATAATCACAGGCTCCAGCCTGAAAAGGGAATAAAAAAGGGTAAAGCAATACACCAAGCATTTCGACGTTTAAGCTTTTTTGCAATTAAAAATAGGTACTTAGATCTGCAGAATACAGACCTTTGTATAACATCAAGATAAGATTCCCCACGAGGATATCTGTATCTCAGTTTGTCCTTTTTACGTGATCTGTGACACACACAACAAAATTAACCTAGGGAGAACTGAACAAGACACATATTGAGAAGAAAGGAAAATAAAAAGTGACATAATACATGCTTCATCAAAATCTAAATGCAAAGTCGGAAAGGTGAAAAATAACTGGAAGCTATTATTAAAAATAAAAATATAGAGATATATACAGAGAGAGAGATGTATATCAGAGAACAAGATGAACTGTTTTGCAAAAAGATGACATTACTATTTAAGCAGTTGTTTTACACGAGTGATCCGATATGAAGGCGTTATGCTTATTGTTCACCAGTTACAGTGTCAACATAATGGGCTTAAACTAGATGAAAATTAAAGGAACTAAGGCCTTGTCAAAATGTAAGAGACAGACTTTTAACTGTTTTGAGGAGAAGAGATTTCTAAGTTTTATAATTTATTAAAATGTAATTTGTTTCTTTTAATTCCTTATGAACATAAGAAAATAATAGACTAATAAGTATAGATATTTGCCTGACTTCAAGAAGTTGAAGATTTGAGAGTGATTTTTCTAGACAATATGTTCAAATATAATTACATGTTCAATGATCAATACATCATGTTCTGCCCATCCAATGTCCTATCCCACCCCATATAACATAAGCCCTTCCAAGAGGGTATGCAGTTCTTTATGCACTCGACATCAATTATATTGGGAAAATATGTGTTGAATAGAGCATGATAACCAATTCAAAAGAGAAAACTTCAATGAACTAAATCACCTAATTTCTCTTAAGGCCCGTGCAAAATGACCAAGATTCGCCTCAGTGCAGACATGGCACTGAGTTGAACCAAGGAATCAAATAAGTCAAATGGAGGAAAGGAAAATTATAAGGACACAATTATTTTTTATGTAATTTGTAATATTAGTTCTATGGATTTTATTACTACATGAACTTAAATAGTAACCACATAATTTTATCAAACGTTACGAGATCATGATTAGTAGGAACAAAAACATTCTGTGTTCCAAGTTCAGTTCAGGGGACTCAAGCATGCATTTGTAACAATAATGTCATATTTAGAAGTTGATCTAACAAGCGAATTTCGCAAACATAATATATCCTCAGAGAGATGACAACACATGTCATGTTGCAAAGGGAACATTTTGAGTAATTACTATCAATTTCATGACCCACCGCGTCTCAAAGCTTAGGCTGATAGAAAGAAAAGATACTAAATATTTGATATCTATAACACCCCCCTTTATGGACAGGTGAATTCTTTCCGTGGATCCTAGCATGTAAAAATCGTCTTCAATAATGGGTGGCAATGAGATTTGAACTCAGGATCTTCTAATTGGTCTTGAGACAATATCAAATACCCATCTCATCTTACTTAGAAAGAAAAAACATTGAATACTTATAATTTATCATTATCCAAGAAAGCATATCAATCGCTACTGCACTACTTAGTTTATTCCAAATAAATGGCTAATGACGAAGATGCCAAGCGAGCAAGTTATATAATTCAGTTGTCCAAACAACAAACAAAAAGAAAAAAAACTAAAAAAGACGCCCATGAGAGCGTTATAACATTTTCAGATTGGGAAATATTATGATGTGCAAAAGAGATGAAAAGATGATGATGAAAATAACCCATAAGAAGAGAAGCATACAAGTATTCCTCAGGCATATTTTTCTTTATTTCTTCATATGTCATCCCGTCACATACACCAGCATTGATTTCGTCAAGGGCGCGCCATTGTATCTTCAAAAGAATTTAACAAAATGAGAAAAATTCAGATGTCAGTTCTAAGAAAATTGGCAAGAGCTGAAGAGATTAGACTTTGTAAGGTGAAGACAATGTTAAACCACATTACACAAACCTTTGGGAATCCAACTATGGGGCTTGCTGTCAAGATTGTTCTCTGCAATGTGCTAGTCCATATCTAACCACAGGAGAAAACAGAAGGTAAAATCATTTGAGACCGAGAAAGACAAATCAAGTACCTCCTCCCTTTCTATTATTCATGTAAATATCACTTAGTAAGAAAATTTTGTCAATCTTATAGTCAAGTTCAGATCAATATCACAAGATCTCTATGGAAGCAATTATTTAAAACTATAGCTCAAATCTCATATGCCAAATTTTAATGAATTGGAGAAACTTACTGAAGCAGCTCTCTCATTTTTCAGACGTTTCTCCACGAAATTTGCAAGTTTCTTTGAATAAAGCTCACCAGAATCACTGCCAAAGAAAATTTAGCACCATGAGTTGCATAAAATAAGGTTGGTGCATGAATTATATTAACAAAACCAGATGTAAGCGATAACTCAAAAGAAATACAAGGACAACATTAGCTTCTAATGGAAAATCTGAAAGCACTCTCTTTTTGTTGATAAACCATTATCGCAGAACGCCTTCCCTACATTTCTCTTGGTTTTCAAAACAACTAGATCAAAATTAGTTAGTGATTAATACAAAGAGTTTTGATAATGATATTAATTTAGGCAAAGATAGCTCTCAGATCTGTTGGAGTAGGATAGCTCTCAGATCTGTTGGAGTACTTGACCTGGAAGGAATGGCTACATAAAATAAATAAATAAATAAGAGAGAGCGAGAGAGAGAGAGAGAGAGAGAGAGAGAGCAATGGAAGTTAAACATGTCTTGAAATGCAAGCATAGGGAGTTAAACAATCTCATCATGTTCCACATATGAGAGCACCTTATCACACTGTCACCACCAATTCGACCTCTGACATTGTCAAGACTCTCTCCATGCCTGGTTAGCAAAATTGGACGGGGTGTAAGATGTGTATTCACCTGCAAACCGACACAAGACACCATTAGAAATCACATCTTATTTCAAAATAATATTACCCCCACTCCCATTTCCTACCTCCTACCAGCAGGGTGAAGTAGAGTGAAATGTACAAAAATTGAATAATGAAGAAAATACAAATTGACGGGAAACTGTGCTCTGTGGGATGATAAATATAATGAATGTAATCGGAAATAAGTTTTTTTAACAATTACTCACTAAATTTATACTCAAATATATTCTCTGCACAAATCATCTTAACAGGACCTAGTCAGAATCTTTCTTTCCTATCACCACTCGGTTCTGGAAGCTAATACATGGACAAGAAGGTTACAGCAATAAGAATAAACAATCCGAAAAATACAGATTCTAACAGCTTCAGGAATAGGACCACAAAGTTTGAAAACATGTGCATCTCTTATAACAAGGATCTGGATTAGAAAAAGAATTCTAAGAGGAAACTATGATAAGCACCAGTTTATCTTCGTAATTGGTCATGGTTAACTTCAGTCATTGTTTTCTCATTTCTTTTGCTTTTTTCATTTTGCGAAGTTTGAGCATTTGGAACTTGGAAGAGTTATGTAGGAATATTTTTCATGGGATAGAAAGGTCATGCAAAAACCACTAGTATTCGGATAATGTATGGAGTTGGACAAAAAGGTAGAGGAATGAACAGAAGTATTAAGTTGACTGTTTTTGTTTGGTGCTATTTACAATTTGAAACAAAATTAGGGCAGGATTCCTTTAAAGGCATTCTGTAGCTTCAATTTCCCACTAACACCCCTACAAGAAAGATGAGTTACAACATACCAGGAAGAATACTATCCGGCCAGGAAGGTAACCACTAATGTTGTTAACCTGTTTCGAAAAAGCCATGACATTTATAAGATAACCACATAGAGCACCTCTTGTGTGGGAGGAAAAGAGAGGCAAGGATAGGAATTAAAGGAAATGAAAACGGTTGCCCAAATAACAGCACAAATTAAAATAGAAGCATAAGCCATAAAATTTGACTACTACATTCGCACAGTATTTGTGCTGTAAAACATCATAGAATGTTGTGAATTTTAATAACGCTCCTACACTTAATTGACAAAATAGGCCAAACCACACTAAGGAAACCAAGTGAAATAACACAATTTGCAAGCCTTGATCTTTCCAGTATCATCCTTGCAGGAATCATTCATTAAGCTCTAAGCGGGCTAAACACCAACAGATCCATTTTATCATATCCAAAAGTAGAAACAAGTTACAAAAGGACACTCGTCATAACAGGTATAGCAATCCTCTAAAAATTTAAGAGAAAAATAAAGAAACGAAAATACATTCTTTCTTTTCCCCCTTTTCTTTTGGGGGTTGACAGATCATTCCAATGATAAGTTCAATGAACTTCTCCACGAACAAGCAAGGTGGCCTCCTGAGATGACAAGCAAATATGGCAGATGAGATGTAATATGTTTTCTTTTCTCTATTCCCTTTTCTCTTTTCTTTTGGAGGTGAGGGGGGGTTCCAATGATAAGTTCCCAAAGATAAGCAAAGAAGCCTCCCAAAATAACGAGCAACACAGAAGGAGCACTCCCGTCAGTTATTGCCCCTAACTATTTATGTTTATTTACCTTTCTTGAACATGAACTCTTCTTAAATCATGTAGGAAGAGTTCTACAAGGATAGAAAGTAATAATTCTCTATTATGTAGTCAGGAGACAAATCTAGTATCATTTTGTCACAATATAATATGGTCCATTCCTATCAAGCAGAAGCAACCTTCACACATAAGCACAATAGCTCGTCAAAGGCAATGAAATGCATAGACAAAATGTGCAATAACAAGGGAAGGGGACTTACTTGTATTTGTCCACCGTGGCCACTGACCATATCAATCATTTTGATATAAGAACCTTCTTCCACTGGCTCATAAACCTGAATACAAAGGAATACTACCCATAAACCATGATTTCTTTATACAATACAATCATAATGGAAAATGACCAGGGATAATCGTCAAAAGTATTTCCAAAGCTCCACCTTTTCATAATTTTCCAGGCGACCTTTAAAGTCATTATACCCTGCTTCAAAGTCTGGCCTGAAATATACAACGAATCACAATGTAATAATGGTGGGTACAAAAATAACAAGGAAATATTCTCGTATCATACTCTTCTGCATAATCCGGGCTTTGCTGAACTTTGAGACGTATATTTCTTTCAATGATTTTCCTATCATTGCATATTGTCTCTAAAAAAATGATCTGTGAGCAAAAAAAAATCGAATCATGGATAAGACAGTAAAAGGATTTAATAAAAATCAAATCACAATATGAGGACTCTGATGAGCCACAGATCGAGGCAAGGATAACATGGTGATCCATAGGGAAAACCTCATCCTGACTTGTCAACTGCTAAATGGTTATATATAAATTTCCAGCATATAGCTGTCAACAATCAAAGTGACCCTGCAACTCCCTTGCAACAGGATAACATGTCTGAAGCACAAGTTTTACTTCCACCAATTTATCATCCTAATGTATGTTATGGTCATGTATCAATGGGTATAAAGATAAATGCCAAATGTCTAGGTTTGAGGACTTCAGTTCTTCAATATTTTCCCAATATAAAATTTTATTGCTTCCACCAAACTAAATTGAAAGATTTCCCCTGGGACCAATAATACAAGTAGACTTTTGGGTCAATTTGTTTCAGACCATATAATTAATTTCGGTTCAAATACTAAGAAATACAAATCTATGGAGCTACAGTCTACTACCCTTCTGTATTTAGTTAATAATTGAAAATTCACAAACAGAAGATCTATGAACTTATACCAGTACTGATGTGGGATACGAATCTAGGACCTCATGGCAACGCCCCATTGAGCCACCCCTGCCCCATATTAGCATTATGTCAGGTAGAGTGGCTTGTAGCCTTGTACACTTCTTGGCCTCCTCTATCTCTGTAAGGAATCTAATATTTACAGGTCGAACCCCCTTCAACCAATCTATCCTACCACCTTCAAGTCAATCTTTTTTTACAAATGTTCTAAGGTAATCAACCATCCTAAAACAATCACCTAGACCTCAGATGTTGATCCCTGGAAAACCATTTAACTATCCATGTGGCGACCTTTCCCAGTGGAATCCAATTTCCTTAGCTGAAGAGGCAACTAAGACCGAAAATCCTCTTCAATTTTTGGAATGTTGTTACGGCAGTTCTCCTGCCGACCAAAATTTGTTAATGGCATCTCTTCAAGCAAGGATGGCTAAGATGGTATTTGGGAATTTTGCATGTTTCGTTCTTTAAGCATCAGCCTTCCCAGGATCAAATCATCTGTTCAATGGGATTCTTAGGGAACTCCAAAACGATTTGGTTCACATGCGTTTGTGCGTCCACAGTGTTCAGGTTGAGTCGCCTGCTTTGGCTTTTGAATTTGTTTGTCCACATGCATCTGACTTTTGTTATCTTGATTTTCTAAGGCCAGATCGTTTTCTTAAATATATTGTATTAGCTAAGCTGCAGCCTTCTGGGACTTGATCGGTTGTTCCATGGGGGCACTGGGATTTACTATACTAGGATAAGCCATGTTGGTTACACAAGTTTACTAGTCTTGGACATCGATAGCTTAATGTTGTTCTGGAAATTCTACTGACTGATAAAGATCGTTAATTGAAACAGATAAGCTCAATTGGACCGGAAAGACATTGTTGCTCCAAGTCCACGATTTGGCAAGTAATAACAGAACTAAGCGTGATCATTAGAAATGCAGTTTCTTGAAATTTTAAGGTGACTTATGTTGGAAGAGAAAATGTACCTAGCTAATGTATTAAAGAACCGAATCCGATATATAGAGATAGATGGGTTTAGGGTTAGAGTACAAGAATGGTAAGGATACAGATATGATCAATAACCTAAGACATATAAAATAGAACGCTAGATCTAAAAAGATATTATAAAACTATAATTAGAATTCCATGTATAATGTAAATTTAGTCTTGGAAACACATGCAACGCATTGTTGATGCTCGAGATGTTAAATAATTGATATCCATCCTCTTTGAAATGTTAAGTTCTGAAATGGGGTGATCATTTAATATGGTATCAACCTTTTTTTTTTTTTTTTTTGGCAGTGGTGGTGGTGGGAGCAGGGGTTCGAGGATGAGATTGGACTTACAGAAAGGGGCAAAAGACACAACTTAGCTAAGGGCAGGCTATATATTTTCAGAATGGTATTAGTTGGAGGAAATGATCTCTGGCCCGCCAGCCCTCCCTCCCTCCCTCCCTCCCACGTCAAGCACAACATAAGCAAAAGATTTCATAGAAAGAAACTTGACATAAATCAATACCTAATGATTCATTGTGAATAAAGCAACCAAATTTGAGTACTGTACCTTGCACTTGCCTTCTGCCATTCTCATAAGCATATTCCTTCTTTCCCTGGTACTGTTTGTAGCATCAAATATCCCAACCTGAACATTGTTAGAAAATGCATTATGAAAGGATCATATAAATGTCCAAACTAACAAAACAAAATAACTTACCTGGCCACCCTCTTGCATCCAAGATATCATATCCTCCATTGCAAGTGCTGCTACCTAGTAGCAGGTCATGAATTAAAACTATGTGCAAGAAGAAAGGTCAATATAGGTTATAATTACAATATAACAATGAATGAGTAAAAAAGTGCATAGAGTGCACTTTATCATTGCATAACTCCAATTTTAAGAATATAAAGGAATTACTTGATGTAACTAAATCCAGAAAGGGATGTAAAAGTGAAGCATAACCACAATGCTAGTCCTATAGTATAGTTAATGTTTGGCGCGCATAAAAGTACATTATAATATATTTTATCACAATATTTGAATGTAGCGTATTACTTCAGTTCTTGGTATCCAGAAAAGAGTATAACTGCTCTTCCAAAAATGTATTTTAAAGTACGATTTTACAAAGAAGTAATAGGTTGGTTAGGCTGGTTGTTGCTGCTGCGACTTTTGAACACTACCAACATTGAGCCCAAGCAGAGCATGTAATGCTCAGCACAACTTTTGGTTCTTCTAGGCTGATACTTATGAGAAGACACTATACTTTTGTCAAACTTATGCATGTTATGAGAAGACACATACTTCTGAAAACCTAAGGATAAGAAAACATTTATAGCCCTGAAAAATATATTCAAATCTTACCCATAAATCATTAAGACATTAATATCAAATTATTTCCAAAAATTAGTCCACCAGAAAAGTTACCTCATTGCGAGCTTCCAAGCCTTCTGGATTGTCACCTCGGAAGAAATCAGCTGTCTGCACCAACAAATTTGTTACATAGAAGGTAGATACAGATCAATAACAAGTAAACTTCCTTATCATAATCCTAAATATTTCTTTATCAGCATCGTCAATAGAGAGATGGATTTAACTGCTTCCTTAATATGAAGCAGATAATTCTAAAGCCAATATGCTCCATGAGACAATCCGACAAAACAAGAGGATGAAGAAATGTCATCAACTGATAGTACCTGGTTAACTCCATGCTTTAGCCTCCGATACTGCAACAAAAATGCACAATCATGCTGCTTTTTTTTCTACTTAATGCCAGAAGAACAAAGGGCAATAACAATAAAACAACAAAAACTACCTTCCCAACATTGAAGTGTTTAGTGTCATGACCTAACCAACGAAGATATCGAGTAAGTTTAGCTGCAGTGAAAGTTTTGCCTCGGGCTGGCAACCCAACCTGCAGTAAGCATAAATTCAGGAAGGAAATTTTCGACATTTAATCAAGCAAATCAAAGTCCATTACATAAAGAGACCTTTCTGGCATTTCAAACAAATTTGAAAGATCCTAGATGCCTACAATCACAACTGTGGATGCAAACTAACCGAACCAGATTGAGGGCCTAATGAGACAGCTCGACAACCATTCAAGCTTTCAAATTCAAGCTCGACCCTGGCATGTAAAGGTTTTAAGCGGAACCGAGCCAAATAATTCTTGTCCATAGGCACACAAGACAGCTAGCAAGCTTTTATTTTTTAATGTTTATTTTTGTACATACATAGATTTGTATATGATATAAATAATATATTAGCTTTCGAGTTCGAAAATGTGGTTCAAATACAACAAAATAATTGAAATTTTTAAATTTTGAAAAATAGGAGCCAAATGAGCTGAGCTGAAACGAGCTTAAGCCTGAAAAATGGACAAGGCTCAGCTTGGCTCGTTTGCATCCCCATCACAACAAGCTCTAAGAAGCATTGGAAAAGACAGCAAAACTGTAATCAAGTTTAAACAAGATTATATTACTAAAATACCAAGACAATTGCTAGATGTTTATCCTCCTTTGGTCCAAGCATCTGATCTGCTACAGCTGCAGCCGCAACAGCTCCTGCAGCAGCAGGCATGGAGTTCTAGAACACAGTGAGTTACTCGTTAGAGTTATGCATCAGGATGGGGAGATACATATTTTGGTTAATTACAAAAAGACCCCTAAGGTTAGGCTCGTTTTCACAAGAAACCCCTCTCATGAAAAATTACAAAAGCCCGCCTAATGTTTGGTTCTGCATCACAAATACCCCCTGTAGGTGGGGGTTTGTAATTAAAAACCAACATTACGAGGGTATTAGTAATTTTTCATACCACGAGAGGTTTCAAAAAACGGGGCTACAACTCAAGAGCTCTTTTGTCACTAACCCTGCATATGTTTCAGCATTCTTCAAAGTCAATAGTGCATGGTCCCACAAACCTTGGATTCTGAATCAAGCTTCAGATCAACAGTAAAAGTTTGAGCACTTGCTGATTTTGCTAGTCTAGGTGATCCTACACCTCTATCCACAAAGAGTCCTTTTTGACTTTCTTGTCGCTGCATTGATGAAAAAGTTCCAACAGACTTTGACTCGACCAAGCCAGAACCTGAAGACAACTTTGGTGCATCTGGAACAATGACTTCCATCCCCTGATAGAAAGTTATGACAGCAGAGTCCGCATTACATGGAAGAATTATATTGTTAGTTGTGAATATTGTATTAGTTACAAAAAAATTAAAATTAAAAATAAAAAAGAAAAATGAGGTTTTGGTTGGTTTTCACAAACCTGTTATATAAAAAACTATAAATATCCCCTATTTATTTGGATTTGTATAACAAATCCCACCTGCAGTAGAGCGATATCTGTGACACAGAACCTAAGCATTGCTTTTTGCATGTTCTCGGAAATCTAAAGTAGCTAGGGTATTTTTAACTTTTCATACCACAGGGATTTTGTGAAAATGGACCTAACCTCGAGGGGATTTCCACAACTGTGAATATATGAAAGACAAGACAGAGGCTAGAACAAGTTCTGACCGAAGTATATATAGGTAAATTCCAAGATCACAAGTGTCTATGTTCACAATGCCATTATAAGTGATCATATACAAATTGTTGTTAAGTCCTCATTTTACTGAAAAAAAATGCAGGCAATTTCATCTTTCCCACAGATTATGAGGATGATT
The DNA here is from genome assembly GCA_026212405.1 of Petrea volubilis. NCBI lineage: Eukaryota > Viridiplantae > Streptophyta > Magnoliopsida > Lamiales > Verbenaceae > Petrea > Petrea volubilis. The sequence continues at coordinate 4,928,997 of CM047880.1, forward strand.
GTCTGTTGTTTTGACAAAGAAATTATTGTTCAATTCCCAGGAAAGATTCAGATTCACAAGCCAAAATTTCAATCTGATAACAGAGTAATTGCAAGCTGAAGATGTAAGATCCCATTGATTCTGCCTACTTATGTATTGTTTATACTTTCTTATTTCGTTTTTCAACTACAACATAAATGAAATGTGAAAGTCTAGAGTAGGCTACTTTCCTTTGAACGATGACTCCCTTAATTCTTAACTAGAATTAAATAATTAAAGCACAATTAAAATAAAGGAGCACCTTGGAATTCAAAAGGGGTTTGCTTGTTTTCCTGGTTCTCAAAGAGTTTGTCTTAAGTAAAGATTTAACACATCTACCAGTGTCTCCACGCTAAGCAGGTCATAATCTAAAGGAATTTATTTCGTCTTAAACAATTGTCTTAGCCCAAGTTCTGATAATTTGATTATTACATGTTGGGAAGTATGAAGAAAACTGTATAAACAAATTATGGCAATAAAAGAAAAAAATAAAATATATAAATAATAATTAAGTCACAAATGAGAGTTAAAGGAAAGAATAACACCATCGAATAAGGTCGATCAACAGAAACACCAGTGTCTCTCTGGTGATGTAATGCACCACTAGAGCCTTCACTCCTGGAAAGTAACCCTACATGACTCAGTGACCTAGGAGTTTCTGTGTTGTTAGCTGCATAAACCAGACCTGAATTTGCAGATGTTACTGGAGCTGGGACAACATAGTGCTCAAGATCAAGCTCCAAACTTGCCGAATATCCAGTCTGCATCAGAAAAAGTGTCAGTAAAAGTGAAGCGATAGATTTCATTTCGAACACGAATTCAATTAAAAAATAAAAACACATAAAGCCACAAACAGACAAATAAATAATGTCACACAAAATCCAGGAGAGCAAAGCAACAAATTTAACTTGAACGGAAAGAGAGTGATTAAGAATATTAACGGGATTCAGGATAAATTAGATAGCATTTTCAAAATAATATTAATATAAACCTTGTGAGAACTTACTGGTGAACTAGAAAGGCTTGCTCTTTAGGACCACCAACAAAGTTGAGCTGCTATATGGACAAGGGAAGTTTTCTATGTTACCCACTCTTTAAAGACATCCCTACGTGTGGCATGCGAACTACCAAACTACGCATAATTAAAGCAGAAAATGAAGTGTTTGAGGATCCCCGTCCAACCACCAGAACAGAAAGGCAAAAATCACATACCATATGCACTGTCTTTGGTGACAATACATTTGTGACTAGATTTAAATTTCCAGATACAGAAAAAAACCTACTCAAATAAGATAATGCAAATCCAACTTTCTATAAGCCAGGTAGAGAGAAAAGGTAAGATGGTTAAGAAGCAACTAGCAAGAAAAGGTAAGATGGTTAAGAAGCAACTAGCAAGAAAAGGTAAGATGGTTAAGAAGCAACTAGCAAATATCTCACTACATAAAATGTATTCAATATTAGAAAATCGAGCAGGCATTAAATAATTAAAGGGTCAGGAACTTTTTCACGATTATGAAAAGTTCTTCAAGTACCTCATTACCAGCTTCAGCTCCTGAATTTATACTGACATCTGGGATCCCGCGAACGGTGGAAGGCTGGAAGTTCTCCTGATATGCTCTCCAACTAGCTGCAAGATCAAATGGCGAAATCCTGTCTGCTTTAATGAGTACTGTGTACTCAAGAACGTCATCATTGCTCAACTTAAACACAGCAGACCTCCTCTCCCCTCGCAATGTACCCCCAGTCAATTGCCTGCACGGGCCGTCCTCCTCAATACACGGGGCATTACTGTACTTGGGTTTCAACAAGAACTTAAAATCCAATGTCTCTATACCAAATTAAAGAAAATAAAGGAAAAATAATCAGATTTTGAAGTTCAGAAACACAGTAAAAAGAAATGGGGGCATAAAATCTTGGCCTACAAATTGAGAGCTAATTACCATGGTTAGAAGGTACAACGAAGCTCAATTCCCACATAGACGTCGATTCTCGCTCCATCGAGAGCTGATGAAATTCACAGCAGCGGAGCAAAATCAGCAAGTGCAAAAGGGAGAACAATGCAAACCCATTTCATCAAAGTTGAAAATAATCATAACTTTGGGGAAACTTTTGCAATGAATTAGGAAAAATTAAAGAAAACCCACGAGCAGATAATGTAGAAACAAGACAAGGCAAACGAACTCACGGCTTTGGAAGAGTCCCAGGAGCCAACGAGGGGGACGGAACCATAGACATGGGGTATGAGTTCCCCTTTGAGCTTGTAGTTCTCCATCTTCAGAGAGACATAGAGTTGGCCGGCGGCTTGGTCCTCTCCCTCGTCGTCGTGGCCATGGGAGCTGCTGTCGGGATTCATGGATGCGCCGGTGCCCATGGGAATGGATAGCCGCTCATATGGGGGGTGATGAGAGAGAGAGAGAGAGAGCGAGAGGGAATAAGAATGGCGATAAGAATAGAATGAAATAGCGGGGAAAAAACGATGGATTATGGATATACTCTTTACTGCATTTTTTTTTTCTTTTTGGGAATCTAGGTGGGCAAAGGCGCTCGCCACGGGGAGTAGGTAGGGCCGCAAACCATATCTATTTCATTTCTATAAAGATCGCCTTAAAACTTTACTCGAGTTTTATGTATATAAAATATAACTACCGAGAGAGTAGCCGTCTGCTTATGCGAATTTCCACAGTATTGTTGAACCAAAGTAGAGTGTCCGATACTAATGATACATGAATAAAAAGAAAAAAAAAGAAAAAAGTTCTATTTTTCACAATCAATAGAAGTGGAAATCGAATCAAATATCAAAATTATAACAAAACAATTAACATAGACAATAAATAAATAATAATCAAATTAACATTTTACATACATAGATGCATAATCCATGACGCCTACCATTCATCCTTAATCGACACAAATAAATTAATCCATGTCCAGCACACACTTGTAATCCTGTTCACACTCGGTGGCCTCCCCTGCGAGGTATTGTCCCGCCTGCCATGGATACCCATAGGGTTCCTTTGAACCACGAGGGGTTTTGTCCTTTAAAAAGACCTTCGCAAGATAAAGAGAGAATTGATGCTTTTTTATGGCAATCAAGTGCCTCGTCTCCAATCGATGTGGGACAAGATATGGCGCATCAATAATCAAAGTTCAAATTAAGATTGTTCATCACAAATTACAATCAAACTGCAAATAAATCAACATATTGCAATCCCCAATGAAGTAGCTGAGCAATGTACGCGTCAACCATCAACAATTGTCGAATCAATCCCCAACTTCATAAGTTCTACAATAAATAAATAAATAAGAAATTATTCATGATGCATAAACTAATCGAATAGCAATAATAAAAATATGAGAATACTCGGGTACCTTTTACAATTTTTTCTACTCCCCTTCAAGTCTTCCTTCACATTTATTGGCATAGAATTCAAACAAAGTCAATTTTGAGCACAAACATAGGCTAGAACAGTCTTAGCAGATAAAAGAACTCCTAAATGCATCAATAACATTTCGACGGTACTAAATGCAAGAAGTAATTGTAGAGACAAGAACGGCCAATACGTCACAAGCTAGCTAAGAAATAATAGGAAAATTCGGAGCATTTACCTCCCATCATTTCAAAATATTAAAGTCATCATCCTCATCATCAGGTTCCTCAATCAAAAACGTCTCCAACTTCAACTCCGCATGATCAATTTCATCTCCTTTCCTTTTCTTCTTTAAATTTTTCCTTCAAATATGTTCTAGAATCAAGTGAATAGGATGAAGAAATGGATGCTAATGAATTTGATGAGGCAACTGGACTCGCCAAACCTCCATATTTCAATTTATACTCGATTTTTCACATACTATATTTGATAGTTCTTTTGCATGATTATGCTATTTCTTTTTCCCCTCTTCGCCGTACATTGTATCAAATGAAAATTCAAGAAACTCCATCCTATGCTGTAGATGAAGGATGACAACAAACTATAGAATCATGCTCATTGTTCTATTGCTTCCTTAATGTTTATCAAAACTTTCTTTCATTCTTATTGACATCTTCTTCAATTTCAATATTTTGCTACCTAATATTGCCTCAAAAGCATATCTACGGCATTTGTCTCATTAAAAACAAAGTTAAACATAACATATAATGAACCTTAAATAAATGAAGTCAGCCTATATTAACGAGCCAAAAACTTGCCCAACAATTTAACCTTACCCCAATCATCATTATCCTGAATGCCATCAAATGTGCTTTTGATAGGTCCTATATATAGGCAAGATTTACATCCATATAAACAACAAATGCTATTCGAAGGCATATCGCACCGTCTAACATGAAATAGGTAGAATTCCACCTAATAGGCATATCAAGCACAACAACTTTTTGTTTCTAATTTTTCAAGCCCCATGCATTATTGAAACCTTTTGTACATCGTTGGTGAGTTTTCAATATAATTAATGGCACTTCTAATCTGAAAATAGCATGATGTTCCTTCTTGTTCTTTAACATGTCATGCAAAACAAAGATTAATGATATGTACAATACACCTCATATGCACATAATTCCTGTGCAAAAAGATTTGTATCCCAATTATCAAAATTCTTTTTATAAGTATGCAATTGCACCGTCATTCTTTTAAAATTGAAATAAAAAAAAAGTGAAGTAATCAACATTTCGGTTAGCCGCAGTTAAAAAAATCGAAATAACCAAAAGCCAAATTTCAATATATAACAACCAAAAATTAAACCAAATCGTTCGGTTTGATGATTTCGATTTTTGATCAATTCGGTTGATTTTCAATATTTTTCAAAATCCCTAATAATGTTCATTGTAGACAAGTTGAAAACTTTCTCCCCTAATAAATTATGAAAATAATTTTCTCCATAGCTAATTGCTCAAAACTATTTTAGTTAGAAAAATTTCTCTAAAATACACCTTCATCATATAATGTTTTAACTATTTCTACTAAGGGCCTGTTTGAATGAGCTTAAAAAATAGTGCTTCTCGAATGGTGTTTTTTATGGTGGAGATTTTTTTAAACCAAACAATTTTACGTTTGGATACAGTAGTTAAAAATGCTTTCATTTAAAGCTACTTTGGGGTAGCTTCTAAAAAAGAACCCCTTTTTAGCTTTTTTTTCTGGCTTCTGTTGTTTTTTTAAAAACCTATTCAAATACAATCTTTTTTGTTTGAAGTGTTTTTTTTTCAAAAAATAAGTGTTTTTCCTCTGAAAAAAGCCCATCCAAATAGGCTCTAAATATCATTGCTTTTATTAAGATAGCATCATCTATATGAATGATGGATGACAATTTCTGACCTGACACAATAACCAAACACAAAAATAGCGAGTTAGAATTAGGAGTTTATGGGTTGGATTAAAAATGGATCATACCCAAAAAAAAAAAAAATGAGTTGGGTTGAATTGACTCTTGGGTTACCTAAACACCCCGATTTTTTTATGGGTTAAACAACAACCCAAACTAAGTCGATTCAACCTGACCTAAATCATATATATATATATGTATGTATATATACGTATATATACAGAGAGAGAGAGAGAGATTATTATATTATATAAATAAAATTATACATTGTAACATTTTAAAAGCTATAAACTTGTAATTGACCATTAACAATATAATATAGGAAAATTATGAGGAAAGAAATAGAAAAATACAAATAATTAAAAAACAAAATGTTTTAAATATTTAAGGGCAGAGGATTGCTAAAAATAAGTGAAAATTCAATTTTAACGCAAAATTACACTTGTGTTAGCCATAAAAAAGAAATCATATATTTTTCTTTAATTATTTTATTTGCAATCCATGAAGTTTTGATATTGATTCACCTTAATATTATATGAAACTTTTCATCATAACAGTCTTTTAATACATGCCTTTAAATAATATTTTTATAAATCAGAGAAAGAAAATGAACTCAATAATTTTAGTATAAATTACAAACATATGTAGGTTGTACATAGCCGACCACAAAAAATAAAGGCATATAATATAGTTATAGAAATGAAAAATAATAAGAAATAAACTTTTAAAAAATAAATTGTAATTTCTTCAATCTTTCATTAATTGAAATTTTTATTTACCTTAGGTGAGAGGCTGAAAGTGATCATTGAAGTTCGACATACAAATTAAAGACTACGATACTCTCAGTTTTGAAACTTAATATGATAAAGAACACAAAGTATAGATTCTCGCTTTAAAATCCAAATCAAGTTGTACAAATTATTTCATGTAATTACTTGTTTTCTTACTTGTACATGCTATTAATTTTTTATTATTAGGTAAATGCTTTGTAATTATTAACGTTTTATAAGAAATTTAGTAAGAAAACATTTGCGAAACCAAAATAAAAATAATTTTAAGTAAACAAAATGGATTAGGTTATGGATTATTGGGTTAACGAGCCAACCTAATTTAAGTCGGACCAACCCAAATTGACACGAATCTAATCAAGTTGGTTTAATGTTGAGGTTTCATGGGTTTGACAAGTCATGGGTTGGGTTAAGATTGAGAAATTTTGTGTTATGCTCTTATCTCGACCCAACTCGAACTCATCCAACCCACTTGAATTGCCACCGCTATTTCATAGCTAGGAATGTATAGGGGTGATCGCGGTTTGATTTTGTTTTTTTTTTAATTAATTTAAAACCAAATTACCATATGCTGTTTTTTAAGATATTGATTTTAAATTGCGGTTTCAGAAAATAAAATCAAAGATGCGGTTATGAAGTGGTTCAATTCGGTTTGGTGCGATTTGGCTGTTTTGAACAACTAAACAAAATATTAAAGCTAAAGCAAAGAGAATTATTATTTTTAAATACTTGTAGACATTCAAATCGACATTAAAAAAAAAATCAACTATGCATAACAATAACGCTTTGAAAATAAAAAAAAGTGATAGAACTAAGTTCTTAAAAATTAGAAATACATAAACAATGCGTAGTTTCAATATGCATTCTAAAAGTCCTAGCCTCATGCATACCTAGACATTTTTATTAAATTCTAACACACACATGCACGCATACACACACATACACACACACGTTCTCAGATTAATAGCATAAGAAAGAAATACATCTGATTATGTGTGTATATAGTTGATCTTAATATAAACATGTGTGTGTGTGTGTATGGGTTTATCTACCATGGTTCTATATATATTAAATATATACATATATATGTTTGTCATGATCCTCAAGTTGAGAAATACACGTTTTCTTAGGGGTGGCAATTCGGGTGGGTCAGGTGAGTTCGTGTTGGGTTAAGATAAGGGTATAACACAAAATCTTGCAACCATAACCCAACCCATGACCTATCAAACCCATGAGACCTCAACCCTAACCCAACTTGGCTAGGTTCCGGGTTGACCTGTTTTAAATAAAAATTCCAACTTTTCTAATGAAAAAATTCAAGCAATTATAATTTACTAGTTAAAAATTTGTTTTTTTTCCCTAATTTTTCATTTGGCTAACTATACCATATATACATTTATTTTGTATGTACTATAAAAAAGCATCACTTCACTAAGTATACCGAAAATTTTGTGACAAAGAGATTTTTACATTTTATCGCAGTTTTAGAGTATCTTCACATCATGTGATGATTAATGACAAAATTCAAAATAAATAGAACTAAATAAACAATTAGTAACAAGACATTTACTAACAAATTTATTATAAAAGAAACCTAGTATAGAAAACTAAATTTGTAATTGGTTGGTCACTAAAAGGTATACATTTTTGTAGTGAATGGTCAGCTACATACAAAATACACGCATTCATTTCCTACTCTAGTTTATTTAAATTTATTTATAATATACTGTAAAAATATTTGATAAAAAAATTGCATTCAATATGAAAATAAATCAATATAAAACTTCAATGAATGCAAATAAACAATTAAATGAAGAAGATATACTTTTTTGGAGGGAAGAAGAAGATGATAACTAACATAATTATAGTTTTTCTTTCAAATTGACTTTTCACTTATTTAAAAGATTTAACGACCTCTTATCTTTAAATATCTAAAAGTTTTTGTGTGTTTAATAATTAAAAAATTCCCTATTCTATTTTTCATAATTTTTCCTATATTATATTATTAATGATTAATTATAACCTATCAAAATATTATGATTTATAATTTATACATAATATATTTTTCTCTAAACGAGAGGAAAAGGAGAAAAAAGATTTTTTAAAAAAAATGATTTGGGTCGGGTTGGGTCGTGCTGGATCGGATTGTCGGTTAACCCATAAAAGGATTTGAGTTATTTGGGTAATCCACGAGTCAACCCAACCCAACCCATATTTTTCAGGCCACTTTTGAGTTCAATTCATTTTCAACCCAACCCATGGACTCCCAATCCTAACCCGCTATTTTCAAGTTGGGTTCGTATTGGATCAGAAATTGTCACCCCTACGTTTTCTACCATGATTGTGATGATATTGTCAAGTTCATCTATTGATTGCTATGAACATTAAAATTGGATTTTACAGTTAAAAAATTACGTCTTCTATCCAAGTTCCTATTAATTTATAATCTAATTCCATTGCACTATGTGTTGCATGAGATAATCAATTATGTATCAAGCCAAATCACTAAAGAAAAGAAAAAAGAACAAAAAAAAAAAAGTACCAAACTTTCACAATTGAATTTGCTTGATTTATCCTAGGGTAGCAGTAACATCGATTTTTTGAGTTTGAGATGTAGGTACTATATTATATTCTTTATGTCAAAGAGTAAAAACCTTGTGTGAATAGAAACCTATTTCTTTAAGGATTGAGACATTGATGGAATTGATGAACTTTAGAATAGTAGATTATATTTAATATTTCTAACTATATTAGACTTAACATAGATGAATTTATTTTCCTTTTAAGTTTTTTTTTTCTTTTATTTTGTGATGGAAATATACTTTGCTACATGCATATTGCATAAATTTAAATTAGAAATTAAAAATGGTTATGGAATTGAGTTTTTAAATAATAAATTAACCACTAATGGAAATGAAACTTTTTAGAGTTTAAACAAAATAAAATAATAATATATATATATATATATATATATTATATGAGCAGTTCGATTCGGTGCAGTTGATTATCAAAATTATAACCGAACCATTATGCCATGCAATTTTGACTTGAACAATTGAACTGTAGTTTTTTAAATAAATTGATAGAGACGGTTTGGTGAGGTGAGGTTCAGGCAATTTTTTTAAAAAAATTCTCAGCCCTAGGAATGTACATAGGAAATTGTTATTTATAATCTATTCTTACTTTTGCTATTAAGAAATTGGCTAAAATGCCTATTCCTTTTTAAATGAATTTCTATTAAATTGAATGACTATACGCCCTTTTGTTTAATGTTACTCATCTTCACCTTTAGGTGAGGTCACAACGTTACTGTAACTTTCTATTTTATTTATTTATTTGTTTTATCCTTCATTTTGTCATATTTGCTTTTACGAAACAAATATTAATTGCTTAAATTTAAAAATATATATATATATGAAATTATAAAATAGAATATTAAAATCAAACAAATGAAGTATAAAAAATGTGTAATAAAGCGAAAAAAAAATAATACAGAACTCATGTTTAAATACCCAAACTATTGAGTGAAAAGCAACAAATATTATGTACATTGGAATATATAATAATGAGAATATAATGTAAATATTATAAAGAAAATAAAATATTAGATTTAATAAGAATTATACTAATAATATAAAAATGTTGTTCGTTTCCAAACATTCAGAATAGCTAAGCCCAAGGGTGGTTGAACAAATCACTATACCCATATATATGGAAATGGCAATTTTTTTGGAAATGAATATTCCTAATTTTAAATTATACCAATCGTATTATTAGGAATTGACGTGGAAATATTCATTCCATTTTCACTCAATTCCCGCATACCAATCGTGCTATAATACCATCATTCTTTTGGTAATAGAAATAAGGGTTAATTACATCTACTGTCCATCTAAAGATACGAAACTACAATTGGTCCTTCAAAAATTTTTAATATTACCAACCCATATCCTAAGGAATTCCAAAATTACAAATACCCCCTGGTCAGCAGGTTGCCGGTCAAAAACACTTGACATCAGCAAAATTCTTAATAAAAACCCGAATATACCCTTACTCTAATTTTCATACATTTTTTTTATGCGTGCCCTTTGAAATACAACTAAATTGTAGGGGTGGTATTGGTAATTTTTAAATTCCTCAGGATATTTTTTGGTAATATTGAAAAATTTTGGGGGACCAATTATAGTTTTCAATCTTCGGAAGGGTAGTAAATATAATTATCCCTAGACATAAATACTTAAATTAAAATATTAAAATGTACATACTTAAATATTTTAAATTTTCATTTATATAAATAAATATACAATGTACAAACAAGGGGCAATCTCTTCTTTTCAAAAACACAGTATACCCTGTACATGCAATAGATTGATGGTGCTTGGAGGTAGTTGTGATGGTGGTGGAAATGTGGTTCGTGGTGGTGAGAAAATCAGTTGTCAGCGAGAGTGTGGCCATCGGAAAATTGAGATCGTGACGGTTTAATTGCTACAGGTTTTGTTGGTTTTTACAAGCATTTATTTTTCAATTTATTTTTTATTTTTTCAAAGTTAAAAATTATGGGTAAGATCAAAAGTTAATGAAAAAATAACCGAAAACCGGCTGCTCAGGGGGGTATTGGTAATTTTAAAATTCCTTAGAGTATGTCTTGGTAATATTAAAAATTTTTGGGAACTAGTTGTAGTTTTCAATCTGCTGAGGGGTAGTAGATGTAATTATCCCAAATTAAAAATTAGCGGTAAAATCGAAAGTTCATGAAAAAATGGCTGAAAACTGGCTGACGGAGGGGGGGGGGGGTAGGTATTTGTAATTTTGGAATTGTTCAGGGTATGGATTGGTAATATTGAAATTTTTTGGGGGATCAACTATAATTTCGTAACTTTAAAGGATAGTAGATATAATTAACCCTAGAAATAATATTATTATCTTCACTATTCACACTTGCAGTATCTAATTACAATACTATCTGTTTTATTACTAATATTATCACAATCTTCATTACCCATTACTACGGTTATTGTTATGTCGTCATATCATAACAATACTATTATAGAATTGAATATTACATAATTCTTTGAACGTTTTATTCCCTTATTGTGATATTTTAGCAACCATGCAACGCTTATAAGCTCGTTTTAGTTTTTTCAATGTTTGCATTTTGAGCTTAAGTACAACAAATCTTTTTGAATGTGTGTGTCAACATTTTAATTAGTATTATAAGATATTTCGAGTTGATCGTATATATAAAAAAAATCAGTTTTTTTTTTTTTTTTGCTTAAAGGAAATTTCAATTTAGAATTTGAGCTGTGCTTTGTAAACTACACCACTCGCAAAAAGACAAACTCCACGTGATGGCATAATCGTAAATTACCTTTAATAACAATTAACAAAATCCTATCAAATATACCCTGCTTATAAAAGCATTTAAGGTAATGAATGTGTCGTATAATGGTGGCAAAATAGTTTTTAACCCATCGGTCTAAACCAATATATTTTAAAATGAGTTTAGTTGGATGTCATATAGTTGAAGTTGATATTGGATTTTAAATAAAAATGGATTGATATCAGATTCCTAATGAGTTAGTCCATATACAAAATCTTAATTTTCTGTATTTGATTTTAATTTATTTCAGTATTAAACTTATAATTATTCAATTTCAATGATTTTAAAAAGTCATTATTAACCTTGTGAAAATATATAATTACATTTTGAAGGAGAAAATACTAATTTTAAAATATTTTTTTAATTATCGGTTAATTTACTTATTTTAGAGGTACAATTATAAATAATTTTGTTATTTTATCTAAAAACAAATATAATTAAACTTTCAACACATATTACAACCTCAATATATACACAATTTTTATATACACACACGCGCATTATACATAAATAAAATAAATATTTCAAATCTCAACGAAACTATTTTTTTATGATTGTGTGTATGTGTGTATGTGTATGTATGTATAGAAATACATGAACATTATACATGAATCAAGGAAATATATAATTGTGTATATTACACACTACTACACATATGGTGATAAAAAAAATAGTAATGCATAGAACTTGTGACTTTTGCTAAAGATATGCAAGAACCATATATTGGATTTATTAAGAACCATAATGAATCATCTAAAACCCGTATTAACCCAACTCAATATTGAAATTAGTCATTAGTCCAACTCAACATAACCTAAATCCAACATAGTCAATAGCCACTACTAATATTGTACCATAACAAACAAGCTTGTGTAATGCCTGACTTGAGGACTCAACATACTAATGGAATGAAACGGGTTATGAGCGTTGTATTGAAACAAACACACATATATATATATATATTATTAAATTATTATCATTATTGTTTTACAAAAAACGGCCATGCTATTGCTACAACTATTATCATTGGTAACAATAATACAATTTTTTTTATATAAAATTACACATCCCCCACCCTTCCCACACGGAAAATTCTTCTAAGCACTCAATTTGAGTCCCACATATTCACTAAATTATTCAAATTACGTTATATCATTAATTTATTTATGAAAATAAATATCAAAACAACTAAAATATAATACAATCTTAAATTTTTAGTTCCTAATTGGGACCAAAACACTGAATTCATATAAGATTCCCCCCCACCCTCACCCACTCGAGACAACATCAGTTAGGCAGTGCCCAATCAGATAGCATGAACAATTCCTCATCACAACACCTTGGTTAGGAAAACTCCATGAATATTCTTGTAGTAATACACACCTCTTTGTGGAATATCTTAATAATAATAAAATGAAATACCAACTTTACCCTTATAGTTCTTCACCTTAGTTAGATTTAGACCTTTTGGACAAGAAGCATGAGTATCCACCAATAGCATTCGAAAGACATTCTTTGAGCAGGTAGTGACTTTGACCGCTGTCAATGTTACAACCTTTGCCTTCATTTGTACTTAAAATATGGTCACGCTTTTGTAATAACTTTATTTACTATTTAACTCGTACATTTACTTTTTGACACAACTTTGGATTCTAATGAAAAAAGCACTTTACGCTTTCATATATTATTTATAATTTTCTTTCTCACTCTATTGTTTGTCTTTTTCCCTACCATTATACCAATATATATATGAATGTTTGTTTTTTGTATAAATTTTTGTCTGGTCAATAGTGTCGCACGAAGTTTTATATTATTATATTTAATAATTAAAATATATATTTATAATAATTAAAAATATAAATAATGATGTTATAATAATTAAAAATATATATTTATATTAAAATAATGATTGATTGTATAAATATATGTATGTGTATATTAAATAACATGATGATTCGAAATGTGTAGAATTTTTCAAAATAATTTAGGAAGTGTGAAATTTGAGTAAATATCTGGTATTGTTTTGCGAGTTGATAATATTGCCCTAAAAAATAATATTCCAATTCGTAAGATTTGGAACAAAATCTAGGATATAAAATTTGTTTTCTCAAAGACCAAAATAATCCTGGAACCAGTTAACAGTATTAGACAATGCTTAGTTTTTATCTAGAAGCGTGCATTTCGAAGAAAAACATCATATGTAAATAATAAAGTCCATGTAAGAATTTTTCGAAAGAAGTGAGCAATTTGGGATGTGCTTCAACTAAGACTTACTTGCATCAAAAATATAATTTTGGGAAAAATTTGACAGAGGATCGAGGTATTTAAAAGTTCTTATTTGTCGTAATAACTATTGAGGTATTTATAGTTTAGGGCTTTAGTAAATTGATAGTATAAAAGACAAGAATATTTATATTAATTTTCTAGATTGCTTTAGGTAGTTGAATCCAAATGGTTGGATACACTGTTTGGGGATTGAATGGATGGAAAACCTATATAGTTAGAGTGATTGCATTAAATATAATGAAAGCTCAATAAAATTTAATGAAATGCCTAATTATTGAAGCAATAAATGTTCATACGAGCTGATGTGATCTTCATTTAATACCCATATTTAGCTTGGATTGAGTGTTCCATTAGGGACGAAGCCAATTCCCTAAAATTGAATGGTGCCCATACTTAAGGTGTCTAAGCTAAACCCTTATGGGATGATCTCTCAAGGGGATGGGGGGATTTGACCCCAACAAATCCATTAAAGAACATTCGAGTTGTGAGCACAAAATTATGTATGTGGTTCAAACTGAGACACACTGCTTGAAATGAAACATATAATAGGTTTATATTATGCTAGACCGATGGATTGTGCCACAACAAGTTTTTACGTAATTAAACATAATATAGTAGGTAAAAAATATACACTTAAATAAATAAATATTTTAATTAATGTAATGACTGGTGATATGAAATGATTAAACTACCTCTTTCTCAAAAGGATATGAATTCAATTTGGATACATAAAAACATTGCCATAAAAAAAGCATTAGCCAACATTTGATTTACTCCTTTTAAATAGGAAAACAATTTTACCCAATTTATACTCCATGCGATTGAGACCACACCATTACATGTCATCCACAATCATTGGTTTGTTTCCCATTATATATATATATATATATATATATTATTAAAGTCGGGAAAGCCAAAGCATAAACAAAAAATGCTATGGCGACACATGGAAAACCAAGTCCACTCCCCACCTACCCCACCCCCCACCCCTGAACATGCAAACATGTCCAGTCAACCTATACACAAACTGTTACACACATAAAAAAAACACACTAAAAACGTTTTCTGCAGCTGTCCCCGGTCTACTGCGGCTTATAGACTGAGCGATAGAGAGACAGAGAGAGAGAGAGAGAGAGAGAGAGAGAGAGAGAGAGATAATGGGGACCTACAGGATATGCATGTGCTTCACGCGGAAGTTCAGGGTAACGGAGGCGGGGCCGTCGGAGGACGTGAAGGAGGCGTTCGCCAAGTACGCCGAGGGTGGGGCCCACATGACGGCGGAGCAGCTGCGGAAGTTCAAGGTCGAGGTCCAGGGCGAAGCGGACGACGCCTCCACCGCCGCCGCGGCGGAGACGATCCTTCAACAGATCCTCCAGAAGCGCCACCACATTGCCAAGTTCACGCGCCACGCGCTCACCCTCGAAGACTTCCATCACTACCTCTTCTCCGCCGACCTCAATCCCCCAATCCATAATAAGGTATCCTCTGTACAATTTGAATGGGCTTCCTGTAATTTGGATTGACTAATTGTTTCCAGTTAATTTTATTTTATTTTATTTTTCTGAATGTTTTTATGCAATTTTTTGGGCCCGCCTCCGATTATCGTGGTGGAATGTTGGATTATATATATACGTGAGAAAGTTTGCTGGAAGTTTGAGATTGGGGATTTTTTTTATAAATTTTTAGTGCAGCATAATTTGATCAAAGTTTTGCTTTTCTTGAATTATATTATAGTTCTTATTTTGTTGAATTGAAGTTGTTATGGGATCTTGAGACTGTTTCTTTATCCCAGCAATTAAAATAATAATAATAAAATTTAGATCTTGCAGCTGAACTTGTTTTTTTGGTAGAAACTGAAGTAAGAATGACTCTTTTTGTTGTTATGATTGTCATCTTTGAATATGCTCACTGTTTATTTGGATATGTAATAAGGGCGAAGCTCGCGTGAAAGAATAATCAAAGTCTAACAAACCTAGTAAGGACGAGATATATGCAAAACTGCGTGCTGCGATATTGTATAATTCGGCCATTACTTGAACAATAGAACTTGTATTTTGCTACCATTGTTTGATCCTGTTTTGATTTTGCATCTTAGTTGAAGCTAAGTAAATTTTCTGTTTTCAGGTTCACCAGGACTTGACTGCTCCTTTGTCTCATTATTTCATATTCACGGGGCATAATTCTTACCTAACGGGGAATCAGCTCACAAGCGACTGCAGTGATGTCCCGGTTATAAAGGCACTGAAGAAGGGAGTGAGGGTGATAGAACTCGATATCTGGCCAAATTCTACAAGGGACGATGTGCATGTTCTTCACGGAAGGTATATACATTTTTGTGTATAGTTGATCAAGATTCTTGTCATTTGAATTCCTAGCACCTTCATTGATTCACACCACCCCCCCCCCCCCCTTCCAAAAACACACACAACCACTGACCCACCTACCCACACACACACACACCCCACCACCAAATCAAAACAGAATCCCATCTCCTTGTCAAATTAATGATTATAGAACATCCCAGATCAGCGTAAACTTTGGAAATCTACCGATTCATTTTGTATAAGACAAGGGTTGCTACTTATAGGACTTCAAACAACAAAAAACATAGAAAAGTAATCGAATTTATTTTGCCTAAGTAATCGCATAGGTAAACAAAACCACATAAACACAAATAATTTATTTATTTATTTTTTTAAAAAGAATTATTGATATAGCATAGTTTAGTTAAAGGTATAGTAACTGATCTGCTCAAAAGTTATAATGAAATCTTCCTCGTTTCTTGGAAGTACTTGCTAGTCGTTTAGTAAGCATATCGTGAAATGTTTGCATAATTACATCCTACCTCAACTTTTGTCTCACCACAGGAACCACCCCTTGCAGTCAACTTTTGTCTTGCAGGTAGACCCTCTAAAAAATCAATGGCAAAGGTGGATTCTGTAATTACGCTAACCTTAGGTAACCTAAGTGTATTTGTCCAAATCTCCCGGGGAGGGGGTGGGTAGATGTAATTGACCCAGAATTAAATGAAAATAACGGTGATTTGGTCGACTGTTAGTGATTTCAAAATAAACAGAACTAGCAGAGTCATCCCCACCTGATAGATGGCAAATTAATCCTCTGTCCTATTGAACTTCTCATTTAACTCTCAAGCAGAATCCAGGATGCCCAGAAACCGACTGCCATGTCACACTCTTTACATCATTCTTAACTCACCTCGTACCATATGTATATATGTTGACATTTATTGCAGTTATGCAGTAAGACTTTTAACACTTTTATTTCATGGGGGTTTACAGTAATTCATAGCTGACTGATTTTAACCTTAATACCTTAAAGAAATTTTGGAACAAATACAAAACAGGATGGAATGCTTAGAAAATGTCAGTTTTGCTGTTCACTTGATTTACTATTTCAACCTTTTTTTTCCCCCGATTTTTGCTTCATCAGATTATGGTCCATGAATTGTATTTCACTTTGTTCTAACACTCGATATAGAACTGTGACAGCTCCAGTGGAGCTCATAAGATGTTTAAAATCAATAAAAGAGCATGCGTTTTCTGCCTCTCCATACCCTGTCATAATAACACTGGAAGATCACCTTCCCCCTGATCTGCAAGCTAAAGTTGCTCAGGTGAATAATTTTCTATACAATGACAGGATCATACACACACACACAATTTCTTTAAGGACACAACCTTGACTTGAATAATCTTTGTATTATTTTTTTGTAGATGCTCACTCAAACATTTGGCAAGATGCTTTTCTCTCCAGAATCAGACTGCTTAAAAGAATTTCCTTCACCAGAAGAGTTGAAACATCGGATCATTATTTCCACAAAACCTCCAAAGGAGTACCTTGAAGCTCAGGCTAGTATTAAGGAAAATGAGAATAGTTCGCAAAAAGAAAAGGATTCCGATGATGATGATGTATGGGGCAAGGAGCCTTCAAGCCTCACAGCTGATCAAGAAGATGAAGATAAGGTACATAATTACTAAATGATTGCCTCATCTAAAAGCTTAAGCTATTAGAGAGAAGTGACATTAAATAATTAATATCTCTTAAATGCCCCTGCATGTGCACGTGATATTCTTCTTTTGTGAAAACTTACTTTGTTTGTTGTTTTTTTTTTCTGTTTAAAATAAATGAGTGGCGGTGAGATTTGAGCGCTAAACCTCTTGATTGGCTTTGCCCTGATACATATTAAATAGTTGTCTTGTCTAAAAGCTTAAGCTATAGAGAGGAGTCATTAAATGCTTAATATCTCTAACAACATGTGTTTTTCTCATCACAAACATAAGCAGGATTAATCTTTAATTATTCGTATTGTTTGCAGATTGACAGTGAAATTACCTACTCAAATCCAAATTATGAAGATGATGATGACTGTGATAAAGCACCTGAATACAGACGGCTCATAGCTATTCATGCCGGGAAACCCAAAGGAGGGATGAAGGAAGCACTAAAAATAGAACCAGGCAAGCTGAGGCGCTTAAGTCTTAGTGAGCAAGCTCTTGAAAAAGCTGCAGAATCTCACGGAACAGACATAGTGAGGTACTTTCTTAAAGTAGCTGGATCAAATTGCAGGATAATTACACTCCTACGCTTGAGTATGGAGGTCGTTTTCTTTGTTTGCTGTTTTAATAGTCTTGACTTTCACTAGGTTCACCCAGAAAAATATTCTTAGAGTGTATCCGAAGGGGACTCGGTTTAACTCATCAAATTACAAGCCCCAAGTTGGTTGGTTGCATGGAGCTCAAATGGTTGCGTTCAATATGCAGGTTTGATATCCTTTTTGCAATAATGACGGCAACAACCCATGTAACGATATACAATGAACAAATATCCAGTTTTGGTTTTAAAATTATACATACCTCCCTTGTGACTTATTTCCACCTAATAGTTACCTCCTTTTGTTGATTAGTATGCATGGCTATGTAATTATAATTCAAATTTTAATAAACTTTTCAAGTTGTTGTGGATGATATCAATGTTTATTGATAGAATTCTCCAATGGTCCAAAGGGGGTATTTGTAATTTTGGAGTTAAGAAGGGAAATTTGTGTAGTTGCACATGTACAGGAAGGTCACTGTAATTGGATTCATTTTTTGGGGAATTTTTGAAAAGCATCTTACAGTGCTACAAATTTGAAGCATTGTTTTTGAAGTTAAATGTAAATCATGTGATCTTGTTCTGTGGCTTAACAATAGTTATTCATGGTGCAATGATAGGGTTACGGTAAATCGCTTTGGTTGATGCAAGGGATGTTCAGGGCCAATGGAGGCTGTGGTTATGTGAAAAAGCCTGACATTTTGATGAACATTGATTCAAACTACGGCGTGTTTGATCCTAAAGCAAAGTACCCTGTCAAGAAAATCCTAAAGGTAAAAGAAACATCTCAAGATACATGTTTTTGTACTCCTCTCATAGTATCTTTGATCTGCTAATACTTACATGACAGGTTAAAATATACATGGGGGATGGATGGCATATGGACTTTAAACAAACTCACTTTGATATGTATTCGCCCCCCGACTTCTACACTAGGGTAAGCCGATTGCCATTCTATTGAATTGCTTTGCCTCTTTATCTTATTCTATTTGGGTCAATTAGATACTGTTTGAGTGGCCAGATATCAATATATTCCTACTGGACCAATGATACTGTTTTCACATACAACTATAGTCCTGTATAAATTACCCAAATTTCTCCTCTTGGTTTCAAAATTTCCAAAACCACCCTTTCTCCACTGAAATTTGATCAAAACTGATAGAATTTGTCAAGAGACTTGATGTCATTGACATGTGCGAGAGCAATTCGGGAAGTGTATTAAGTTTAAAATATGGCATCATTAAACTATGGATAATAATTGAGTGAGGGGTTTAGCATAAGACAGAGATAAGTTATGAGGGAGATATGTGTAAATTTGAAACCAAGAAGTGAAATTTGTTTAAGTAGACATGATTTCCAAGAGATGTCTGTAATTATTTTTGTTTCTCTTTGTCAATTTTGTATGCCGATAAATGTTGAAAAACTTTCAAGTTAGGCGACATTTGTTTATGGTTGTATTCTCAATGCAGGTTGGCATAGCCGGTGCGCCGGCGGATAACATCATGAAACAGACCAAGAAAAAGGAGGACGATTGGACTCCTGTTTGGAACGAAGAGTTCACTTTCCCACTAACCGTTCCCGAGCTAGCTCTATTACGAATTGAAGTACACGAGTATGACATGTCTGAAAAGGATGACTTTGCGGGCCAAACATGTCTGCCAGTTTCGGAGTTGAGGCCCGGAATACGAGCGGTTCCTCTCTGTGACCGAAAAGGGGAGAAGTATAACTCTGTGAGGCTTCTCATGCGTTTCGAAATTTCATCAACATAAATATTGTGGTGTGGTTTCATGTTTGTTCTAGCAGGCCCTCTCTGTTCCATTGATGCTATCATTTGGGAAAGGGGCCTTTTTCTTTTGTCTTGGTTTGGAGGATTTGGTGCTTGTTTATATGATGGAGAGAATGTAGGAAAAGGGAGAGGGATTCAGTCTTGTGTGTGTGTGTGTGTGTGTGTGTTTCCTTATTCGTTATTTATCATCTTAGAGGCAATTTGGCTAACCTCGTAAAATGCTTTTGGACTTTATGAGCTCATACGTCTGAATTTGAAAAATAAGTAGTCAGTGTTAAGAGGGTTTTTTATTTTATTTTATTTTATTTTATTTTTTCAAAATATTACTCCAGTTAAAATAATTCTCATTATATCACTCTCTCAAAAATATTTCTCATATTATTACTCATATTGCCATA
The DNA here is from genome assembly GCA_026212405.1 of Petrea volubilis. NCBI lineage: Eukaryota > Viridiplantae > Streptophyta > Magnoliopsida > Lamiales > Verbenaceae > Petrea > Petrea volubilis. The sequence goes on from CM047880.1 coordinate 4,949,577, forward strand.
AACATTGTCATGTAAGCAAAAAATTATTAGTTGGAATTTTTGTTAGCCTTTAAGAGTCCTTTTTTTCCCCCTACCTTTCTGAGTTCTAGATAGTCTTTTTATTATTTTTATTTTAATTTATCTTTTTTATTTTTTACTTATTACTAGTATTATATTCATAATACTTAATTTAACTATCAAATTGTCAAATAATTATGAAACTATAATAAGAGTTTAAAAGGGAGGTATTATAAATTAATTGTCTCATATCTAAGTACAACTATATATGGTTGTAGATTTTAGCTTGAAATATTAATTTTTATTGCTTGAAAGTGTGATTATAGTACAAAAAGTGTTGCTTTCAGCTCTTTACATAGCAAAAGATGAAAAACAGAAAAAAAGGACTGATAAATTTAATAATTTGTGAACAAAGTAGAAGCGAAAATTAAATCAGTTTGTATTATTATTGAGAAATTAAAATAATTATTATAAATGTTACCATACCATATTGAATCCTCAACAATCATTTTCTTTTCAAAATAAAATAGGCTACAAAGTAAAATTTAATTGCCCAACAAAAAGTATTAACTAGATTTATGTAGTCAAATTAGAATTTAAACTTTCGAAAAAAAAGAGAATTATTATTTTATAATCTCTTATTAAATTCTTGATATAAATAAAAAAATGAAAAAAAATACTATTGGTTCTTATCTTACTACTATATAAAGTCTAGATTAATGATTAAAAAAACAGTAAAATTTCAAAACAATATGCTACTTGGTCGTAGAAATTGGTGTGAAGAAAAGCTGCATGAAAGTTTGATACATTAGTGTAAATGGTACGGGGAAAAAATGAAATTACAACTACTAAATAGTCATGGGCCTATAAAGTAGGGAAAAAGAAAAAAAAAATCCAATTAATAATTTTTTTGCCTACATGGCAATAAAGTAATAATATGAGAAATACTTAAGTGGGCAATAGTTTGGGAAT
>CM047880.1:4951045-5078129 GCA_026212405.1 Petrea volubilis
CAGGTTTGTCTGTTTAAAAAAGAAAATTAAATAAAGAACGTGGGGGAAGTGCGGTTTCATGGGGCAAATGCATCATACCATTCATGCTTCATTTTGAAAGAATTCACACTTCCAGTACATCTATTGCGCCTATAGTATGGATGATATAATTTAATTGCAGGATTAAGGATTAAGTTGAGAGAGAAAGAGACTAGAGAGAGAGAGAGGGGGGGGGGGTCACAAAAATTTCGGCCATAATTTTGCAAACCCTAGCCCTACCCCAACTAGAGAGAGAGAGAGAGAGAGAGTTGTTGTGCGTGATTGCGTCGTTGCATTCCTAGAGTGCTGCCGCCACCAATGTGTGATGCAAGAGAGAGCAGAGACTTGATAGGGAGAGGGAGAGCTGCATAGGCTAGAGGGTGAGAGAGAGAGCTGCGTATAGAGAGTGTGTTTCGACTACTAATTCAATTTTGACCAATTTTTAAATTTTGGATACCCGATTGGGTATTTTGAATACGAGGTTCTTACTCGATACCCATCCTAATGTTTTTATTGCGCATCCGACGAGACTCGATCGGGTGTATATCGATCGGAATACACCTGCTTAGGTTTATAAAATTGGGCTACGATCAGGTATATCCCAATCAGGACCCACCTAAACTTGTTTCATAAAATCAATTCAGGTACACATACTTGACGTGAAACACCCACTCCTAGATGCGGTTAGGTAGATGGTAACGAGGTAGTGGTATTATAGGCAATCTTTCATGACGTACGGCAATGTCAAGTGGTTTTTATGAAAATTGAAAAACAAAGAAGAAGAGTGAGAAAGAAGAAAAAGAAATAGAATGAGAAAAGTATAAGGAAATAGGGAATGTTATGATTGTTGGGGTTGCGCAAGTGCATGCAGTCGCACAAGTAATATAAGATGGGTAGAGTGTCGAATCCTACAGGAATTGTGATTTGGCTTGTGAAAGTGACTTGTGCTATTTAGCTAAATTGATTGATATGGAATGATTTGTTTTTTGACTTAAAACTAAAGTCAAAACAAGTACTAAACATATAAATTAACTTGAGGTGACAAAATGAGTTAGGAACCATTGGTCCAACCCAATTTATATAATTTTGGGTTGGGTTGGGTCTAACATATTTTAAAGTGGGTTGGGTTGGGTTGTGTCTCGTTTGGTTGATGTTGACAATGAGTGATAGATGGGTTGATGATGGGTTGATCACGGGTTGTAAATGGGCTATCCCATAAACAAAAAAAAAATTATTTAATTTCAATTTATTTTAATATTTTAAAACCATTTGAAGAGTATGGGAACTAATAATTTAGATTTTATTTTTATTTTTTTACCTTGATTAAACATACAATAATCATGCATTGAACTGCCTAAAAATCATATCAAACCCATTTACAGCCCACCTCCAACCCACTTTCAACCCAACCCCATCTTCAACCCACCTTTTGAAATCCATCTTCAATCCAACCCGCCCAATAGCCACCTTTAAAATTAACTCTAACAAATTGAAAAGTCAAACAAATATCCAATATGGCGAAATTCAAGTGCAAGGTAGGTTCATTAATCTAATTCATATTCCAATCCAATCCCTAGACTAAATGATGTTATGGTTGTGTGAAGTCGTGAGCATCATAGAATCATCTCATGCAATCCCTTCTACGCCTAAGGACTAACCAGTTCTCACTCAATTAATCCAAGCACTAGGAAGTATTTGTATAAAATTTAACACCGCCCTAAGGCTCAATTAATATTAAACTCATTCTCATATAGTTTTAATATCAATTGATTTCGTTTAATCAGAGAAGCAATTGCGAATCGTCACCCGACCTTATCAACGATTCTCAAATTCAATAATTAGGAGTAATCAAGCCCTAATCCAGCACTACAACCATTAAACCAAATTCACACACTAAACACACAAAATCATTCAAATCCAAGGGGTTTTCATAGAATAGGAAATAAGAAAAATTATACCATCCCTTACACTTGAAATTAATCTAGTTCATGATGGATTTAAAAACAAGAACAGAATCTGAAAAAGAATGCATAAAGGAGAAGAAATAAAACTCGTTTAGTGGAGAATGCATATGTGAACTTCCCTCCAATTGAAGCTCTTTACTCTACCTTCAATTCTCTTCAATCTCTATCTTGAGAAGGTAGAAAACTCACTCAAAAAAATTGAAAGACGAATTTCTGATCTCTCAAACCCTAGGAAAAACATAACAATCATTTGTGCTTTAATCTGGACTTAAAAGAGGCAGAGAATTCATGGCTAATCCGTGGCTAATAGACACGGATTAGAGACGGACTAGACATGGACGGGATAAACGCTATGAAAAAAATTAACCACGAATTATTCCATGGCTAATTTGTGGCTAAAATGTTGTATATTTTATTTTATTAAAAAATATTTTTTAATAGAATATTTGGCCATGAATTAGCCACGGTCTAACCCTGGCTAACGGCCATGGATTAGCCACGGCAAAACCGTGGTTAAGGTTAGCCACAACCTAGCCATCGCTAATGGCTAATTGACCATGGCTTAGCCACGGCCAAATCATGACTAAGGTTAGCCACGGTTAGGCCATGGCTAATGGCCACGGATTAGCTATGGCCAAACCGTTGCTGATAATTTTTTTTAAATTATTTTATTTGTACTCGATTTAATGGGTTCTTTGAAGAGAAACGTTTTATTCTATTTTCTAAAGTGTTGTACTATGCTTGACAAATAATAACCCTCATTTAATTTTCTATTATCAATCAAATAAATATTTTAATTAATTAATTGATATATAACTGATCAATGTTAGTGATTGTGTGCTATTCAATATATATATATATATATATATATCATTTCGAATGAGGAATGATTATTTCAATTATTTGATAATATTATAATGTTCTATTGATCGAACTAATACTCAACTTATGTTTCATAATTATTGTAATATCACAATATTTTGGATTATATATACTACATATATAAGTGGATATATATGTATGCGAGTTCATTACATCATTTACATGCATATCATCATTTACATATGGTTACTTGTTCATATGTACGAGTTAATTATCTAATTTTAAAAGTTTATAATTGATAAAATGTCATAACTTATATTTTAGTTTTATCAATAATTCATCAACGTATGATTGTCATTGATATTTAATAATATTTTAGTGTAAAATTAAAAGGGAGCCACCGATGTGTATTAGCCATGGTCTGACCGTAGCTAAACCGTGGCTTGTGTGGTTAGCCACTGTCTGGCCTTGGCTAATGCCCACAAATCGTGGCTAAAGTTAGCCACGGCCTGACCGTGGCTAATCCGTGTCCTAGGCCGTGGCTAAATAATTTTTTTTTTAAATTATTTTATTTGTGCTCAATTTAATGTGTTTTTTTGAAGGGAAACATGTTAATATATTTTCTAAAGTGTTGTATTATGTTTGACAAATAATAGCCCTAATTTAATTTTCTATTATCAGTCAAATAAATCTTTTAATTAAATTGATATATAACTGATTAATGTTAATGATTGTGTGATAATCAATGTATATATATATGATCGTTTCAATTATTTGATTATATTATAATGTTCTATTAATCGAATCACTTTGAAACGTGGCTAAACATAAATTTGAAACATATTAGCCCTAGATAAATTTTTTCAGAACATTAAAAAGAAAATTAAGCTGTGGCTAATCCGTGGCTTGGCCGTGGCTAAAACAGATCAGTGGCTTGTTTTGGCCATGGGTTAGCCACGACCTAGTCATAGCTAATTTAGATCGATAGCCTATTTATCCACAATTAGGCCGTGGCTAAATTTTTTTTATATATTCTACACTTGAAAAAAAAATTTCCTCCTCCTTCTTCTTTTTCCCCCAAGGTACCCCCCACCCCACCCCACCCCCATCCCCCCAACTCCATCCCACCCCTGTCTGCCCCCCACCCCTCCCCTGCCTTACCTCCAGCCCACCTCTCACTCCTCATTCCCACCCCCGCCAGCACTTCTCTGTGCGGCGGCACCTCCACCGCTGGTGATTGCAGGCGTTAAAGGAAGCGATCGTTGTGCTCCCCCCTCCCCCCTCCCCACCTCCCCCAAACCTGTCACCCCCACCCCAATTATTTTTTTTTTGTTTTATAATTTGAAAAATATTTCTAACTTTTTTTTTGTTTGTTTTGATTTTTTGTAATTATTGTTAGGTTTTATATATTCACAATTTTTGGAGGTTCCAAAATTGAAGGTATGTTTTAAATTAGTCAATATTGGAGTATTTATATGTTATTAATAATCTTACTGACGTTTTATATTCATTGTAATTTTTTAGTATGAGAATAATGATGTTAGTATTATGTTTGACATTTGTAGTGAATTTACGTTTCATATTACGTTTGATATGTTAATATAATGACGTTAGTATTAGTTATGTTTGACATGTTAGTGTTATGTTATACATTATAGACATTTTAGTGATTTTGTTCGTGAATAAGGATTTCAAATATGAGATGTGTGTTTGTAAGATGATATATATATTGCTTATGAGATATGTTTTGATGAGTATATGTATGTTTGTTGGCAAAGTTTAAATATGAATTTCAGTGTTGACTAAATGACATAATCATGTTGGTTACAAAAAATAGATAATATTCGTGTGAGTCGAAGTTGGATGTACGATCGGTTATTGCCCGACCAAACAGACCTTACAAATGAATTTTGTTGGGTTTGAGTGAGTTTATTGAATTTGCAACCTCATCACCACAATTCAAACTTGACAGTGACTATTTTAGGTGTCCGTGTTTTAAATGTGAAAATGAAAAATACAAGAATGCTAGTAATGTAAAATATGATCTTTTGGGGTATGGATTTCAACCAAATTATTGGTACTGGACTCCACATAGAGAGATTGCTTCAAAAAATTGGAATGTTGATGTTGTCAGTCTAAGTACTTACAATCATGTCAATATTATAGAAGGGTTAAGAAATTATAAAAAATTGGTCTATGATGCTATGGAATAGAATGATTTTCATGAAAATATGCCGCGGCAGAATTTTGAGCGAAATACTGCTGGAACGAGTCATATTGTTGAACAACCTCATAATAACGAACCTCAATAATTTTATGACTTATTGGAGGCCGCACATCGTCCCTTGTGGTCGGGGTATGAGTCACAGACAGAATTATCACTCACTCTTCAAATGATGACATTGAAATTAGATTATAATATGCCACAGAGATGTTTTGATAGAATGTCTGAACTTATAAAAACATCAAATCTTATAGACAATCATGTACCCAACAATTATTATGAAGCCAAAAAATTAACGAGAACATTCGGACTGGCATATCTAAAAATTAATTGTTGCATTGAGGGGTGTGTGCTATTTTATAAAGAACATGCACATTTGGATGCATGTGCATTCTGTCAGCATCCTAGATTTAAACCATCTCGTACGGGTAGCATTAAACGTGTTCCTTACAAAAGAATGCACTACATGTCACTAATTCAAAGGTTGAAAAGTTGTATGCCACGGGAAAATCAGCCGAGCAAATGAGGTGGCACCAGGAGAATACAACAAAGCTCGGTGTTCTTTGTCATACTTCGGATGGTATAGCGTGAAAGCATTTCAATGAGAAACATCCAGACTTCGCCGCTGAACTAAGAAATATTAGACTTGGATTGTGTGCTGATGGATTTAATTATTTCAACCAAACATCAAAATCATATTCTTGTTGGCTAGTTATTATTACTCCTTACAACTTACCTCCTGAAACATGCATGACTGCTCCATATATATTTCTGACATGTTTGATTCCTGGGCCGCGCAATCCAAAGGATAGAATTGATGTGCATTTGCAACCTTTAATTCACAAGTTGAAAGAGTTGTGGTCAGATGGAGTTGAACTTTCGATGTCTCGAGGAGACACAACTTTCGTTTAAGAGTCGCCCTTATGTGGATAATTAATGACTTTCCTGCATATGAAATGTTGTCGGGGTGGATGACGTGCAGGAAACTGACATGTTCAATATGCATGCACAATACAAAATCATTTAGGTTGAAGCATGGTGGAAAAATGACGGGGTTTGATTGCCATTAATATTTTTTGCTTTCTTAAGAGGGAGACGTGAGTGATCTGCTCCTCCTTCTTGAATGGCGGGTGGTTGAACTTGAGATTTTGTGCGTCACTTGCCAAAAGTAACCGATATACCCGTAAGACACTCAAAAATACCAGGTTAAGGTGTGGACTACAATTGGACCAAACAATGCATTTTTTGGGAGTTGCCGTATTGGAAGGATAATCTCGTCCGCCATAATTTGGATGTAATGCACACTGAATTTTTTTTTTTCAATAACATAATAAAAACTGTAATGGATGTAAAAAACAAAACAAAGGATAATGAGAAGGCTAGACTTGACTTGTTGGAGTATTGTAGGTGTCCGGAGTTACATCTACAGTATCTTTCAAACGGTAAAGTGTTGAAACCACGAGCCACTTTCATTTTAAATGTTGAACAACAACGAGAATTATGTGATTGGCTTAAATGTTTGAAGATGCCTGACGGTTATGCATCGAATTTGGAAAATTGTGTTGATCAATCTGGAACTAACTTGCACGGTATGAAGAGTCATGACTGTCACGTCTTTATGCAACATTTGCTCCCAATAGCGTTAAACGCACTCCCACAGAATGTTTGGAAGCCATTAATTGAAATAAGTCAATTTTTTAAAGAATTGTGCTCAACAGAGTTAAGTAAGGGAAATCTACTACAATTGGATAGTAACATTCTCATCATTTTATGCAAATTGGAAAGCATTTTTCCGCCTGACTTTTTTGACTCAATGGAGCACTTGACTGTACACCTGCCGTTTGAAGTTGTAATGTCCCCGATACTTCCTACTATTTTAGAATTTATTATATATTATGTTTCATGCAATATTTTAAAAACTATTATATATAGTTTAATATTTTATGCAATTATTATGTGACTCTTATTTTATATGTGTGAATTATATGTGATTTCATGATTAAATGTGCATTTGCTCTACATGCATTTTAGCAATGTGATTATCTGTTTAGTCCATAATTATTAATATATTGCTATTATTATTATTATTATTATTATTATTATTATTATTATTATTATTTAAAATCGAGTATATTTATAATAATATCATTTATTTTCAAGATTGATATCATAAATCCTATTTGATGAGTCAAGTGCCATTCATCATGCCACGTCATCGCAATCTCCCAAAAGTCACAAATCCGCTAAGTATGGAATTGCCGCCCTCGAAGCCGTCAAGGCCCTCGAAAGGGCACACACACAGCCAGCCTCGTTCCCTTAAGAAAACCCACAAGACAACAGGTTAGCAAGGGTGCCCTCGAGTGGAGAGATTGCCCTCGATGGCGCTCCCATCGAGGGCCAAATCCCAGACTTAACCGTTGCAAAGATGGGAACTTTGACGGGACGAGTACAGCTGGAGATTACTGACAGGCGCAGCCCACTGCCACCTACTGCATCACGTTGGCACATGGGTCCATCCCATCAGACGTGGGCGCATTAAATGCCAACATAAATACAATCCTTGATCATAAATGCCCAAGATATCCATTTAATGCCGGGTATGACCCCTCATTAATGATGAGTGAGAGCAGCCGCCAAAAGACTGGAAAAAGGGGGACAAAATGCACTTATTATAACAGTTACAGGGCAAAAGGTGACCGGATCACAACAATCACGTCACATCAGGCTCCTCACTCTCATATAAAAGCCCCATACGGCTCTCCACTCAAGGGTAAGACATTCATTTGCCTTGCAAATCAAGCTAATATCACTACTGCTCATCTTCTTCTTCTTGAACCTACCACTAACTTGAGCGTCGGAGAGCCTACGCCGGGGCAAAACCGGCTAGTCTCACGTGCGTTCCTCTCTCTTTAGCAGGTGGGCTACCAGCAAATACTATTACGGAGTGCGCAGTATTCGGACACGTGGACCAACCAAATCCGGACCGCATCACTATTCTCAAAATTTAACTCTATTTTATCATTATTAATTTTAAAAATAGATACATACTTATTTTCAACATTATAAGATTATTCTACATATATAAAATAATTACATTATTTTATTTTATTTAATTTTATAATATCCGAAAATGTATATATAGTTATATATTTAATTATTCCTTCCATTATCTTAACCTAACCATTTTATGTCACTTTCATGAAATTAGTGGTGATAAAAAATGAATACATGGAACCTTTAAACTCTTAGTATTATTATTAGCGAAATGTGTATTAGTCTTTTACCACCAAAATATAGTTTCCTAAATAAGTATCTCTTCTACAACTATATATATATATATATATATATATATATAATTTTCATAGTAAGTCTTTCCAATTATTTTCTTTTGTTATAAATATTTAGAAAATTACCTTTCCCTATAAAATTATAGTTTCAAAGATGAATCTATATTAGCTCATAAATATATTTTATAGTATATATACATCTATATATATATATATAGCTTTACATATTAGTGTGATATATAATAACATATTCACACACACACACACACACACACACATATATATATATATATATATTTAAACACACACACACACACGTCTATATATATATAAATATACATATATTTACCTCTTGTATGCATTTAAATATTAGGAAGTATAGTAGCTTACATCTGTGTAAAGCTCAGGTGACGCCCTTCTATGAGCAATTGCAAGTAGAGCATGCTTGCAAGGAATTCCAGTTATATTCCACACCTTGCAGTGCAATCTTTACCAGACAAGTCGATAATGTAATTGGTGGTTTTTTCCCTCACCTGAAACTCAAATGTACTGCCAACAATCAAGGCACACAAAGCAGCCTCGTCCCTCAAGTTATTGATCTTCTCAACAACGTCAACACATATAGCAGTATTCCATCACTTTAGTCCTAATCCCATCTAGTAGTGATAAGATAGGTTTAATCCTTAAGTCATTAATCCAGTTGTTGAATGACTCAGCTATGTTGTTTGTGACGTGGTCGTTTTTCAAGTTTGTTTGAAATACGTGCCTAGCTCATAATTTTTTATCAATGGCAGCCAAGTAGTCATGGGCAGCGGGATTCCTCTCTCTCAACTTATACATTGCCCAATTGAAATTTTGCTTTGTGTAAGCTCTAGCTGCCATCCAAAAATACTTCTTGAGTATGAATTCTGGGAATTGTAGCCTAAAATTAGCGCAAATATGCCTAGCAACAATGCCTACTGATTGCATTTGGCACTATCTTTGCAACTACTTTAACCAAGCCTTGCAAAACATATTACAAATACCTCTTGTAGTTTATATTACATTACTAAGACCCCCTTGTAGTTTTAGATTATCTTACAAAGACCCCCTTGCAATTTACTAAACATTACAAACAACACCCTAATGTTATAAAAACCTTACCTTTTGTCTGTTAATCATTAGAGTCAGTGGCTTGTTTGGGTTGAAGCCTCCAAGCATTTGGCCAATGCAATCCACAAAAAAACACCAACTGTCCTTGTTTTCACACTCAACCACAGCAAAAGCAAGTGGAAATAATCCACCATTACCATCAATCCCAATGGCAGAAAGCATGACTCCCCCATGTGGCCCCTTGAGGTGGCATCTATCCAGGCATCCATCCAGGCCTAAAAAGGGGCTACATCCTGCAAGAGTACTATTAGCCAATATATTTAGACCAAAGAACATCCTTTTAAATAAAGGCATGTATGGTATCTTGGTGGATCCTTCATTATGATCTAATTCTTCACCATTCCTCCATTGGAATTGCAACCTCACTATAGATCCAAGGTTCTTTCTTAATACCCTGAGAGCATATGATCATGGCATTTGGGCATACGACTCTACATGGAATCTCTCAATTACTTGCATAGCTTTCTTCCTCGCTCTGTATAACTGCATGTAGTTAGGAGTCACTCCATACTTGTTCAACTCAGTTTTTATACCCTCAGGATTGATGGGTGGATTTTTTTTCAACACATCTTTCAACTTTTCTGCTATCCAATCTGATATTGCCTCCCTCGTTGAGTCAACTCTAATGCATGTATGTTTAGATTCATATTTCTTGATCTTAAATGAGATGGAGTCTAGTCTTTTGGAAGCATGAAGCCTACAAGGACACCCATCTACTGCACAACAAACTATAACTCTAGTTTTCTCATTCTTGATCTTCTCCAACTCGATTCCTATCCTAATGGTGTACTCCTTCAATCTCTTTCTGAAATCATAAACATTATCAAACATCTAGCCTACGTGCAGTTCAATCTTCACAGCCAGATCACGAGGCAACTCAAAATCTTCCACCTCATGAACTATAGTACAAAGAGGATCATCATCAAAATCTTGCCCCAGATCATCCTTATCATCCTGCCCAACACCATCTTGCCCCACGCCCTCATTATTTTTTACTTCTTGGCCCGCCACATCCACCAACACTTGAAAAGATGTATCAATTCCTAATGGTATAGCTTCTATAGTTTGCACAAATATCTTTATAGTGTTCTCACTCATATAGAACCTAAACATGTCTTTTATTCCCCTATTATCATCCAAACTTACCCTAACTTTTCTACCGAAACACTCTATCTCCCAAGTAAATAAAGAGTAATTGCACTCCGTTTGAGTTCATCTTTCAACTCCTCAAAAGTGTCTCTTAGCAAATCCTCAAACAAGTATCTTCTAGGATTGACATTTGACATCTTGATTGTTCTTTCTTTGTAATGCACAATCAGTGCATGAGAAGTATCAATCCCTGAAATAAAAAAAAAATATTACAACAAAACCCTTCAAAATTTCAAGAACAAACACACAACACTCAAATATTTTGAAAACATATATTACAGATACACCCTTGTAGTTTTCATAGTATTACATATAGAACCTTCTACTGTTTAAAAAATAACAAGTAAACCCATAACAGCAGATCTCACAGATTCAACCATGAACTCCTCTCTTTTAACATAGTCCAACGACAAACCTAACAAACTAAACATGCATGTAGTAAAAATACACTTGCAAATGTTAAAATAACCTGTCATTGCAACAAAATACACTAAAAATCACCAAAATTTTCATTTTGAAGGAAACCCACATAAGAATTTGAAAATAAAGACCCACTAAACTTAAACATAAAAAAAAATCAAAAATTTGTTTCGAGAATCAAATAAATCCACCACAATGCTTGTCATCATGTCCAAAATTAAAGAAAAAAGATGGTGTAGAGCATTCGAACGTACTTGCCATGGATTTGAACCCCAAAACCAAAGATTCTTCACATTTGGAGTGAAAATTGCCTTCCAACTATCTTCTTTGTGAAGAAACTCCAACAAAAAATAGGAAAAATGATGGCCCCAAGTATTGATTTTCAGTTGAAGGGAGTTTTTTCTCCAACAAGGAAGCTTTTTTGGCAAGGATGATAGATTGAAATGATGTGGAAGACAGAAAGACAGCATTAAGCCCGCCACAAATACAAGGGTAAAGTTGGGTTTTCACTTTGATCATTTTCTGAGTTTTTTGACTATTTTTTAATCAGGGACAAATGATTAATTTTACTCAATCCGTCTGACTTAACGTTTACCATCAGTCAACAAGGTCTTATTTGTAATTTCTAAAAATATAGGGGTTTTTGAGTATTTAGAGCATACCTCAGGGGGTTTAGAGTAATTATCCCTTATCATAACAAACAACGGGCGATTTTGGTAATGATATAGCAATCTCATGAAGTAAGTTCTCGACCCACTAAATTTCAATAGTTGTAGAGGCAACAGATCGATATTCAGATTCAGTTGAAGATCCTACTACACTTCTTTGTTTTTTGAACTCTAAGACAAGGGATTTTTACCAAGATAAATAAGAAAGGCTCTTTTAGAGGAACGATCGTCCTTAATACCAGACCAGTTCGTATCAGAGAAGGCATGGAGATCAAGTGTGGACTTACGATAAAGAAAGAGACCATAGTTACTGGTGCCAACTAGGTAACGAACAACACATTTAATTGCAGACCAATGATTCACTATCAGGCAATGGGCAAATTGAGAAGATTGTTAATAGCAAAGGCTATATCCAGTCCAGTTAATGCCACATACTAGAGGGTGCCAAAAATAGTACGACAGAGATGAATTTTAAGTTGACGGGGGAGTAGTGACTGCAGCTGCACCACTTACTTGTGTCTTGATGATAATATCTTGAATATTTCTTTCGAGATAAGAAAAGACCGTCAGGGTCAAGAAAATAATTAAGAAAACCAATATCTTTAATGGAAAAATGTTGGTCAAGTTGCAAAGTAAACTTATTAACAACAATAGAATGACTCCCATAACAATATGTCATCAACATAGAGAACCAAGTAAATAGTGGTGCCTGAATGACAATAAATGAACCAACAGTGATCAACATGAGATACTTGGAAACTCAAGGTTAGAAGATAATCCCATAGTGCAAACTACCAAGCCCAAGGTGCTTGTTTGAGACAACCAAGTAAATAGTGATGCTTGAATGACGATAAATGAACAAACAAAGATACTTGGAGACTCAAGGGTAGAAGATAATCCCCTTTTGAGTTTGCAGATATGTGTAGGCTTTGTAGGATCAACAAATCCTTTTGGTTGAGCCACATACACCTCTTTTGTCAAATGCCTATACAAGAAAACATTATTAACATCCAACTGACATAAGGGCCAATCTTGTGTGACAGCAATAGTTAGGATAACTCTAACTATAGTGTGCTTGGCAATAGGAGAGAAGGTCTCAAGATAGTCAATGTCCGGACGTTGTATAAATCCTTAAACAACAAGACATGCTTTATATTTGTTTAGGGATCCATATGAATTGAGCTTCACCCGAAAGATCCATTTGGAGCCAACTAATTTCTATTTTGCAGTAGAAGGAACTAGCTCCCATGTGCCTTGTTTTGCAGTAGAAGGAACTAGCCAACATTCCGAAGAAGAACAAACCCCCCGACGAGGCCAACAAGTTAGACATCCTCGAGGATATGGCATTGGAGGCCATTTAGATCCGCATTAGTATAGTTGGTTATGTGACCGATGAAATGTTGAATGTAAACTTATGATGGAAAATGTTATTTTAATTATTATGTTGAAGTTTATTATTATGTAACCTTGTGTAATTATTATGCTAAAAAATTAATTAGTATTGAATGTGACCTCGATTTTTCATGTAGTTTAGTGTACTTTAATTATCCAAACGAGGTGCCAATAAATTGTCGAACTTTTCGTGCAGTTAACAAGATTATTGCATTGCTCGATTTTTTGAAACTACAAATACAAACCAAAGTACTAGTATGGAAAGTTAACAAAATAACAAGGTCGTTAATTTCCATCAAATATTGACTCATTTTCGGGTTCTTCAAAAATCGCCTTCAATTTTTCCCCGCCTTTGTGCCGATACACCAATTCATAATTTCTGTAATTAACACTTAAGGAAATAAGTTATTTAAAAGAAGCTTTCATGATCACTTGTGTAAAAATGACTAACAATAATAGAAGGCAAACAAAAAGTTTGTCAGCAAATGTTAACAAAAATTTTATGATAGTTAGGCAGTGACACTTAAAAAGCTAGATATGAATAGTATGACCATAGTTGGAGAGTTCGATAAAGTTATTCATCCCAACTTTTTCAGCTACAAGTAGTTGTAGCCTGGTACGCCTCCCTACGTCGTATGATCATAGTTGGAGAGTTCGATCAAACTATTCATTCCAACTTTTTCAGCTACAGGCGTTGCAACCTGGTACGCCTCCCTACGCCGTAGAATGTTAAAAAGCTGGTCGAGCTCACCAATAGTATGACAACAATATATACTATTGATGAATAGTAGCACTGAAATACATACTATTGATGAATAGTAACAGTGCTATTGATGAATAGTAGCACTGAAATATGTATTATTGATGAATAGTATCTCTGCAAAAACTATTGATGAATAATGTGCCTGCAAAAACTATTGATGAATAGTATGAATGTAACATTCGAAGTATTCAACATATATCTGCAAAATTCATCGAAGTATTCAAAATTGTGTAGCCTGGTACGCCTACCTACACTGTAGACTGGTGAAAAACCAGGATATGAATAGTATGATCAAATTTTGAGAGTTCAATCATACTGTTCATCCCAGCTTTATCAGCTACAAATTTGGTAGCCTGGTATGGTAGACTGGTGAAAAATCAAGATATGAATAGTATGATTGCATTTTTAGTACAATTAAATCTATTTTGTTCAAATATGTGTACAATTAATAGCTCGGCCAACATGTCAACTTGTGATACCTTGTACAAAAAAATATTTTTTTTGAAAAAAAAACAAATAAAGGTTGCCCAAGCTTGGGAAACTCAGCCAATCTTTTTTTGGAAAATAAAGAATAAAAAATAAGTTGGCCGGGCTCCTGAAGCTCCGTCAACATTTTTGAAATAAAAAAAATTATAAAATGGTTTGGCTGAGCTCTTAAAGCTCGGTCAACATTTTGAAAAAAAAAAATTAATGCAATAGGTTGGCCGAGCTCTTAAAGCACGGTCAACAATTTCTTAATATTTTATTATTTTCACTGACACCACTCTGACACTGAGGCTCCCATGCACAGTACGATCGAGCTCTGGAAGCTTGGTCAAGGGCAAAAAAAAAAAATCATAAATGGGGTATTTTGAAAATCCTGCGGCCCAAAAAGGACAAAATATTTTTTTTTTTCCAAATTAAAGGGGTTTTTATAAACCAAAAAAAAATTGCCAACTTAGCTTATATGTATTCTCTACATCAACGCCAAATAAGTATTTTTCCCTTTAAAATTTAAACAAACTCCAAAACTTACCTGGGACATAGAAATTCCAATTTCTGTGGTCAATTATAATCAACGTTGGATTAAAATTGTCAAAAATGACTAAATTACATGATATTTTTGCCGTTCACAAAGAAAAGTTCTAAAAACCCTTAAAGTTTAGAGGACCAATTTTACAATTTTTGCAGCCATTTTTCAAAAAGAGTTTGTGATCTAAAAAGAAACTTGATATAATATTTCAAATATTAAAAACAAAATAAAATTCAACTTTTTTATCCTTTTTTATTATGCACTACTTATTCATTAAATGAATATTATGGAATCAAAAATAGTTTGCGTACCAACGATTTTTTGATCCAGTGGTAAGAGGAGTTGTAATCACTTTGATCAGAAGTTTGTATCTCATGTTTGTAAATTTTCTACCAGTTTGTAGTAGTTTATTTGTTTTTTTATTTTTTTATTATGTAATATTGATCTTTTGTATTGAATAATTAATTATAAATAATTAAATAATCTTATTTACAATGTCTGCATCAACAACACTGATAATGTGCTGATTTAATGCTGTTATCACCATTTAGAATAAGTTATTCAGCAAGTATTTCCTAAAAGTTGACTCCCAAAACAAGATGAGTAAAATAGGGCAACGAATTCAGAGCACGACGCTCTAGGCTAAAATTACATTACTAGTATTCTCCCCCTTTGTCCCCAAAAAAGAGAACAAGAGAAAACATTCAAAACTCACAAACATTTAATTCCATCAATATAAATATTTATACACATTTCTTTTTTTAAACAAACTTTTAGTGGTGCGCCTCGTGCCAACCACTAATCTCACACTCATAACACATCTATGACCACCCATGTTTATTGATATTTTTACTAAATACTAATCCCACGTCATGGGATTAATTTATCCGCCCTCATCACATCAATCCAATACGATATCGAATCCAAGACCTTATACTTAGTCTTGAATCCCATCAAATCAATCTTATTTCGTGTGCTCAGCATCTTGATAGGGCATCTAAACACCAAATCAAGAAAACCCCAATTAGCCAAATCCTCCATCTCGGATTGTACAAGTCCCTCTCTCGCTATTATTTCCTTCCAAACGCCTCCCTTGTCCGCCATGGCCCGTGAAAATGCAAACTGGCCCGAAAAGGAGTAGTTTTCAACTCCAAGCTTAGCACCAATCGCGGGCCAAATCTCCTTCCACGTGTAACCTTCGCCGTTTATGGCATTAAAAGCTTGCCCATTATCGTTGAGGCCCGTTTGGTCAGAGGTCGCAACCCAAATATGCTGCTCGGCCACGAGGCGAGCATCGGAGGCGTCGATGCACATTTCTTCCCAACACAATTTGGTCCCACCGAACACGAATGGGAGATTCAAATGCTTACATAAAGCCCCATAAACACATATGCTACCAATGAAATTGTACAAGGTTCTATCAGAACAACCCATGATCAACCCGGGCCGGTGGATCGACCAGCCCACCTTGTGTTGTGGCAATCTTTCTTGGAGCAAGTCTTCGAGGGCGTAATAAAAGTTATGCCCCGTGGCCGCCCTAGGGGACTCCTCGTCGAAAACATAGTCGATTAACTCCTTGCCCAAATTAATACTCGAGCCACCTCCCAACGAGACATAGTGCTTAGTCCCTGTCTGGAGCGAGACGTGCCTCAATGCCTTGGCCCCTGGCAATACGGCATTGAGGACGTTCGCCATCATGGCTCTATTTTGCTCGTAACACTCGGGGCTATCCAAACGGAACTGGCTAGCCCAAGTGACCCAAAATATGTGGGTGACATCCTCCAACTCATGAGCTAACTTTTTCTGTGTTTCCAAAGGGTTGAGAATGTCACACGAAATGAAACGGTAGTGGGCCGGGCTTTCAGGCCTCGAGATCGTGTCGGGCCGACGGGCTATGCCATAGACCTTCCAATCACGGGTGGAAAGCAGCACTCTTGCAAGCTCCTTCCCCACGAGCCCGGTCACTCCAAAGATGGCTGCTACACATGATCTATTATGTTTTGTATCCTGTACAGCCATTTTCTTGATTTCTTTGGCTTGAGCAAGATCCACCCCTTTATAATTATATCCCAACCCTAGTGATATATGGTACTTAGTATATCTATGCAAGAAGCTTTGATGGCACCCTCTCAAATAGCACAATATTATATGTATAAGAAGCAATCAATCTCCTTATATATAGGAAAGATTTTTGGCTTTCTCCCTTAAGCAATGAATGACTATTGGCTAGCTAGCTAGGTATATAGGAAGAAATTCTTGAATATTGTACCTGCACTATATATATGTGTGTGTGTGTATATATATGTATATATCTTGTACCATCTTTTTTGATTGTGTATATAGTTAAATCAAGTTGGCGACTGGTATGCGACTACGTGCGGCGTCAAAGGGTAGATGAATGGCTCAATAAGAAGGCACCAGCCGTCATCTTGTTGGCATTTTAGTTGGAAGTAATTCTGCAACTATTTTTTAATAGATTTGATTACAATGACACCCCCTCTGAAATATTTATATTACCAACTCCCCCCTCAATCTTTCGTAATTACAATGACTCACCTCAATCTTTGGAAAAGTGTAAAATATATCAACTAACTGTGCTCAATTTATAAAGTAATGAAAACTAATACCAATTTTCGAAAAAATGATTTTGCGCTTCGCTGTTTAGGAATGTTTAAATAATATTTTTCGCTAAAACTGCTAAGGGAATGCGCAGTTTATCAAGCAGTGAAACTCGAAGATGAGTTCATTGTAATTACAAAAGATTAAGGGAGCAGTTGGTAGTTTGAGTATTTTATAGGGGGTGTCATTAATTGTAAGTTACCTTTTTTTATATCACTAGCTTCATGACCACAATAATATATATATATATATATATATATATATATATATATTGTTATAAATTTGTCACTACGACAATTTACTTATATGTCAAGGCATTGCTCGCATATCATATGGTATTATATAAATATTGATGTATGGCACATGATGGGGATATGTGGACAGCCTAACAATCATGTTAGCAAATTAAACAAGTGATTAATTGTTAAGCATTCCTGCATCTAATATATTTACTTATATATCAAGTCTATACGTCGAATATCTAGGCCATATCTTTTATATACTCAATACTTATAGATGGGATTTAATTTTTTGAGATTATGAGAATATTTAAATACTCACAAGATAGGTTTGGGATTAAAAAATTTTGCTCACGGTTCTCGTGTATGTCAAATTTTTCAAAAGGTTGAATAATTCTAAAGAATAAAAAAAAAATGAGGATGAGTAGGTCGGGATACAAAACTGAAATATCGTTTAATATAAATTACACTACAAAAAATAAGTAAATTTGTGACAATATGGTAAATAATAATGAAAAAATCGACACTATTTATATACATATAGTGATAAGAAAAATTATCTTATCACAAAATAAGGTCAATTAGTGATAACATAATATCTAAGTTGTCACAAATAATAATTAATGACACGCCTCTGTTAACAATTTATTGACAATGAAATCTTGTCATAAAGTTATAGTGACAATTTCTTATCACCAAATTGTCACTATAGATGTGTCATTAATTGTCAATTATGATAATTAAAACATTAATTGCTATCACCATTTTGTGATGTTGTTACAAAATAAAAACTATTGTCATTAAAAAAGCTCAATTAGTTACAAAGATATAAAGTACTGTTAATATAAATATTTATGACAACTTTTATATTACTAGTTTTATATTTTCTCACAAATATTACCTTTTTTCTTATAATGTTAGTTAGTGGCCGCACTGCAACACTGGCGTAAAAATACATAAATATAATTTAATTGTGTAGCACTCGAGTTTTAATAAATTAAATTACAAATATTGAGTAAATTTTTTATATGAATAAAGAAGATAAAAAGTGACAAATCAAAAAATTTAAGATATTAAAGCAGTTGTTTAAAACAGTCTCTAACTTTATATAATGGCATGTTTAATTTTGATAGTATGGATAATCCAAAATAAAGAAATTATGAAATTTGAAAAGATTTTGATTTTCAGCGGTCTCTAGGGATTTTAAAACCCTTCGGGGCATCCCCTGGGGTTGCCAAACCAAGGGCAAGTCTATAACTTTTCTTCCATTTTTCGGTTCATCCCTTTTGAAAAGTAAAATAAAATAAATGAAAATTTGAAGGATGGGAGCTATAGGTCACAAAATTCTCCTATCTTTCCCGTTGTTCTCGCACTCAATGCTCAAATTGGCGAATTAAGTGCTCAATTCTCGCTTTAAAACAACTTACGATGTTTTAATTCTGCATTAAGTTTTACTTGCCGCGCTATATTTTAGGCAATAATGTTAAAAAAAATACTAAAGGTTTAATATTCACTCGATCGATAAGCTCTTTTAACTACTTTTTTTTATTTAACCTTTTGAGAAAAATTAGTGCATATCTTAATTAAATACTATATAAATAAACTTCTACTCATGTAATTAGTATATATCTAATAATTCTAATTGTTAGATAGTGAGTATATATGAGGACAAGAAGCCAGTTTTTTTTAGGGTGCTCGTGAAACTAGCTCTTTTTATATAAATTATACATTTGTACGAAAAGAATTTTAGGTCGTGAGAAAATTTGGCAAATTTAGTCAACTATATTAAATTATTAATGTTACAATTCAAGTGTAGTATTTAATAACATTAATTTTATTTATACTACCTTTTCAAATGTATTTTGCATTGAATATATATTATAATTATTATATATAAAATAATTTTTTATTTGACATTTTAAGGCACTTTCACACTCAATTTTTTTTTTCTTTTTTTGTTTTGAATTTTTACGCACTCATGCAACTCCACTTGCCCTCGCATTTACACACGCACTCACTATATGCTGACCTAGGATGGGAGTACTTGGTTGGAACCTAGAATTACTTTAAGGGATTTTTTTTTTCTTTGGATTATTACTAGAGGGTGCTTCTAGGCCTTGGCTTTAACAATTAAACAACCATTTAAGACTTTTCGATCCAAGTACTCTCGTATTAAACAGAAGCCAAAATTATTTGATCTCGCCGAACTATTTGTTCTCTCATTCGATCCAACCATTTAATTAATTATACTATCTATACGTATATTGATTCTCATAATCACTACAGCAATGACAAAAGATTAGTTTACGCTGTGAAAATTGCCATTAATGTAGTAACACCTACGTTTTATTTTATCACTAATGATGCTGATTAGTTGGTAATAATTTTTATTTTGTCATAATATAACTCCATAATGAAAAATTAGTGTTTTAATTATTACAATTAATAATTCACAGCTTTATAGTAACAATTAAGTGATAAGAAAATATCATTATATGGTTTTGTGTTTTTTTTTTTCGTCACTAAGTTGTCGATATAGAGGTGTCGTCATTAATTTTTAATAATGACAATTAAGTACATTTATGTCACTATTGATCGTATACACAGAATTATTATGATAAGAAAAATCATATAATGTATATAAGTAGTAGTAATCGTTCTCAAAATGTCACTTGATATATTATCACTGACAAATAAAAGACAGAAACTTCTTTTATGAACAATTAAAATTGCTCTGTTTAATCAGACTAATTTTCTACCCCACGTCCTTTTAGGAATCGTATTTAAGAGAATGACAACGTGTCCTGGGAACTTAGAAATAGGTGAACATTAAATGAACTCTTCCAACTTTGATTTCCTTGGAAATATATATAAATAAATCATCTGTTACTTGGATTTAGGTTTTTTTTTAACATTAATTTTTTAATACAAATCAAACTATTACATAATATCTTAAACTAAATCATTTACAGACGAAATCATAACCAAACTATTATAACAACCTACTATTAAAGTAGAATAATAAATCATTATTAAGTAGGAAGAAAGACCCATACATGCATTGGTGGGGAATCGAATGCAAGACTTTTATGCTATGTTTGGAACAAGGAATTTAGTGAGGAAAAGTAGAAAAAAAAAAAAGGGATCAAAAATTAAAGCGATGAGTACTATCATTTGAAACAAATAAAAAAAATTTCTTTCAATTTTCTTTACCAAAATTCAAGAGTCGAATGAAGGGTTAGAGTCTTGGAGCATCAACTTCACCAACTGATCTAGGCCTCGTTGGCAATTTAGGTTATTAGATATAGAATTATTTGTTGAACTTGTGCCGTATCAATTGGGGTGGGTCGCGTGGATTTGAGTCGGGTTGAAGTAAAACTATGAGACAAAAAATGTCAATTCGAATCCAAAATGTTAAATTCTAACCTGATTTGATTGGTTGCAGGTTCGGTTGATTAGCTATTAGGTCATCGGACCAATAACTCAGAAAACCTAACCCAACTCATTAAAGATAAGATCGTCTTATTTTATAACTTAAGAAAGAACTATAGAAAGACTAAAACAAATATGGGAAGGGATTAATTTTAGTTTCTAAAATAAGGGCCATATTGCAGTAAATGTCATCACGAAGATCAAAATGATATTACATAACTATAAAACTAATTGGAAAATATATGATTAACAGAGTCCAAAGTTCTTGAACTGCAGAGGGTATAACAAACTTCAAATAATTAAGCAGAAGGGGTTACTAAACTTCATAAATTATTAAAATATTGATTTATGTTGAATCATGTTCATAACTTTCTATTTTATTTTTTAAAAAGTATTGATTAACCACTAATTATATTATTTTACTAGAAATTCTTATATCATAAAAAATATAACATGCTTCACTAATTAAGAACAAATAATCATTAACCTGTACAAACCATAGGATACAAAATTACAAATCTCAATGCAAAGTCATACTTTTGTTACTCGAATTTTTTTTTCTTAAGCATATCGATTCTCCTCTCATTAATTTAAGATATTTATTTGTTTATATGCATATTCATCAAATTAATAATTCTGTATATATTAAAATATTTTTTAATTATATTAAACCTTTTTTAAGTTTGGCCTAAAGTTTTCATTTTAATAATTTATAAAGTTCAATATTTTTTCTCACTAATTAGTTAAAATTCATTACATTTATTATAATCAAGAACTTCTTTTTCAATAGTATTTTTTTATTAACGTTTGGCATTTTCAATTCTGCACAAAAGTTTATTCTCCACATAGTCTTGTAATTTTTTATTTTTCAAAAATTTTATCATTTTTTGATCGAAAACACCCTAAGTCATCGGAATTTCGTCCAACATGGAATGTGTTAAGGCTATTGTGGACTAAATATATATATATATATATATATATATATATATATTGTAGCTTTGGAGGAAAAACAGAACACATGAGTGGCAAGAATTTTTAGACTGATGTCTAAGCTACTTGAATTCGTATTTTGGAGGAAATTAAGAACCCTAAATTTTTTAAAAACTAAAAAGACCCACAGAACAATTTCTCTGACACAAACCAAATTTGAAATCTTTGAACAGAGAATAGGCGATTTAAAATTGCAATTAGCCATGGTGACAGATATTCTAAAAATGCTTTAAAAAATGCTTGTCAAGTCGTATTTTTTATAACAAAATTTTTTTTAAAAAAATTAGCAATTTTGCTTTTTGACAATTTTGCCATCATGAATCAAATAAAAAATTAGAAATGAAGTGTATTTAACCATTTTTGTAGTTCGAATATCAACTCCCACAGAAAAAGAACCCTGGTATTGGACTATGTTAGCCCTTGCGGGCCTTGCCCCTCCATTGGTTCACTAACAAAAGGTATATGTTAATGACAAAACATTAACTAATGATGCAAAAATTATAATTAATAACATATATTAAGCAATACTATTCTTAATTTTCTCATTAGTGGTATCTATTAAATGATAAATAACTCAGCAATATTAATAAGATTAATATTATTTTAATTGTTATTTTGTTAACATAGACAATTAATGATACCTTGTAATAAAAACTTGATGACAAAAGATTAAGATTATTGTTTTGTGTCAAGATATTATTGTCACTCCCAACTCCCAAGTCCAACATACTACGGATATGTGGGGTAGGTAGTTTTTTCTATTTTGGGCCCAGATAGTATTATTTTTTGTAGCAAATGTATTGGGGATTTTTTTCACATTTAAATTCTGTTAGGATAGAATTTGTTTTTAAGAGACAATTACATGTACCTTTCCTGAGTTTTGATAAAATTACAAATAATTTATTCTTGTTTCAAAAATTATCAACACCATCAATATTTGTCATTGTTTAACCAAAAAAACCTAGCCTATTAATAACTTTCGAATATACCAATAACTTTTTCGTATTATAGTAGTCACCCCAACCACCAAAAGATGCGATTCGTCAACCCTGACAAAGCCTCTTAATCAATTTTGTGATTTCACTAACTTTTGCGAAGTAATTTCATTTTACACTACAACAACCATTACCGAATGCCATCATATAATTCGACACCACTACTACTTCTTTTCTTTCCAAATTGGTTTCAGATATAGCTTCTAAATCTTAAACTTGTTAAGATCATGGTTCGCCGTCGCGCCTCAAAATCGGCCGGAATGATAGTTTTTGTTCCATCGCGACGAAGTGGAACCGCCGTAGGTTTGTGTCGGAGACGATTCGGCAATTTATCGGCCAAATCGATGATCCACTCCGATTTCTCAGACCGGAACGGAGGAAGATATCGGCGACCTACAGGAGAATCAGAGAGCGACGCATCTAGAGAATCTCTTCACCCTTTTAGAGGTGAGTGCTCATAGCCGCTAGCGTTGTTGCTCGCAGTCAAAGGAGACGGTGGCTACAAGGTCCGCCACCACCGAGCACGGCTGCGCACTACTAAATTTGGTATTTACTTTTTAGATTTGGGTATTGATTTTCTTGACAAAAAAAAAAGGAAGAAGAAGATGGAAGAAATATGGGTATTGAAGACCTGAGTTCTAAAGAGAGCGAGAGATGAGAGGAGAGAGAAATTTTTTTTTTTTTGTTAGATATTGGCTGATATGTTTAATTGATATTTTAGGGCTAAATGGTTTATTATGAGTCTTGGGCCTTTTTTTTTTTAAGTTTATATTAGTTTTTTGCAGCCCCCCCCCCCCCCCACACACACATACATATATATATATATATATATATATATTAGTTATATTATTAAGTACATTTT
This sequence comes from Petrea volubilis, assembly GCA_026212405.1. NCBI lineage: Eukaryota > Viridiplantae > Streptophyta > Magnoliopsida > Lamiales > Verbenaceae > Petrea > Petrea volubilis. The sequence goes on from CM047880.1 coordinate 4,975,054, forward strand.
GCAGTCCACAAATATATACATATATTGCAATTCTTATTTAATATTCAGTTACTATGTTACATAACTTCAAAAATTATTTAATATTTAGAATTGTAAAAATAATTATATTGATGAGCCATGGAATTGATCACACGCCCGGCCACTGTACAGATACTGTCCCTCCTGCGCCCATTAAGACCTTCCGATCAGGACGGGGGGTTTTGACAAAACGCGTCTGTACCATGAAGAGTACGCCCTGCCCATTTAAGGACTCAAGCGCCTCGACTCACAAGCGATGTGGGACAATTTCCAGCCTCATCATAAGCCCCCCAGTCGAGGGGCTTGAGAACCTTTTCGGTTCCGACAGACGGCGCCATATGATGAGCCATGGAATTGATCACACGCCTGGCTACTGTACAGATACTGTCCCTCCTGCGCCCATTAAGACCTTCCGACCAGAACGGGGGGTTTTGACAAAACGCGTCTGTACCATGAAGAGTACGCCCTGCCCATTTAAGGACTCAAGCGCCTCGACTCACAAGCGATGTGGGACAATTTCCAGCCTCATCATATATGTTTTCTCATATTTTGAATATTTTTTTAAAATTTTATTTAAAAAATCCCATTCCGACCGCGAACATTCCGCGATGTGGCATCGGAATTGGAATGAGAGCCTCCGTTCCATTCCCTGCAACCGTTTCGGCGATCCATGGTTAAGGTCATACGAATTTCATCCCAAAACACCACAAAAAACACAAGAAATACAATTCACAATTACATCTCGCCTTGATAAAAGATTAATTTTGTTAAACTTATACATACCTTGGGTAGGTATTTGTAATTTTTGAAATAAGAGGAAGTTATTTGTAATTTTACTTAAACTTAGGAGAGATGGGTATTTTCATTGATTGAAAAAGGCATTTGTTTCAAAAAGGAAATTTAGCATCACAAAAAATAACAATAGTAATTGATTAAACTTTTTTCAAAAAAATTATAGCCAAAAAAATTCCGAAAGTGGCTTTTTCATTTGTTTATTTCGTATAGAATAAAATAAGCTATCGGTGCAAGTTCTTGTTTATTTTCATTTGTAAAGGATTTAACCCCTTAATTTGTATGTCAAATTTGGAAGTCCTACATTAAGTTGTAGATAGTTAGAGTCTAAGAAGTAGTACTTTTCTACTTCAGTTCGATTGTTTGATTAAAAGTCAATAAAAGGCTCATTTTACATCCTATTTGGATTATACATTGTGTGTACACCATCGTACACTAGGGCACCCACGCATTACACAAACTCTCATTTTATAGCTGCTATCCTCGTTCAATCGGATAGTAAATTTTTGAGCATACAATTTCATTTTATATTTAGGAGTTAGTAAATATCATGTTAATTTCATTTCATTGACTATTTGGCACGTCTTTCCCACTCAACTCAAAATAAAATAAACGAACAATCAAGCTCATACCTAAAGCTTTTCCATCCACACGTCATTTGTAAAATATAGCACATATGTACCTCATGCAAAGCACATGGCAATTTACAATTCGCAACTTCAACTCAGACAATTATTATTTTTGTTAACCCAATTTTAGACTATGATCTTGGTGTTAATCCTACATGATTGGACTTCACATGGCACTTTAATAATTTAATCCTTAAATTTTTTCTTTTTTTGGCTCTAAATCTGTAGTTACATCAAAATCATGCCTTCATGAAAAATAAAAAGCGGGGGGGGGGGGGGGGGGGGGGGGTACTTTTGCTGCCACGCCCCTTATAAACTAATCCTAGTTATTACCGAAGACCGGGGACATGGTTAGAAATTTTTATTTGAAATGTGAGATTAATTTTTATAAAATATGAAAGTTGCATTTGCTTTCCTACATTATGCAACTATATGTAACGGTGGTATTGAAAATTAAATAATGTAACATTAGGTTTCTTTTTTTAATAGTTGCACTTCCATTTAAGTAGTTTATGTTACACATCATATAATACTGAATGGCCAAAAAAGCCCTTGTCCCCCATTGTTTTTCTTCAATTTTCAGGGTCAAACTTGTGAATTTATAGTATAGTTTGAACTACTAGTTTCATGGGGCTCAAACGTAGCCTGATCGCCTCCCCCTGTGATTGATAACTAAGTGTAGTTGCCTGATCTAGGGTCAGATTCGCCAAGATTATTCGTCGACCCACGACTAACAATTAATGGAGGAAGCAAAAAAATAACTTGTTACACTACAGAAAAAACGCCAGATTCCGGCGGAATTAAACCGGGGGAAATTTTTCCCCTGAATTTCCCCCGGGTTTTATTTAAAAAAATTAAAAAAAAACCGGGGGAATTTTCCCCTGGATTTTCCCCCAGTTTTTTTTTTTTTGAATTTTTTAAATTAAAATCCGGGGGAAAATTCCCCCGGTATTTTTTTTAATTTTTTTAAATAAAAACCGGGGGAATTTTCGGGGGAAACTTTCCCCCGATTTTTTTTTTGAATTTTTTAAATAAAAACCAGTGGAAAATCCGGGGGAAAATTCCCCCGGTTTTTTTTTTATTTTTTTAAAATAAAAATCGGGGGAAAATTTCCCCCGGTTTTTTTTTTTTTTTGAATTTTTTAAATTAAAATCTGGGGGAAAATTTCCCCCGATTTTTTTTTTTTTGAATTTTTTAAATTAAAACCGGGGGAAAATTCCCCCGGTTTTTTTTTTAATTTTTTTAAATAAAAATCGGGGGAAAATCCGGGGGAAAATTTCCCACGGTTTTTTTTAAAAATTTTTTTTAATTAAAACTTTAATATTAGTATATATTTCGGTAAGACAAAACACAAGCTTGGAAGTAGCCCAATGGCAAGGTATTAGACTTGTATCCAAGAGGTCCCAAGTTCAAGTCCATGCAAGAGCAAAATTTCCTTTTTTTTTAGAGAGAAAACCGGGGGAAAATTCCCCCAGTTTTTTTTTTGAATTTTTTTAAATAAAAATCGGGGGAAATCCGGGGGAAAATTTCCCCCGGTTTTTTTTTTTATTTTTTTTATTTAAAAACGTAATTTACTAAATATTTAGGCAAAAAGATACACAAACTTTAAAGTAGCTCAATGACAAGGTATTAGACTTGTATTCAAGAGGTCCTAGGTTCAAATCCACCTAACTACACAATTTTTTTTTTTTTAAACACTCTTTGGGGAAATATATATAATTTTAATATAAATGATGTTAATATTACTTCTACTATTTTATTTCCTTAAAAATTGTGATTGTTCATTCAATATTTTTTTCTTTTAACAAATTAAAATTTTTATATACATATGTTTATATAGTATATTTTCATATAGTATGTAGAATATCTATATATATATATATATATTTATATAATATCAGTACTATTTTTTAACTATTGTTATTTATACTATCTATTAGTTATGTATAATATATTTATAGGTATACATATGTTTATATTGTTTATATATGTTTATATAGTTTATATAATATGTATGTTTGTATAGTATCAATACTATCTTTTAACTATTATTATTTATACTATCTTTTAATTATATATAATATATTTATAGTTTTACTAGATTTTAATTATATATAATATATTTATAGGTATACATATGTTTATATAGTATCAATACTATATTTTATCAATGTTATCTTTTAACTATTAATTATTTATAATATATTTATAGGTATACATATACTTATATGGTACACATATATGTTTATATAGTATATATAATATATATTTTTATATAGTATCAATGTTATTTTTTAACTATTAATTATTTATAATATATTTATATATACGTGTACATATGTTTATATGGTACACATATATGTTTCTATAGTATATATAATACATATGTTTATATATTATCAATGTTATCTTATAACTATTATTATTTATACTATCTTTTAATTATAATTAAAATAAGAATAATGAAACAAATATATAATATGTATAACACAAAACAAAACTTATCACAAATTCAAGGGATAGCCTGGTGGTAGAGTGCTTGTCATTCAACCCCAAGGTCACAAGTTCAAATCTCTGCAATTGCAAATATTTGAATATTTTGGAATACTATTCCAGCGGCGGGTCCGGGTGGCGGCGGAGGCAGAGCAGCGGCGGCGGTTCCGGGGGGGCGGAGGCGGAGCAGAGGCGGCGGTTCCGGGTGGCGGCGGAGGCGGTTCCGGAGAGGCGGAGGCGGAGGCGGGGGCGGCGGTTCCGGCCAGGCGGCGGCGGCAGGTCCTGGCTGGCGGAGACGTCGTGGCGGCAGTCAGTGCCGGAGGATGGCGGTGCGCGGCGTTCCGGCGGAAAACGGGGGGAATATTCCCCCAGACGGAATCCGGCGGAATATTCCGCCGGAACCTTATCCGGGGGAAATTCCGGCGGAATATTCCGCCGGATTCCGTCCGGGGGAATATTCCCCCAGTTTTTCCGCCGAACGGAATCCGGCGGAATATTCCGCCGGAATTTCTTACCGGGGGAAAAATCCGGCGGAATTCCGGATTCCGGGGGTGTTTTTTCCGGCAGAACGATTTCCGCCGGAATTCCGCCGGAAAATGCCGTTTTTCCTGTAGTGTTACAACGAAAATGTCATATCTTGGCCAATTACATGAAGGAAACACAATCTAAAGATAATTCTATTATTTAAGGGCCAAATTTAAAATTTTCAAAAAATGTATATATAAATTTAGTTCGATACGAACTTAAAGGGATGCTACATGAGCTGAGTATTAAATGGAGTATTAGGTGTCTATGAAAATAATTAATAGTGAAACCTTATGAAACTATATATAAAGCATTTAACGGAGATGCTACATGAACTAAGTATCTTGCAAGCACCTTTGTTGTCATTAATATTAATATGAAACACGTTATGTTTCTAAAAATTGGCATCAAAAATCTTAGGACAATATACATTATTAGAGAAGATTCTTGGCCCATTTGGATAGACTTTTTATAGTGGAGTTTCTTTTAAAGTCTTAGGAAAATTGGCATCAAAAATCTTAGGACAATATACATTATTAGAGAAGATTCTTGGCCCATTTGGATAGACTTTTTATAATGGAGTTTCTTTTAAAGTCAAGTAGTTTTGTATGTGAATACAGTAATTAAAAATATTTTTATTTGAAGCTACTTTGGGGTAGCTTTTAAAAAAAAAACCCTTTTTGGCTTTTTTTGGCTTTTACTTTTTTTCAAAAACCTATCCGAACGCAATTTTTTTCTTCGAGGTGCTTTTTTTCAGAAAATAAGTACTTCTTTTTGAAAAAAAAAATCCATCCAAACGAGCTCTCTATCAATTTGAGGACAAAAATATCAGCACAATGTCATTTTTACGTTCAGAAGAAAATTTACAAGACTTTTAAGTATAAATTAGAAAAAAATAAATACAAGACCCTTTATGCATATTACGAATTACACAGAGGTTTATATTTATTTAACTCTTAGGCGTGTTTGTATATGTAACGACCCGGTAAATCCTTTATATACATATTTTATATTATACAAGTTTTATATGATTATTTTGTGAGTTATTGATTTCTAGAGATTATTTTTTTCAAATATGATTTTTTTTGTGAACTAGTGAGCATTTTACTACCTAAATATTTATAAAATATTATAAATTCCAAATATTTTTTTAAAATTTTATGCATTTGATCCTTCTAAACTTCCAGAAATTTTTAATAGATTATTTTCAACTTTTACCTATTTTTCCAAGCATTTTTAGTAATTTTCGGAAAACATCGTATTTAAGTTATTAATTTGAAATCTAATTTTGAAAATGCTTAATTATTATCCAAAAATTAAAATAATAATACAAATAAATATTCTAGGTTTTATTTGACTTATAAAAAATTAATTTTCGAATTTTACAATTTTATTTCTATTTTTGGGCAATTTTCGAAAAATTGGCAAAACAAGGGGTATTTTGGTCTTTTCACCTCTCCAACCCCAAATTTCGTTTTTTCCTGAGAAATAAGCAATAAAATACTTAATAAATAAGAGTTTCAGAATATATATGTTTTTGTTTGATTTTAGTTGATTTTATTTTATATTTTATCAAAATATCTTTACTAATACATACTCTTGAACCTCATATACATAAATAACTATATATTAGTGGTGATGTACATGGCTACATATACACACACACACATACCCACATATATATACATGGTATTTAGTAAGAATAGGTGTAAGCATATATAGCCATGTATAATGTATGGAATAGGTATTTAGTTGAATTTAATAATTGGATATTTGTGTCTAATACATGGAAGATAATTACACAAGACCATATATACCAAAATCCTCATTTTTCAGCCATTTTTCCAGCCCAAAACCGTGCACTCTCTCTTGCTCTTACACTCTCTTTCATTTTTCCTCCAAACACTTCACTTCCTCCAAATTACTACACACTTTGAAGAACTAAGGTAGGAACTCTTCTTTATACCTTAAGTAGAGGGTTTTTCTTCTTCTTCTTGAGGAGATTAGGCAAGCTTCCATACTCTTGTGCCCAAGCAATGTAAAAGAACAAGCTTGAATGGCCTAGAGTGAGAGCTTTTGCCAAACATACCTCCAAGTTGAGGGTTTTAGTTATGTTGCTAGCTTCATGTTACTTTATAGTTCATTTTATCATGTTTAACTCTTGTTGGGAGGAAGTTTAAGGATGGATAGAATTATGAGCATGATCTTGAAGATCTTATGTGATTAGTATGCTTATTTGGAGTTCTATGTGCTTACTATGCTTTCTTGGAAAACTATGTGATTATTGTGCCTTTTACAATAACATGGCATTCTTATGTTTTATTTGGATTATTATGTGAGTTCTATGCTTTATATGAAGTAGTATGAGACCATGATTCTTTAAGTGAGCTAGTAGGGGAATATCCTATGTTGTCTTGAAAGTAATTGTGAAGAAAGCTCCATATATCTATTTATTATACTTTATTGTATAGTTTTATGCCTACTTTGATGATTATAGAAATATATATATATATATCTATGTACGTATATATATAGATAAATATTTAAAGTATTGTTATCTATTCATTTAGCTAGTTCATATTATATTAGGTATATATCTATATATATATATATAGTTATGTACGTATATATATATGTCTACTTATTATAGACTAATTATATACTTAGTAATACTTAGTAAGACTACTTTAATCTATATATATATATATATATGGTACGTATAAGTATATATATAATTACATTCATTTTATTAGTTTATATATATATGTAGATAATTTCAATCATCTTATATCTATATCACACTTTATATAGTTTATATATTTTTCTATCATCTTTATATATATAAACTTATCTATATCACATTTTATATATTTTATATATTTATATTAGTTATCTTTTAATCTATATATATATTTAAGTATATTTATACTAGTTATATTTTAGTCTTTATATTTATATATTTATACTAGTTATGTTTATATATTTATATTTATATTTTATCTATTTACATATTTTGCTACTATCTATTTACATATGCTTAATAAGCAAACATAAAGCTTTCATTTATAAGTGTGGAGCTTACTTTGCTAAACTGTGATTATGTGCATATGTGAACAAATTGCAATTGTGTGAATGGACCCATATGTGCTGGAATGGTCTGGGGGGTGTTCCACCGGGACATACTATTGAGTAGCCGGGAGAGTTCACCACCCTTCCATCTCCTAATCCCCCCCTTGGGTAGATGGAGGGATCTACTCAAGAGAGAGGGTCGTAGAACAATACTAAGGCGTATGCCCGGGATACGACCATTGGAGGATAAGGCTGGCGGGAGAAATGTGCTGGTTGTTATTTCGGCCTGGGTAGTTATAAGGGTCACTGTCAGGTGACGAAAGGTAGAAAGTGTGAAATTATATATGTGCTATATGTAACTAATGTGCACTTGACACCCGAGCACCTTAGGTGTATAAAGAAGTGTTTCTACTCAACGTATGTTGATTCCATGTTATATTATATTTTAGATGCTTCCGAAGATAGCTTTTATGATGGTGAGGAGGAGGAACCTTTTGAAGCATTTTATTAGGAAGAAGGATGTAGGATTTTCCGCTGCGTACCTGTTTTGGGTTTTTGCTTTTGCTATGTATCAGTAGTAAAATAGCAAGTCGAGACTCTCTTTTGTTGATGTACCCTTATGTAATGTACCTTATACGTTGCAATTAAAAATGTATGCATGTATGTAGCCAATAATGATAGTATTAATCTAATAATAGCCATAATAATAATAATAATAAAGGGATTTCGGGGTCGTCATAGTATATATTACGACTAACACAGGGATTTATATTTATTTAACTCTTAGGGGGTGTTTGCATATATTACGACTAACACAGGGGTTTATATTTATTTAACTCTTAGGGGGTGTTTGCATTTTACTTAAAATTTGAGTGATTTAGTTATAGACAATCTAATTAATTCTTAATAGTAAAATTTATGATCAAATTATTCAGAGTCAAATAATTCAAAGTTTAGCTACAAAAGTAAATGATCCCTAACAAAAAAATAAAAATAAAAACAAAAACAAAATATTGAAGAAAGGAGATGATCATTTGGCGAGCGATTATTATATGCATGTATAATGTGAATTTGTTGACTGTTAATTAAAGCTTTGGTATTTGTATAAAATGAGATAATGGTGTTGTACACGGGAGTGCGCAGGTTAAGCAAGGCATGGGTGCATGAGGGGGAACAGGGTTTTTGGTGGCTGTTGTAGCTGCTGTAGCATGGTTCGCCTTAAAGGTCGCGGAGAACAGAATGAATGCTATCTTTTCAATTCTGTTGCAACGTCGCAAAATAGTCGCGGCCGTTCCGTACATTTTAATGTCTCAAGCCACAATAAGCGTACCTCTTCCATTCGTGGTTCGTCGTATACGGTCGCGGAGAACGGAACCGAGGTTATTGTTCCAGTTCCGTCGACACACGTTGCGCAACGGTCACGACCATTTCGCACGTTTTAAAATTTATTATGTATAGAAAAATTTAAAGAAATTATAAAAAATATTAAAGTTATGTATACAATATAGTGATTAAAAAATTGATAAATACAAATCACATTAATTACTAATACACTTAGAAAGAAAAAAAAATCTCGAAAAGGACAAAATAAAAGATAAACAAAATTTTGTTTCAAAAAAAAAAAAAAGAAAAATTGCATAAATTTGAGGCCCTTCTTGGATTATTACTAAACCACAATAATTGAAAATTTTTAGATTCATATGAATTTTTTCTTGGGCCATACTTTAATTAAAATTAAATTAAGTGGGCTCAATTTACATTAACATTAGCCCAAACCCACTAATTAGGACTACAGTGTGTCTTCTTCATGTGTGTGTCTTTCACCGCCCCCAACACCGCTCTTCTTCTTATTTGTTTTCGTCCTTTTCGCTGCCCATCATAGTCGTTCCAGTTCTGATAACATAAAAAAGCCAGTTAAATTGTAGAAAAGGTCGCTGGAACGCCGCTTCAATCAATCGCCGTTATCGACCAGAACACCGGAACAGCGGCCTCCGTTCAGGCCATTAAAGTGGCATTCCGGCGAACCATGCTTCCATCTTTAGCAGAGAATCTCTCAGTACCTTTTCCTTTTGTTTCTTTCCATGGTTAGTTAAGTGCTAATCTTTTTATTTTGTTCCATTCCATTCAACAATTAGGTCCTACCATATCTTGTTTATCAATTTTCCGACCGTTTCGAGCATCATAACATTCCTTTCCGGCAGTTTCGTCACCGCGACAATGATAAAACACAGTGGAACGCGCATTATAACACCGCAACACCTTTGCCGAAATAAACATCGGAACAATGAAACGGAGGCCGGCGTTCCGGTTCCGTTCCGCCCGTTATCGCGGCATTCCAGCGAACTATGTGTTGCGCTTCTAAATGTTGTAGTTTTGTGCAGTAGAGGAACCACAAGTAGTTTTGTAAGGCAAGCTGAGAAGACTGTTGATATGTCCCTCGACAATGATGTCTTCATGGTGCCTCCCGGCTATAATGCTCCTCAACAGGTCCTCTCTCTCTCTCTCTCTCTCTCTCTCTCTCTCTCTTTTGATATATATTGTGAATTAAATAATGTTATTATTTTATCTATAAGGGTCTGGCAATATTCAAACTATTTGATTCACAAGTTGTTGTAAAGCCTTACAAATTTTTAAGTCTCAGTTTTTTTTTATTTTAATTTGTGAATTAATGACAAATTTCACCAAAAATTATAGAATCCATCTAAAAAGATCATACAACTTAGGCACAATTATACTCACCTCCTCTGAGTTAAGGTGAAATTAACTCCATCTTATTTCAAAAATTACGAATACCCGCCTAACGTATGTGTAAGTTTTACAAAATTCATCATTTATTAAGGCGAGACATAATTGCGAGTTGTATTTTTTGTTTTTCCAATAGAATTTTGAGACGAAATTTGCATGGTTTTAACAAGTTCAACATCTAAAAGTCATATATGAAGTCAAAAAATTTAAAACAAAAAAAAAAGTAATGGCGGTGTCGAATTATATGGTTATGCTTGGTAGTGGCTGTTGTGATATAAAGTAAATTATATTGAGAGTTGGTGGACTCACAAAATTAATTGAGAAGTTTTGTAAGGCTTGACAAATCGCATCTCTTGATGGTTACGTTGATTACTATAATATGGTAAAGTTATTGGTAATTGTTTTTGTTAAATGACGAAAAATATCAGTGGTGTGTTGTAATTCTCGAAACAACAAGAGATTATTCATAATTTCAACTCAACTCAAGGGAGATATTGTCCCTACAACTTATCACATGTGACTTTTTTGAGCATTCAATTTGACATTTTGAAGTTTCAACTTGGCGTCCAACGTAGGAAAAAATGTTGGAGAGACTAATCCAAAAAAAAATTATTTGTCACTCAATTGAAAGACTTTTTGTCTGGTGAATTTCACAACTTCAAGGTAGATTTGTTGGAAAGTAGTGCTTATCAGGTGCGTGATTAGACTATGGAATTAGATTGCAAAAGTTGGACTCTTTGTCTTTAATACGAAATTGTCCTGCACTGGTGCTCACAGTTCTTGGCTCCCAAAATACAATAACCTACTTCTCGAATTAGAAGCACTTCAAATTTTAAGGAACAACGAACTTAGAAGGTGTTTTAAACTCACTTGAATGTTTAAGAATGCTTTGAAAATTTCGGGAGGGAAATGTAGAGAACAGAAAGATGAATTTAGAAAAATGCAGGGGTCTCTTCATAATAGAAGAAAATTTGTGGTTGTTGGGGCAAAATGTCACAACATTTGGGATTGACAATGGTTCGGTCATAACTGAACCATTTTTGAGCAAATCTGCATTGGTTCACACACTGTAGCCATTAGGTTGCACACGGGCATTCTAGACCCATCTCCACACACTAACCGGTGATTCCAGCTCAATTTGAGCTGATTTGGACCAATTTTTGAACACAACTTCAATTCGGATCGTACCAAAAAAGAATATACTTTAATTGAGCCCGAACCAGCACCCGCATCCAAGCCTAAGCTTGCCTCTCCCGCTACGCCGAGCTGGCCTGCCGGATGGCGACGGGGGCTGTGGCGCATGTCCATGTGGCTTGATTCGAGGCCTCTCCCCTTTACACACTTGTGACCCCTCCAAGAGGCCAACCCGTTTCTCAACATAATATGCTAGTGACAATACTAGTCCATCAAGTGTCTTAAGCATTTTAATTCCTAATATGATATCTGCAATACCCATATCTTTCATATCAAAATGCTTAGTCAACATCTTCTTAATACTCACGACAATATCGTGATTATTTCTCATAATCAACATGTCGTCTACATAGAGACAAACTATGGCATAAGCATTTTGTGTGCTTTTAATATATACACACTTATTACACTCGTTAGTTCTAAAGCCATTCGACAACATTGTTTGGTTAAATTTTACATTCCATCATTTTGGAGCTTGTTTAAGTTCGTACAATGACTTAACGAGCCTGCATATCTTATTTTCTTGTCCTGGAGCAACAAAGCCTTCTGGCTGCTTCATATAATTCTCCTCTTCTAACTTTCTATTCAAAAAGGTAGCTTTAATCTGTCTGATGTATCTTAAGGCTATGCAGAGTTGCAATAGCAATGAGAACTCTTATGGACATTATTCTTGTCACAGACAAGTAAGTAACAAAGAAATCAACACCTTCTTTTTGTTTAAACCCTTTAGCAACCAACATGTCCTTGCACTTATCTATAGTTTCATGTGTTTTATATTTTCTCTTAAGAATCCATTTACACTCGAACGATTTAGTACCAGCCAAGAGGTCAACTAATTCTCAAGTATGATTATACATGATAGAATCTATTTCACTATTTATGGCTTCTTGCCACAACAAAACATCCGGACTAGACAACACTTTTTTAATGGTTCTAGGCTCATCATCTAACATATAAGTTAAGAATCCAGACCAAAGCTCTTAGCTTTTCTAGCTTCGTCACTACGCCTTGGTTCATCATATTCTTGATTACCAATCGCAGCATCATAAGTTCTTTTAGTTGAACTTTCTTCTCTAGAACCCTCATCTTTCCTTCTTTACACGAAAAAACATTTTCAAAAAATACAACATTCCTTGACTCGATAACTATATTTTCAATTATTTCAGAAAATGTTGATTTGTGCACAAGGAAACGATATGTAATACTTGAATGCACATATCCTACAAATATACAATCACCGGTTTTAGGCCCTATTTTTACTTGTTTAGGTTTAGGTACTTCTACTTTAGCTAAACACCCCTACACTTTAAGGTATTTATAAGAAGGCATATGTCTTTTCCATACCTTATATAGAGAATCCTTTTTACTTTTGTGTGGTATTTTATTAAGAATGTGGTTGGCTAAAAGAATGCTTCCCCCCACAAATTTTGGGGTAATCCAAAACCTATCAACATAGGGTTCATCATTTCTTTGAAAGTGCGATTTTTGCATTTTGTAACGCCATTAGATTGTGGTGAATATGGAGTTGTAGTTTGATTAATGATGTCATTTTCAAAGCAAAACTCATCAAATGGAGCTCCGATTTTTCCACCTTTATCACTGTAAACTATCTTAATTCTTCAACCTCATTCTTGTCATTTTTAAACGCCTCAAGTGCCTCATCTTTGCTTCCAACAAAAAACACATAACAAAACTTTTTGCAATCATCAATAAAAGTAATAAAATACTTTTTCCCACCTCTAATTTCAAAAACTTTAAGTCATAGACATCACTATGGATCAATTATAGAGGTTTAGTACTTCTTTCGACTAAATGAAAAGGTGTTTTGGCTATTTTAGCTTCTACACAAATTTCATACCTTTTACTTGAATCAAAGTTATATGAAGGCAATAATTCCAAACTTACAAGTCTTTTTAAAGTGTTAAAATTAACATTTCCTAGTCTAACATGCCACAAATTTGAACACTACAAATAAGTAGAAGTAGTTATTTTATTATTATCAAAGTTGTGCGATACAACCATTACATTCATTTTGAATAGGCCATTAGCTAGGTAACCTTTTCTATGTGGCCATTCTTTGTTAACACAACTTTGTTTAACTCAAATACTAGACTAAACCCTACTTTGACAAGTAATGGACTAGAAACTAGATTTTTCCTAATATCTGGAACATGCAGTACATCAACCAGGGTCAGCTCTTTACCCAAGGTCATCTTTAGAACCACTTCGCCCATGTTGAGTTGCCCATGAATAGCTTGCGTGCACTAATCAGAGTATAGGTAGAAAACAACTCTTTATCCAAACAATTGTGGCACATAGCTCAGGTGTCAACCCACCACTCTCTTAGATTGTTAACCAGGTTGGCCTCAAAGACCACCGCTAAGAGGCTCAACTCGGGCATGTCAATCGGCAAGCTTTTATTATCTGTTATATTAGCTTGGTCCTTTTTCCTTTTGCCTTTCTTCGTAGTCCGGCAGTCCTTAGCCATGTAGTTTGGCTTACCGCAGTTACCCTTTGAATTTCTTGACATTATTATTTTTCTAACTATCTTTAGGATGTTTCCTTTTCTTGCTAGCATTTGAATCCACCAGATTCACTTTTGGCTCCATTTGCACGTTAGATTTCACCTCAAACTTTCGATTTTCCTCTTCAATCCAAAATCGAACAATCAGGTCCTCAAGGTGCATTTCCTTCCCCTTGTGCTTTAGATAATTCTTGAAGTCTCTCCATGTTGATGGGAGCTTCTCAATCATTGCAGCCACTTGGAAAGACTCACTCCACTGCATTCCCTTTGCATGAATATCATGCAAAATAATTTGCAGCTCCTAGACATGACTCATAATAGTCTTGGAGTCCATCTTGAAGTCAAGAAACTTATCGACTATGAACTTGTTCAAGCCAACATCCTTCGTCTTTTACTTCTTATCCAAGGACTCCTACAGCCCCTTAACCATTTTAAATGAACTGTATAGTCGTACAAAGTATTGTCTAGTGCATTTAGTATATAGGTCCTGCATCGAAAGTCATTTTGACTCCATGCATGATACCAAGCCCTCTTCTCAGTGTTTGTCTCGTATTTAGATAACGTGAGCGCATCTTCTTTTAAGAACCTTACTAGGCTCAAAGTGGTGAGGTAAAACAACATCTTTTGCTGCCATCTCTTGAAATAAGTTCCGGAGAATTTCTCCAGCTTCTCTAGCAGGGGGATGTGTAAGAGTAGTAGAGGTTGAAGCCATAGCTAAAACACAATAAATTTCATCTTAAAATTGTTGGAAAGTAATGCTTATAAGGGGCGTTATTAGACTACGGAATTAGGTCGAGGCAAAAGTTGGACTCTTTGTCTTTAAGATGAAATTGCCCCGCATAGGTGCTCAAGGTTCTTGGCAATCATCTCCCAAGATACAACGACCTACTTCCCGAAATAAGAGCACTTCGAATTTTGAGAAACAACAAACTTAGAAGATGTTTTGAACTCACTTGGATGTTTATAAATGCTTTGGAAATTTTGGGAGTGAAATGCAGAGAATAGAAAAATGATTCGGATGGAATGAATGCAAATGACAAACGCTTAGAATCTATTTATAATAGAAGAAAAGTTGTGGTTGTTAAGGCAAAAGGTCACAATATTTGGGACTGGCACTAGTTCAGTCTTAGCTAAACCGTTTCGTGTGGCGCGTTGTAGCCATTAAGATGTAATCGGATGCACTCTGGACATGTCACAACACATCAACCCATGATTCCAACTCAATTTCAGCTGATTTTGACCTGTTTTTGAACCCGATTTCAATTTAGACCGTACCAAAAAAAATATACTTTGATTGAGTCTGAACTTGGCCCACTCATGATGTCGAGACGACGACGGCGTGTGTGCATGTGGCTTGACTCAAGCCCACTAACTCGTAGGTCATCTCCCAATTACATAATTGTGAACCCCTAATGGGTCAATCCTTATTTGCGACTAGCCACTTAAATACAAGACATTCTTGTTTCATTTTTTTCAATGTGGAACAACCATATTTACAATACTTCATTTGGCCTTCCTACCAAGCTCTCTTATGCATTTAATTTCTCATTCGCTCGAAATTAGTTTTGAGAAATTAAATATATTTTTAGTATCTACTCACGATTTAGATTACGAATATTCAACTTATTTTCCAAAATGACAAATGGAGCTTCATCAAATCATTGGCCAAAGTTACTCACTTACCAACTTTATAAACCAATTTTCTAACAAGATTTGTCTTTAATTAGTGAATTTTTGAAAATTTATAGGATTGAATTGTAAATCGAGAATTCGATCGTACCAAAACTTCAAACTCCTCTAGCTACAGGACTAAGATTGCAAATTTTCTTGATGTCATGTGAATTAGACTTTGCTTTTTTTTTTAGGTGCATATAACTCAAGGAGATCATGAAAGAAAAGCAGTGATTGTATCATGGGTAAATGTAGATGAGCCAGGTTCAGACATAGTTGAGTATTGGGCTGAGAATACTAACCAAAAGAATAAGGCAAAGGGGATTATGACCAAGTACAAATATTACAATTATAGTTTCGGTTATATACATCATTGCACTATTAGGAACTTGGAGGTATGTCAGTATGTGTATATATATAAAAAATTTGTTCTATTTTGAGCATTATACTCTGTTTCTATGTGTTCGATTTACGTTTCACA
This sequence comes from Petrea volubilis, assembly GCA_026212405.1. NCBI lineage: Eukaryota > Viridiplantae > Streptophyta > Magnoliopsida > Lamiales > Verbenaceae > Petrea > Petrea volubilis. The sequence goes on from CM047880.1 coordinate 4,991,195, forward strand.
TTTGTGCTTTTAAATTATGTTACATTATTAATTCAAATACCAAAAAAAAAAAGAAAAGAAAAGAAAAGAAAAACAACATACAAAATATAACACAATACATTTAGTTCATGTGTAAGGCCCAAATATCAAGTCATACAAGAAATTTCGTTCTTCAATACGACTTTGTGAGTGTTTGGCTAAGTTTAGTTTTTAATAGATCAAGCTCTTCGATCTTGTAACATGTTCTTATTGTTTATAAATTTCTAAATTTTATTTTTAAAATGAGTTATCAAAGTGTTTGGACAAATATGATCAAATAACTTTTAAATATTTTAAGGTCTTATAAGTTGTATTTTTCTATTTAATTTTTGATAAAAATAAAGTTTAATTATAAACCTCTTTAAGTATAATAAGGAGAGTAAATGATTTCGTGTAAATAAATAATTTCTATCGTGATATTAAAGAATAATTAACCATATGAATATCAATTTGTTTTTTAATCAAATAGCTTATTAGACGTTTAAAAAAGGGTTAAGGATCTTTTTTTTTTTCTTTAATAAAATACAAGCTCCAATCACTTTATTTTTCAAACACAACTCGTTTACCAAAAGAAATTACCACATATTCTTACAGAACTTGTAAACTATCAATCATTTTCTAAAACGTAGAAATTTATCAATTCAGCAAAACCACTATAAGAAAAAGTAATACTAATAACAAGATACAAAAGTGATAACATACAAATCGTCACCAATAGTTGTATTAAGTGATAATACCTTCTATTTTGTCACTAATTAAATTTTTTTTGTGACAACAATTTTAATGTTGTCACGGTTTCGCTCAATGGTAACAAAAATTAATGTTTTAGTTGTCACTATTGACATTTCGTGATATGCCTATAGTGATAATCTAGTGACAAGAAGAAATTATTACTACGATTTTGTGACAAGATACTATTTTCACTAAGTTGTCACCATATATAGGTGTGTCACTAATTATTAATATTGCACGATGTTGTTGCCTTTTACACTATATTATTACTATTGATATTATATAAACTATGCTTGTGACAATATAAATTTATTGCCACTAAATGTATATAATTAATAACAAATCTTTCATTATCGTTTGTTCAATTATGACCAATTTACTCATTTTCTTATAGTAATTATGCCATTGTTACCTGGATATTCTGCTTTACTGGAATTTTTATTGGTTTTCCAACATTTTTTTTATTGATATTTGTCTTTGCTTCAAAAGACTTTGACATGTTTAGTATTCTCAACTACCGTATAAAATTTTTAATTTGTCACAATTTGTATTTCGAGCTGTTGCAGCTTGAATTTCAAATCCACAAAAGTAGTCTGTAATAAATTTTCTTATGAAGTGATGTTCGGGATATTTCAAATAAAAATTTCAAAAATATCAAATCAAACAAGACTTATAGAATGTCTTAATTGGGGACCCCACACATAATTAAGATTTAACATATGATAACTGAAATCTCAAATCAAATATGTAGAAAGTATAATGATTACTTGGGTCTATTTATTTACCCTAAATTGGCCATCTTATAAATTGTTAATAATTATAGCAGTCCTTCCATTTTGATCTCTTCTTGTTCCAAGTGTAACAAAAGGGGATACAAGTAAATTTAATGTGTAAACCAAGTGGGGTTAGATTTAGATAATTGTATACGGGATAAGGATAATTAAGGTTAATGTTCTGCCCCACGTTAAACTTTTTGTTCTATTTTTCTTACAACACACCATATATGACTTTAAACGTGTTGCTTGTGTCATGCATATTCAGTTAGTGAAATATAATTTGTTGAACAAAATTTTAAATTTGATCAAATATATATATATATATATATATGTGTGTGTGTGTGTGTGTTTGTGTGTTATTGTAACTTGAATTTAATGATAGTCTCGATTTATGCAATGAAGTAAAGTTCAAATTGAACCCATCCTCTTATGAAGCAAATTCAATTTGAACTCTTCCTCTTAAGAAGCAAAGTTCAACTTGAATACATTTTAGAAAGCAAAATTCAACTTGAACACCTCTTATGAAGCAAAGTTCAAATTGAACTCATCCTCTTATGATTCAATGTACTTTGCCAACTTACGTATCTATAAATAGATGAGCTTGGGCATTCATTTGAAAGGACAATATCGTCTATTAAAATAAATAGAGCATTCGTTTTATTGTGAAGTTATTGTCGTCTATTTAAATAAATGTACTACTTGATCCGGGTGCTAGCCTAATAAACTGGTATCACAGCCCTGGTAGTTAGTACATTTGTTTTGGTATTTCCTATTAAGTGAAGATGTCGATGACAAAATTTGATGTCGAGAAGTTTGATCAAAAGATCAACTTCACTTTATGTTAAGTGAGGATGTGTGCCTTCCTCGTATAGAACGAAGTTCCGAAGGCTTTGACCGATGTAAAGCTAGAGGCCATGTCGGATAATAAATTGGAGGAGATAGGTGAGAAAACCCACTCAGCTATCCAATTGTCATTGTCAAATGAAGTTTTGCACGAGGTAATCACTGAAAAGACAACAAAAGATCTTTTGGATAAATTAGAATCTCTCTACCTGAAGAAGACTCTCACAAATAAGTTGTATAAGAAACAGTGCGTATATTCACTGCTAATGAGTGAAGGTACATCTTTAAGTTCTCATATTGATGAGTTTGAATCTATCATTATGGAATTGCAAAATCTAGATGTTATTATTGAAGACGAAGATAAAGCATTGTTACTGTTTTGTTCATTACCCCCTTTATATAGACATTTTAGAGGAACTATGTTGTATGAAAAAGATACTATTTCTCTAAAAGATGTTAAATCTTCTTTGGAGACCAAAAAAAAGATTGATCATGATATCACTGGTCAAACTTGTAATAGTCAAGCACAAGGCCTATATGCAAGAGGGGGGTCCAAATAAAGAGGAGTCAACAAAAGCAAGCCAAAATCTAGATCAAAACCCAAAAGTAAAGATGTTGTGTGTTGGCACTGTAAAGAACCAAGGCACGTTCGCAGAAATTGTGACAAGTTGCAGAGAAAAAGAAATGCTCCACAAGACAAAAATGAAGAATCTTGCTAGGCTAGTATTGCTGAAAATGAAGTTGGCGTTGATGTACTACTTGTAACAAAGAAGCATGCCAAACACAACGACGAATTGATCATGTACATAGGTTACTCTTATCATATGTGTCCTAATCAGGACTGGTTCTCAACATATGAGTCCATTGACGTAGAAGGTGTTTTAATGGGGAATAATGCTCCATGTAAAACTATTTGCATTAGAACGATCCAAATTTGAATGGACAATGGAATTGTCAGAACATTAACTAACGTTAGACATGTTCTAGATCTCAAGAAAAATCTCATCTCATTGGGCACCCTCGATGCAAATGGGTGCAAGTTTTCAGTTGAAGGTAGAGTATTGAAAGTAAGCAAAGGCATACTTGTTGTCATGAAAGCCAGAAAAGCAGGTAGCCTGTACGTTTTACAAGGCGTTGCGTTTATAAGGTCTGTAGCAATCTTATCATCCTCTATGTCAAATATTGATATAACAAAATTATGGCATACGGGGCTTGGGCATATGAGTGAGAAAGGTTTGACCTTGTTGTGCAAAAGAGGTCTCCTTTGTGACCAAAGCACATGAAAGATGGATTTTTGTGGACACTGTGTGTTTGGAAAGCAAAAGTAGCTCAACTTTGGCACTGGAATCCATAGAACTAAACTTTCTTTGGATTATATTCACTCTAATCTTTGGGGACCATCACAAGTTCCATCAAAAAGAGGAGCTCGATACCTATTAACCTTTATTGATGATTTTTCAAGAAAGGTTTGGATCTATTTTCTGAAGCACAAAAAATGATGCGCTTGATACTTTCAAGAAGTGGAAGGCTTTGATTCAGAAGCAAACTGGAAGGCAAATTAAAAGACTCCGAGCAAATAACAATTTGGATTTTTACAGTGGAGATTTTAGCAGATTTTGTGAAGCTGAAGGCATTGTCAGGCATCACACTGTAGTTAACACTCCACAAAAAAATGGCCTAGCAGAGTTCATGAATAGAACTCTTTTGGAAAGATCTCAGTGTATGCTTTCCAATATTGGCTTGTCTAAAGTGTTTTGGGCTGAAGCAGTTTCCACAGCTTGTTTTTTGGTAAACCACCCACCGTCTACATCAATCGAGTTTAAAACTCCTGAAGATGTATAATTCGGTAAACCTACTGACTATTCAAATTTGAGAATATTTTGATGCCCTGCTTATATGCATGTTAATGAAGGAAAATTAGAGCCTAGAGCTAAAAAGTGTATTTTTCTAGTTTATGCTTCTGGGGTGAAAGGATGTCAGTTGTGGTGTCTTGATCCTAAGTCACCTAAATTTGTTATTAGTATAGATATTACTTTTGATGAGTTTGCTCCACTATCCCCAAGAAAGGAGTCCATAGTTTCTTCTGATACAGATAAATCAGAGAGTACATCAAAGCAGGTGGAGCTTGAAATTCCTAGTCCACCTACAACGTCTAAAAGTCCCACTGGCTCTAGACCTTTGATAGAAGAAGAGCCTGATACTATTGAAAAAACATTTCCCCAGGAGGAAAGATGCATTGCTAGAGATAGGCCAAGAATAGAAATATAACCACCACAGTGATATACTGATTATGTAGCATACACCTTGCCTGTTGGAGAAGAAACAGATATTATTGGCAAGCCAGCTATATATTCTGAAGCAGTTTCTTCAAAAGATTTCTCGAAATTGTTGATTTCTATGCAAGAGAAAATTGAGTCTCTTTACAAGAATAGTACTTGGGTACTTGTGAAACTGCCAGCCAAGCAAAGGATAGTGGGGTGCAGATGGATCTTTAAAAGAAATGAAGGAATTTCTGGAGTAGAAAAGGCAAGGTATAAGGCACAGTTAGTAGCCAAAGGTTACAGTCAGGTACCAGGTGTTGATTTTAATGATATTTTCTCACCTGTTCTGAAGCACAGTTCTAGTCGTGTCTTGCTTGCTCTAGTTGCCATGCATGATTTGGAGTTAGAACAACTTGATGTTAAAACTATATTTTTGCATGGTGAACTAGAAGAAAAAATTTATATGCAACAACCAAAGGGTTTTGTTGTGAAAGGAAAAGAAATCACATTTGCTTATTGAAGAAATCTTTGTACGATCTGAAACAATCTCCAAGATAGTGGTACAAAAGATTCGATTCCTTTATGATTGATGGCAGATATTCAAGGAGCAACTATGATAGTTGTGTTTATTTTAGAAGAACTCATGATGGCTCATTTATCTATTTGCTTCTTTATGTTGATGACATGTTGATTGCAGTTAAAAATATGCCTGATATTGATGAGTTAAAAAAGCAGATGAGCAAAGTGTTTGAGATGAAGGGTCTTGGTCCAGCAAAGAAGATCCTTGGCATGGAAATCAAAAGAGAGACAAGGTGGGAAGCTATATTTAACTCAAAAGAGTTATATTGAAAAGGTTTTGGAAAGATTCAGCATGAAAAATGCTAAGACGGTATCTACTCTATTGGCTGCACATTTTAAATTATCGATTGCTCTATCACCAAAGTTTGATGATGAAAAGAGGTACATGACCCGAGTTCGCTACTCAAGTGCAATTGGTAGAATTATGTATGCTATTGTTTGTATGCACCCAAATATTTCACATGATGTTAGTGTGGTTAGTAGATATATGTCTTGTTCAGGGAAAGCACACTGGGATGCGGTGAAATGGATATTGAGATACTTGCGTGGGACTTTAAAAGCTGGTCTGGAGTTTGGTTGGAGTAGTAGTTCTCTGGTTGATTATATTGACTCTAATTATGCAGGTGATCTTGATAAAAGAAGATCATTGACCGGATATGTATTTACTATGGGAGGAAGTACACTTAGCTGGAAAGCTTCATTGCAACCTGTGGTTACGTTATCTACAACATAGGCGAAATATATTATAGTGACCAAGGTGATAAAAAAAAAAAAGAAATTTGGCTAAAAGGCTTGCTTAGGGAGCTTAGATCTCACTCAGATGAGATTGTTATTGTCTGTGATAGTCAAAGTGTCATTCACTTAACTAAATATCAGATGTTTCGCGAAAGAACTAAGCATATTGATGTAAAGTTTTATTTTGTTCATGATGTTATTTAACAGGGTGATATCTCGGTGAAAAAGATTTCTACTGATGAAAATCCTATAGATATGTAAACTAAGCCTCTTCCAAAAGTCAAGTTCAAATATTGCTTGGACTTGATTGATGTTGCAGAAAGATAATCTATTTGGCGAGATGGAGCGATGCCATTGTTTAAGGTTTGGTAAAATTCAAGTCAATGTGGAAATTTGTTATTGTGACTTGAATTTAATGATGGCCTCGATTTATACAATGAAGCAAATTTCAAATTGAAATCATCTTTTTATGAAGCAAAGTTCAATTTTAACTCTTCCTCTTAAGAAGCAAAGTTCAACTTGAATACCTCTTAGGAAGCAAAATTCAACTTAAACACCTCTTATAAAGCAAAGTTCAAATTGAACTCACCCTCTTATGATTCAGTGTACTTTGCCAGCTTACGTATCTATAAATAGATGAGCTTGGGCATTCATTTGAAAGGAGAAGAAGTTAGAGAGCTTTCAAGACAAGTGAGGTTATATAAGAGCTTTGAAAAATAAAGAGTTGAGAAATACTTGAGAGATAAATTCTTTGTGAGAGAGTTGTGAGGTTGTTCTCTTAGGGTTTCGGGTTTAATTAGAGAATATATTCTCTAATTGTTGTAACTCTCTGTAAATCTCATTATAGTGGAATCATTTCTTGCCCGTGGACATAGGCTTGTATTATTGTGTCATTTTAAATTTCCGTTCGTTTTATTGTGAAGTTATTGTCGTCTATTTAAATAAATGTACTACTCAGTTCAGGTGCTAGCCTAACAATATATATGACGTTATTTATATAAATTTAATAAGGACGAAAGCTCTCTTATTATTAAAAGGGGAAAAAAATACAAAAAAAAAGAAAGAGGAGGGCGGCTACTCTATCCAAACTTGGAATGTACAGTATCGAAAACAGTTCTATCTTCAAAATTACTTGAAATAGTTAACAATATAATAAATTCTCGAAAAGTAGATAAAAAAAAAAACCTTCTGATTTTTTTTCGATTATGGAAATGATGAGATGGAGTTGCCGAGGCTCTTGATTGGTATATTTGTGTAACAGCTAACGGTTGGGATATTCTAGTTAAGATTTGGCGCGATTATATTAGTATTAATCACATGACGAATATTTTACACTTAACATATAATTGATGTACAGTTTAGCTAGTGAGAATGATAAATCACATGAAACATTCATACAAATCAATATTTTATACGCATTTTTCTTTTCGCAATCTCAAAATAATAGAAACACATTATAAATTATATTTATATATATATATATATATATATAACTAATCTCACTGCTTAATTAAATGTTTTGGCTCCATCCCTCATTGTAGTATGTTGAGCTGGGTGTTTTTGCTAAAACTATAATCCGAAAGCACAATGCTCGAATCTTGTTAGTATCTAATTATGAATTTCTCCATTCTTCGATCTAGAAATTTTCTATACATCGGGCTACCACATGTGCACAACCAACGATGATAATATAATTCATATTTATTTATTTCTTTAAATACATATATAAAATTGAAGGCTCAATGCATAAAAGAAATTTTCACCTGTTCGTTTTATTAACAAAGGATCATCATTTTTTATTTGTTATTTTTTCAATATTATTATAAGTGATTTAAGGCAGACATATGACTCCAATAGGACCCTAACACATTACGAGACAAACCCGAGCAAAGGACAAGCCGTGTTGTTTGTTAGACAGGAATCACGACAATGTGAGATGGGATATGTTAGAGTAGTGCCCAGCAAGCCAATATGTTTTAGCTTGTTAATTACTCTTTGTATCAAACAGTCTATTTGATTAAATAATAAATTGAAAGTTTCACACTTTATGGCCACCTTCATCACATAGCATTAGTTATATTATTTATATTTAATATATGTGGTTGAATCTCCATGATCACATTTAAGCTATGGGACTTGGCTTCACATAGAGATGGAAGTCTTGAAACAAGTCTCTAAGGCGTGATCAAAATTACTCCAAGTCATTAAGTCTAATAGAGACTGGGGTATCGACCTGACTCACTAAAAGACTTGCATTTATGACGTATCTCAAATGAGAGGATGTCTTGTTTCATGGACATCGAGTGTAGTGACACTCGTATGCATAAATGGGTGCTCATTAGGGAATGAGTTCACTGAGGATCCCACATGGAAACTCCTAAATGGGAATAAAAGAATTAGGAAAGTTTCCAAGCTTATGACGTGCTTTAACTAGTCCTCAGACTTGAGATTTCATAGTAGTCTTGTATATGGGCATTTATGCTTTGATATAGGCGTCGACTCCATGGCGAGTCTTAGTACTCCTATATTGGGTATAGGTCTCCCATATATGGAGACTAGTGAAAATCAATAAAGGATTCGTTGCTCGCCTAGTTGAGCGAGTGAGTTTTTCCATATATTCTATTGTAATTAGTCCACTTAAATCCTTGCGCAAGGTGGAGGACAATGATTAGGAAATGAGTTTTCTAAGTCAATTGTCAAATGGACTATTTAAATGGAATTATGAGAATTGAGGTTAATTGGATTTCTCAGATCCCATGTCCCAAACCTCAATCGGAAAACTAGACAACGAAGGGACCGTATTTGCACGGTAAGTCATAAGTAGAAAGGTTCGCGCTAATACTTCACCTATTGACTAGGTATTCGTGGGCTTGTTGCAAGACATCGACCACGATGGATGGGGACCATTAATTAGAAAGGGTTCTAATAAAATGGTGATTGATTAAAGGAGTTTAATTAATCATAGATAATTTTATTATCTAAAATGTTGCTTTGATTACAAGCCCGTCGCTAATCGATTGGTGAACCTAAGGGGTCACACACAATAGTTGACCAAGCACCTAAGTATATGAATTGATTAATAGTGATTAATCAAATTGAATTGATTAATGAGATCAATTGAATTGAGGGCTAATTCAATTGATCTATCTCATTAAATTGGTGGACAGGAATCAATTTGGAAAATTGATTTGGAAATTAATTGATTAAGAATCAATTAATGAAATTAATTTGAAATTAGATTTCAATTAATTTATTAATTGAAATAAGTTTTCAATTTAGGACTAAATTGAAATTTGATTTTAATTTAAGAACTAAATTGAAATAAGTTTTCAATTAAGGACCAAATTAAAATATAATTTTGATTTGGGGATTAAATTGAAATTAGAATTAAATTAATTTTGAATTAATTTAATGTTTCAATTTAATTATAGAATTTCAATTTAACTATAAGACTATGGGATAAATCTTACAGTTAAAAAGGATGAATTCTACACATTGATAAATATCAAGAAGTTTAATGGATGCTAAATTTGAGGAGAAGCAAAGGAGTCCAAATTGGACTCTAATTGAGCAAGAGGCTAGGTCAAGAGAAGGGTTATAAATACCCCATGACCAAGCCCCTTTTTGTACGTACAAAAACAAGAAAAGAAAAGAAAAGAGTTTTCTTTCTCTTTGTTCTCTCCACCAAAGTCATCCATTTTGACTTCTTGTTTTATTAGTTTTTGGTTTATTATTTAATCAATAAATAATAAATCAAATCTCCACCTTCTTTTCATAGCCCTATATACTAAGTGTTAGTATAAATTCATATATATATATTTCGGTTTAAATCCAAGTCTTGCATAGGATTTAAATCGTGGTGTGGTTAACGTGTGGATACGCTTAGAGGGAAAACAATTGGATTCCTACGAAAGCGCGAACGGTTCGTGACAGTTCGGGAACGTGAGCCGCGTATTTGAATACGCTCTATTCCCTACGACAACAGGCGTGCAAAAAGGTAATTAAAACCACTAAACTAGTTTAAACGATTTGGTTATTAATTTGCATAGTAGATCCGCGTCACAATAGTCACGGGACAAATATAATTAGCATATAATGTGTTATATGTTTATAAAATTTTTAATATTCCGCTGCGTATACGTCCCGGGACCTATGTGAAACTAACAGTGGTATCAGAGCCAATATTATGCAACCCAAATCGTTTATTTATCTGTTGTTATAATTGAATAGTGATTCGATTCATATAATTGCATGTTTATGATTAAAATAGTTTTTATCGCTTTTGTTTGAATATTGTTGGGTCACTGTTTTAATTTCATACGAAAAATGTTTTTCGTTAAGTCCTTGTTTTATATTATTTAAAAGTGTTTAAATATATATATATCAATCAAGGGCTTGTAGTGTTTACAGCTTCTAGATGCTGGAAACGTCCAGCATAAAGAGATAGTAACGAAAAATAAAATTATTGTTAGGAGCAGCCACAGCAGAAACGAAAAAAAAACAAAGGCAACAAGGGGCTGCTGGGCTAAGCATGCCCAGCAGAAACAAAACAAAAAAAAAAAAGTTTTTTTTTTTTGAAAGCCAAAAGGGCCAGCCATGGCCCAACGTAATTACCCCTGTTTGTTTTATTTTGTTTATTTTGTTTTTGTTAACTTAATTAAATTTGTTTAATTAGTTTTTATGAAATTAAAGTGTGAATAAAATTAATTATTGAAAAAGGAGTTTTCAAGGGAAATTAATTTTTGGTGACCCAACTAAAATTCAATAGTGAAAGCCTTACATGCAATTAAAGTTTGAATTTGAAATTTTGTTTTCTAATTAGACTTGGGATTTTGAATCCTAATCAAATTGGAATTGAAAATTTAAATTCAAAATTGGAATTAGGAATTATAATTAAAATTGGGATAAAGATTCCAATTGAAATTAGAATTAAGAATTCCAAGTCAAAAATTGGATTAGTATTCTATTAGAATTGGGATTTAGAATCCTAATTAAAATAGAAATCAAGTAATCCAATTGAAATATGATTTTGAATTAACGAATTCAAGAATCATTTAAATTTTGATTAAGGAATCAAAAATTACATCTTGAATAGGATTCAAGTTTTGAATTTAATCGTTAAATTCGCGAATTGATTAAATTATGGGTAAATTTAAATTGTTTTCGCATTTATTTATTCATGTGGATGAATGGGATGATCATGGAGCCTAGACCCCTTATGTTTTGGTTAATTATTATTACGTGATGTGATTGGTTTTAAACGAGGCCTGCGTGTCTCTTAAACTCCTTCTATATTTTCCTTGATGTAATGAGAGTAGTTAATATTTAAGAAGTGAGGATAGTTCTTAGGAGAAGGATTTTTCAAGAAAGCAAGGAGCTTGGAGTAAGAAGCGTTCAAGACCCATGAATGTATGGGGATACATTTATGTAATAGATAGGATCTATTATCGTTTAATTCTCTTGCACACCCTAGATTGACCAATTGATCCATGATTGGCTCTCATGGATCGCATAGGACTTATGGCCCATGATCATCCACTTTAGGAGCATGCTAGGTTAATTTATTATGCTTGATATTATCTATGTGATACATGTGATGCATGTTAGATAATTAAGGCAAGATAATAAATTGAATGATGAGGTCTTGGTTATTACCTACAAGAAACCCTTACTTAAAATGTTTAAGTTATTTAATATTAAGTTAAAATGGGCAAACATTAAAAGGATTATTTAATGGCCCATGCCTTCCATCAATAGGCATCAACTTGTGATTGCTATCATGGCTATTGCATTGTCTCACGAGTCGTGGAATGTAATAGTTTTTGAAAAGCTAAGATTGATGTCTAAGTAAGAGTTACGTGTCTTTATTATCTTTATTATGACATGGTCTCACGAGTCGTGGCATGATCATAATTAAGGTAATAAGACTATAATTGATGGGTCCAACTTAACATCTAGTAGCATGGATGTCTCACGAGTCGTGGGTCCATGTGAAAAGTGAGGCAAAATAAATCAAGAGTTGCATAGAGATGCAATTGGCAAGGTAGTTGCCTACCTTAAGATTATTATTGGATGTCTCACGAGTCGTGGGTCCAAGGATAATGCCTAAGGATCTTGACACCCATTAAAGAAAATATGTTTTCTTCGAATTCCTATGTGAGGGTCATAGGATTTGATAAAATAGTGGGAGGTAACTTATGATAGAAGACCATATCATATTTACATATTATTTGAATCGAATGAATGCTAAAAAGTTCTCCGCTTCTCTATGTGTAGATTAATTGATACTATCTGCAAAATGGCTAAAAACCCACTTCACTCAAACCTCGAAGATAATAAACTTACTGGCCCAAATTATGCTGATTGGCTAAGGAATCTCAAGATAGTCTTGGATTCAAAAGAAAGGACCCATGTCCTATTCGAGGATCCTCCACAGGATGTCCCAGACGATGCTCCTGAGGAGGAGCGGGCAAGAGTTGCCAAGTGGAAATTTGATGACCTCAAAGTGAGGTGTTTGATGTTGGCAACAATGTCAAACGAGCTCCAAAAACAGCATGAGCATATGAAGCATGCCTCCGATATCTACAGGCGTTTAGATGAGATCTATAAAACGTCATATAGGTTTGAGCGCTATGCTACATCACAAGAGCTGTTCAATCTAAAAATGACTGAGGGGTCCAGTGTTCGCGATCACGGTATCAAAATGTTGGGTCTCATTGAGAAATTAACACAGATGAACGTGATCGTGGACCCTGAACTTCAAATAGATTTGATCTTGCAGTCTTTACCGAGCTCCTTCAGCCAATTTGTGGTCAACTTCAATATGCACGGTATGCATGTACCTATTGAAGAGTTGATTAACAAGTTGGTCACTGCAGAATCCACTATGAAAAAGGACAGGCCGGTGCTAATGGTTGCCTCCTCTTCTAAGACTGTAAAGTCAAAGAAAGGAAAGGGAAAGAGTTTCAATAAAGGCAAGAAACCGATGAAAGCAACCGGTGGGATCAAGAAAAAGGCGAAAGCTAAAAAGGCCAAAAACAGCAAGGCAGAGGATGTTTGTTTTCACTGCAAGAAGCCAGGGCATTGGAAGAGGAATTGCAAGGAGTATCTTGCATCTCTCCAAAAGAACGGTATGTTTCTTGTTGAGGTTAATCTTTCGATTAAACGCAAGTTCTTGGGTATTGGATACCGGCTGTGTTGCTCATCTATGCAATGATTTGCAGGTGATGACAAGAACGCGGGAGCTAAGTGAAGGAGAGTATGTCCTATCGCTTGGAAATGGAGCAAGAGTTGCTGCTAAGGCAATAGGACTAGTTCACTTAGTTTTAGAAAATAGTAATAGGCTTATTTTGAATAATGTCCTTTATGTTCCTAGTTTAGTAAAAAACTTAATTTCCATTTCTGTACTTGATAATGAGGGTTTTGAATTCTCAATCAGAGGTGGAAATTTTTATCTAATAAAGAATAGTTCTTTTCTTTCACTTGGAACTCTCCAAAATGGACTTTATTTAACTAACACGCCTAATACTATTCTAAATGTTCAACAAGAAAACAAACGTAAAAGAGATAACTTAAGCCTAGCACAACTATGGCACGCTAGACTTGGGCATATTTCCAAAGAAAGGATCAACAAGTTAACTTCTTTAGGTTCGTTCTCTTTGGATGAACTAGAGGAATTAACCACTTGTGAATCTTGTCTTAAAGGAAAAATGACTAAGTCCCCTTTTAAAGGGCAAGTTGAGCGAACCAAAAATCCATTGGATTTGATCCATACGGATGTGTGTGGCCCACTAAGTGTTAGTGCGCGAGATGGATCTCAATACTTCATCACGTTTACCGATGACTTTAGTCGTTTCGGAAATATATACTTGATGAAGCATAAATCCGAGGCTTTTGAAAAGTTCAAGGAATTCAAAAGTGAGGTTGAGAACCAAACGGGTCGAAAAATAAAAGCGCTTCGATCAGATCGAGGTCGTGAATATTTAAGCGACGAATTCCTAGGTTATCTAAGAGAGAATGGGATTCTCTCACAGTGGACTCCGCCAGGCACACCCCAACTCAATGGGGTTTCCGAGCGAATGAATCGCACTTTATTAGATATGGTGCGGTCCATGATGAGTTTCACAACCGTTCCTCCTTCCTTTTGGGGTTTTGCTCTAGAAACCGCTGCGAGGATACTTAACTTAGTACCCTCCAAGGTAGTGCCCAAAACGCCATATGAGATGTGGCATGGAAAGCCACCCTCTTATTCTTACTTGAAGATTTGGGGGTGTCCCACTTACGTTAAGAAGTTAGTGGGAGATAAATTGGATTCAAAATCCACCCTATGCACTTTTGTGGGATATCCTAAGAATTCAATAGGATATTATTTCTATGATCCAACTGAACGAAAGGTGTTCGTTTCGAGAAACGCTGTCTTTTTGGAAAGACAATTTCTATTAGATAGAAATGGCGGGACCATAGATCTTGATGAAATTCAAGAAGAGGCTTCGATCCCACAAGCAGTAAAAGCATCATCACAAGCCGAATCCCAAGCAGTAAATGCACTTCCTCGGAGATCCGAAAGGACTCCTAAAGCGCCTGAACGACTAAATCTCTTAGTTGAGACTGGTCAGACGGATAGTGATCCGAAAACTTACAATGAGGCTATGTCAGACATAGATTCTGAAAAATGGCAAGATGCCATGCAATCCGAAATGGACTCCATGTACTCCAACAAAGTATGGACTTTGGTGGATCCACCTGAAGGCGTTATGCCTGTTGGATGCAAATGGATCTACAAGCGTAAGCTTGGAGCTAATGGAGAGGTAGTGACCTATAAGGCTAGATTAGTTGCAAAAGGATACACTCAAAGGCCCGGAATAGACTTTGAGGAAACCTTTTCACCAGTCGCAATGCCTAAATCCATTCGGATAATGCTAGCCATAGCTGCATACTATGATTATGAGATATGGCAAACGGATGTGAAAACGGCTTTTCTCAATGGAGATATTGATAAGGATATCTACATGGAGCAACCAAATGGTTTCATATCCAAAGGGAATGAGCAAAAGGTTTGCAAACTCCAGAGATCCATTTACGGACTCAAACAGGCGTCCCGAAGTTGGAATATACGTTTTGATGAGACAGTCAAATCATTTGGCTTTATCAAAAATGTGTATGAACCCTGCGTTTATAAGAAAGCTAGTGGGAGGGCCATTCAGTTTTTAGTGCTTTATGTTGATGACATTCTTCTCATTGGGAATGAGATAGATGCTATGGAGTCAACTAAAGTTTGGTTGTCCACGCAATTCTCTATGAAGGATTTAGGAGAAGCCTCATTCGTTCTAGGTGTCAAGATCTATAGAGATAGATCAAGAAGAATGATCGGGCTCTCACAATCAACGTACATAGATAAAATACTGAAAAGATTCAGTATGGAAGAATCCAAGAGAGGATTCTTGCCCATGAGACATGGGGTTGCCCTTTCTAAGTCAATGTGCCCACACACTGATGAAGAGAAGGAAAGAATGTCTTGTATACCTTATGCATCCGCAATTGGAAGCATAATGTATGCTATGCTATGTACTAGACCGGACGTTGCATACGCCTTAGGTGTAACTAGTCGATTCCAGTCTAATCCCGGTGAAAGTCACTGGTCCGCGGTCAAGACAATCCTAAAGTACTTGAGAAGAACTAAGGATTTGTTCCTTGTTTATGGCGGGAATGGAGAATTGAAACTCGAGGGATATACCGATTCTAGTTTTCAATCGGATGTGGACGATTCAAAATCTGTTTCAGGATATGTATTATGTCTTAATGGTGGCGCGGTTAGTTGGAAAAGTTCCAAACAGGAAACCACAGCTGATTCAACCACTGAGGCAGAGTACATTGCCGCGGCCGAAGCGGCAAAAGAGGGTGTTTGGATGAAAAACTTCATCCAAGAGTTGGATGTTGTTCCTAGCATAGCCAATCCAGTAGTTGTCTATTGTGACAACAATGGTGCGATTGCTCAAGCAAAGGAACCAAGATCTCATCAAAGATCCAAGCACATAATAAGGAGATACCACCTGATCAGAGAGATCATTGGTAGAGGCGACATAAGAGTGGATAGAGTCGCGTCAGCGGAGAACATAGCAGACCCATTTACTAAACCTCTCAGCCAAAAGGTCTTTGAAGCACATCTTGGGAAGATGGGACTTACGACTATGGGTGATTGGCTTTAGGGCAAGTGGGAGATTGTTAGAGTAGTGCCCAGCAAGCCAATATGTTTTAGCTTGTTAATTACTCTTTGTATCAAACAGTCTATTTGATTAAATAATAAATTGAAAGTTTCACACTTTATGGCCACCTTCATCACATAGCATTAGTTATATTATTTATATTTAATATATGTGGTTGAATCTCCATGATCACATTTAAGCTATGGGACTTGGCTTCACATAGAGATGGAAGTCTTGAAACAAGTCTCTAAGGCGTGATCAAAATTACTCCAAGTCATTAAGTCTAATAGAGACTGGGGTATCGACCTGACTCACTAAAAGACTTGCATTTATGACGTATCTCAAATGAGAGGATGTCTTGTTTCATGGACATCGAGTGTAGTGACACTCGTATGCATAAATGGGTGCTCATTAGGGAATGAGTTCACTGAGGATCCCACATGGAAACTCCTAAATGGGAATAAAAGAATTAGGAAAGTTTCCAAGCTTATGACGTGCTTTAACTAGTCCTCAGACTTGAGATTTCATAGTAGTCTTGTATATGGGCATTTATGCTTTGATATAGGCGTCGACTCCATGGCGAGTCTTAGTACTCCTATATTGGGTATAGGTCTCCCATATATGGAGACTAGTGAAAATCAATAAAGGATTCGTTGCTCGCCTAGTTGAGCGAGTGAGTTTTTCCATATATTCTATTGTAATTAGTCCACTTAAATCCTTGCGCAAGGTGGAGGACAATGATTAGGAAATGAGTTTTCTAAGTCAATTGTCAAATGGACTATTTAAATGGAATTATGAGAATTGAGGTTAATTGGATTTCTCAGATCCCATGTCCCAAACCTCAATCGGAAAACTAGACAACGAAGGGACCGTATTTGCACGGTAAGTCATAAGTAGAAAGGTTCGCGCTAATACTTCACCTATTGACTAGGTATTCGTGGGCTTGTTGCAAGACATCGACCACGATGGATGGGGACCATTAATTAGAAAGGGTTCTAATAAAATGGTGATTGATTAAAGGAGTTTAATTAATCATAGATAATTTTATTATCTAAAATGTTGCTTTGATTGCAAGCCCGTCGCTAATCGATTGGTGAACCTAAGGGGTCACACACAATAGTTGACCAAGCACCTAAGTATATGAATTGATTAATAGTGATTAATCAAATTGAATTGATTAATGAGATCAATTGAATTGAGGGCTAATTCAATTGATCTATCTCATTAAATTGGTGGACAGGAATCAATTTGGAAAATTGATTTGGAAATTAATTGATTAAGAATCAATTAATGAAATTAATTTGAAATTAGATTTCAATTAATTTATTAATTGAAATAAGTTTTCAATTTAGGACTAAATTGAAATTTGATTTTAATTTAAGAACTAAATTGAAATAAGTTTTCAATTAAGGACCAAATTAAAATATAATTTTGATTTGGGGATTAAATTGAAATTAGAATTAAATTAATTTTGAATTAATTTAATGTTTCAATTTAATTATAGAATTTCAATTTAACTATAAGACTATGGGATAAATCTTACAGTTAAAAAGGATGAATTCTACACATTGATAAATATCAAGAAGTTTAATGGATGCTAAATTTGAGGAGAAGCAAAGGAGTCCAAATTGGACTCTAATTGAGCAAGAGGCTAGGTCAAGAGAAGGGTTATAAATACCCCATGACCAAGCCCCTTTTTGTACGTACAAAAACAAGAAAAGAAAAGAAAAGAGTTTTCTTTCTCTTTGTTCTCTCCACCAAAGTCATCCATTTTGACTTCTTGTTTTATTAGTTTTTGGTTTATTATTTAATCAATAAATAATAAATCAAATCTCCACCTTCTTTTCATAGCCCTATATACTAAGTGTTAGTATAAATTCATATATATATATTTCGGTTTAAATCCAAGTCTTGCATAGGATTTAAATCGTGGTGTGGTTAACGTGTGGATACGCTTAGAGGGAAAACAATTGGATTCCTACGAAAGCGCGAACGGTTCGTGACAGTTCGGGAACGTGAGCCGCGTATTTGAATACGCTCTATTCCCTACGACAACAGGCGTGCAAAAAGGTAATTAAAACCACTAAACTAGTTTAAACGATTTGGTTATTAATTTGCATAGTAGATCCGCGTCACAATAGTCACGGGACAAATATAATTAGCATATAATGTGTTATATGTTTATAAAATTTTTAATATTCCGCTGCGTATACGTCCCGGGACCTATGTGAAACTAACAGTGGTATCAGAGCCAATATTATGCAACCCAAATCGTTTATTTATCTGTTGTTATAATTGAATAGTGATTCGATTCATATAATTGCATGTTTATGATTAAAATAGTTTTTATCGCTTTTGTTTGAATATTGTTGGGTCACTGTTTTAATTTCATACGAAAAATGTTTTTCGTTAAGTCCTTGTTTTATATTATTTAAAAGTGTTTAAATATATATATATCAATCAAGGGCTTGTAGTGTTTACAGCTTCTAGATGCTGGAAACGTCCAGCATAAAGAGATAGTAACGAAAAATAAAATTATTGTTAGGAGCAGCCACAGCAGAAACGAAAAAAAAACAAAGGCAACAAGGGGCTGCTGGGCTAAGCATGCCCAGCAGAAACAAAACAAAAAAAAAAAAGTTTTTTTTTTTTGAAAGCCAAAAGGGCCAGCCATGGCCCAACGTAATTACCCCTGTTTGTTTTATTTTGTTTATTTTGTTTTTGTTAACTTAATTAAATTTGTTTAATTAGTTTTTATGAAATTAAAGTGTGAATAAAATTAATTATTGAAAAAGGAGTTTTCAAGGGAAATTAATTTTTGGTGACCCAACTAAAATTCAATAGTGAAAGCCTTACATGCAATTAAAGTTTGAATTTGAAATTTTGTTTTCTAATTAGACTTGGGATTTTGAATCCTAATCAAATTGGAATTGAAAATTTAAATTCAAAATTGGAATTAGGAATTATAATTAAAATTGGGATAAAGATTCCAATTGAAATTAGAATTAAGAATTCCAAGTCAAAAATTGGATTAGTATTCTATTAGAATTGGGATTTAGAATCCTAATTAAAATAGAAATCAAGTAATCCAATTGAAATATGATTTTGAATTAACGAATTCAAGAATCATTTAAATTTTGATTAAGGAATCAAAAATTACATCTTGAATAGGATTCAAGTTTTGAATTTAATCGTTAAATTCGCGAATTGATTAAATTATGGGTAAATTTAAATTGTTTTCGCATTTATTTATTCATGTGGATGAATGGGATGATCATGGAGCCTAGACCCCTTATGTTTTGGTTAATTATTATTACGTGATGTGATTGGTTTTAAACGAGGCCTGCGTGTCTCTTAAACTCCTTCTATATTTTCCTTGATGTAATGAGAGTAGTTAATATTTAAGAAGTGAGGATAGTTCTTAGGAGAAGGATTTTTCAAGAAAGCAAGGAACTTGGAGTAAGAAGCGTTCAAGACCCATGAATGTATGGGGATACATTTATGTAATAGATAGGATCTATTATCGTTTAATTCTCTTGCACACCCTAGATTGACCAATTGATCCATGATTGGCTCTCATGGATCGCATAGGACTTATGGCCCATGATCATCCACTTTAGGAGCATGCTAGGTTAATTTATTATGCTTGATATTATCTATGTGATACATGTGATGCATGTTAGATAATTAAGGCAAGATAATAAATTGAATGATGAGGTCTTGGTTATTACCTACAAGAAACCCTTACTTAAAATGTTTAAGTTATTTAATATTAAGTTAAAATGGGCAAACATTAAAAGGATTATTTAATGGCCCATGCCTTCCATCAATAGGCATCAACTTGTGATTGCTATCATGGCTATTGCATTGTCTCACGAGTCGTGGAATGTAATAGTTTTTGAAAAGCTAAGATTGATGTCTAAGTAAGAGTTACGTGTCTTTATTATCTTTATTATGACATGGTCTCACGAGTCGTGGCATGATCATAATTAAGGTAATAAGACTATAATTGATGGGTCCAACTTAACATCTAGTAGCATGGATGTCTCACGAGTCGTGGGTCCATGTGAAAAGTGAGGCAAAATAAATCAAGAGTTGCATAGAGATGCAATTGGCAAGGTAGTTGCCTACCTTAAGATTATTATTGGATGTCTCACGAGTCGTGGGTCCAAGGATAATGCCTAAGGATCTTGACACCCATTAAAGAAAATATGTTTTCTTCGAATTCCTATGTGAGGGTCATAGGATTTAATAAAATAGTGGGAGGTAACTTATGATAGAAGACCATATCATATTTACATATTATTTGAATCGAATGAATGCTAAAAAGTTCTCCGCTTCTCTATGTGTAGATTAATTGATACTATCTGCAAAATGGCTAAAAACCCACTTCACTCAAACCTCGAAGATAATAAACTTACTGGCCCAAATTATGCTGATTGGCTAAGGAATCTCAAGATAGTCTTGGATTCAAAAGAAAGGACCCATGTCCTATTCGAGGATCCTCCACAGGATGTCCCAGACGATGCTCCTGAGGAGGAGCGGGCAAGAGTTGCCAAGTGGAAATTTGATGACCTCAAAGTGAGGTGTTTGATGTTGGCAACAATGTCAAACGAGCTCCAAAAACAGCATGAGCATATGAAGCATGCCTCCGATATCTACAGGCGTTTAGATGAGATCTATAAAACGTCATATAGGTTTGAGCGCTATGCTACATCACAAGAGCTGTTCAATCTAAAAATGACTGAGGGGTCCAGTGTTCGCGATCACGGTATCAAAATGTTGGGTCTCATTGAGAAATTAACACAGATGAACGTGATCGTGGACCCTGAACTTCAAATAGATTTGATCTTGCAGTCTTTACCGAGCTCCTTCAGCCAATTTGTGGTCAACTTCAATATGCACGGTATGCATGTACCTATTGAAGAGTTGATTAACAAGTTGGTCACTGCAGAATCCACTATGAAAAAGGACAGGCCGGTGCTAATGGTTGCCTCCTCTTCTAAGACTGTAAAGTCAAAGAAAGGAAAGGGAAAGAGTTTCAATAAAGGCAAGAAACCGATGAAAGCAACCGGTGGGATCAAGAAAAAGGCGAAAGCTAAAAAGGCCAAAAACAGCAAGGCAGAGGATGTTTGTTTTCACTGCAAGAAGCCAGGGCATTGGAAGAGGAATTGCAAGGAGTATCTTGCATCTCTCCAAAAGAACGGTATGTTTCTTGTTGAGGTTAATCTTTCGATTAAACGCAAGTTCTTGGGTATTGGATACCGGCTGTGTTGCTCATCTATGCAATGATTTGCAGGTGATGACAAGAACGCGGGAGCTAAGTGAAGGAGAGTATGTCCTATCGCTTGGAAATGGAGCAAGAGTTGCTGCTAAGGCAATAGGACTAGTTCACTTAGTTTTAGAAAATAGTAATAGGCTTATTTTGAATAATGTCCTTTATGTTCCTAGTTTAGTAAAAAACTTAATTTCCATTTCTGTACTTGATAATGAGGGTTTTGAATTCTCAATCAGAGGTGGAAATTTTTATCTAATAAAGAATAGTTCTTTTCTTTCACTTGGAACTCTCCAAAATGGACTTTATTTAACTAACACGCCTAATACTATTCTAAATGTTCAACAAGAAAACAAACGTAAAAGAGATAACTTAAGCCTAGCACAACTATGGCACGCTAGACTTGGGCATATTTCCAAAGAAAGGATCAACAAGTTAACTTCTTTAGGTTCGTTCTCTTTGGATGAACTAGAGGAATTAACCACTTGTGAATCTTGTCTTAAAGGAAAAATGACTAAGTCCCCTTTTAAAGGGCAAGTTGAGCGAACCAAAAATCCATTGGATTTGATCCATACGGATGTGTGTGGCCCACTAAGTGTTAGTGCGCGAGATGGATCTCAATACTTCATCACGTTTACCGATGACTTTAGTCGTTTCGGAAATATATACTTGATGAAGCATAAATCCGAGGCTTTTGAAAAGTTCAAGGAATTCAAAAGTGAGGTTGAGAACCAAACGGGTCGAAAAATAAAAGCGCTTCGATCAGATCGAGGTCGTGAATATTTAAGCGACGAATTCCTAGGTTATCTAAGAGAGAATGGGATTCTCTCACAGTGGACTCCGCCAGGCACACCCCAACTCAATGGGGTTTCCGAGCGAATGAATCGCACTTTATTAGATATGGTGCGGTCCATGATGAGTTTCACAACCGTTCCTCCTTCCTTTTGGGGTTTTGCTCTAGAAACCGCTGCGAGGATACTTAACTTAGTACCCTCCAAGGTAGTGCCCAAAACGCCATATGAGATGTGGCATGGAAAGCCACCCTCTTATTCTTACTTGAAGATTTGGGGGTGTCCCACTTACGTTAAGAAGTTAGTGGGAGATAAATTGGATTCAAAATCCACCCTATGCACTTTTGTGGGATATCCTAAGAATTCAATAGGATATTATTTCTATGATCCAACTGAACGAAAGGTGTTCGTTTCGAGAAACGCTGTCTTTTTGGAAAGACAATTTCTATTAGATAGAAATGGCGGGACCATAGATCTTGATGAAATTCAAGAAGAGGCTTCGATCCCACAAGCAGTAAAAGCATCATCACAAGCCGAATCCCAAGCAGTAAATGCACTTCCTCGGAGATCCGAAAGGACTCCTAAAGCGCCTGAACGACTAAATCTCTTAGTTGAGACTGGTTAGACGGATAGTGATCCGAAAACTTACAATGAGGCTATGTCAGACATAGATTCTGAAAAATGGCAAGATGCCATGCAATCCGAAATGGACTCCATGGACTCCAACAAAGTATGGACTTTGGTGGATCCACCTGAAGGCGTTATGCCTGTTGGATGCAAATGGATCTACAAGCGTAAGCTTGGAGCTAATGGAGAGGTAGTGACCTATAAGGCTAGATTAGTTGCAAAAGGATACACTCAAAGGCCCGGAATAGACTTTGAGGAAACCTTTTCACCAGTCGCAATGCCTAAATCCATTCGGATAATGCTAGCCATAGCTGCATACTATGATTATGAGATATGGCAAACGGATGTGAAAACGGCTTTTCTCAATGGAGATATTGATAAGGATATCTACATGGAGCAACCAAATGGTTTCATATCCAAAGGGAATGAGCAAAAGGTTTGCAAACTCCAGAGATCCATTTACGGACTCAAACAGGCGTCCCGAAGTTGGAATATACGTTTTGATGAGACAGTCAAATCATTTGGCTTTATCAAAAATGTGTATGAACCCTGCGTTTATAAGAAAGCTAGTGGGAGGGCCATTCAGTTTTTAGTGCTTTATGTTGATGACATTCTTCTCATTGGGAATGAGATAGATGCTATGGAGTCAACTAAAGTTTGGTTGTCCACGCAATTCTCTATGAAGGATTTAGGAGAAGCCTCATTCGTTCTAGGTGTCAAGATCTATAGAGATAGATCAAGAAGAATGATCGGGCTCTCACAATCAACGTACATAGATAAAATACTGAAAAGATTCAGTATGGAAGAATCCAAGAGAGGATTCTTGCCCATGAGACATGGGGTTGCCCTTTCTAAGTCAATGTGCCCACACACTGATGAAGAGAAGGAAAGAATGTCTTGTATACCTTATGCATCCGCAATTGGAAGCATAATGTATGCTATGCTATGTACTAGACCGGACGTTGCATACGCCTTAGGTGTAACTAGTCGATTCCAGTCTAATCCCGGTGAAAGTCACTGGTCCGCGGTCAAGACAATCCTAAAGTACTTGAGAAGAACTAAGGATTTGTTCCTTGTTTATGGCGGGAATGGAGAATTGAAACTCGAGGGATATACCGATTCTAGTTTTCAATCGGATGTGGACGATTCAAAATCTGTTTCAGGATATGTATTATGTCTTAATGGTGGCGCGGTTAGTTGGAAAAGTTCCAAACAGGAAACCACAGCTGATTCAACCACTGAGGCAGAGTACATTGCCGCGGCCGAAGCGGCAAAAGAGGGTGTTTGGATGAAAAACTTCATCCAAGAGTTGGATGTTGTTCCTAGCATAGCCAATCCAGTAGTTGTCTATTGTGACAACAATGGTGCGATTGCTCAAGCAAAGGAACCAAGATCTCATCAAAGATCCAAGCACATAATAAGGAGATACCACCTGATCAGAGAGATCATTGGTAGAGGCGACATAAGAGTGGATAGAGTCGCGTCAGCGGAGAACATAGCAGACCCATTTACTAAACCTCTCAGCCAAAAGGTCTTTGAAGCACATCTTGGGAAGATGGGACTTACGACTATGGGTGATTGGCTTTAGGGCAAGTGGGAGATTGTTAGAGTAGTGCCCAGCAAGCCAATATGTTTTAGCTTGTTAATTACTCTTTGTATCAAACAGTCTATTTGATTAAATAATAAATTGAAAGTTTCACACTTTATGGCCACCTTCATCACATAGCATTAGTTATATTATTTATATTTAATATATGTGGTTGAATCTCCATGATCACATTTAAGCTATGGGACTTGGCTTCACATAGAGATGGAAGTCTTGAAACAAGTCTCTAAGGCGTGATCAAAATTACTCCAAGTCATTAAGTCTAATAGAGACTGGGGTATCGACCTGACTCACTAAAAGACTTGCATTTATGACGTATCTCAAATGAGAGGATGTCTTGTTTCATGGACATCGAGTGTAGTGACACTCGTATGCATAAATGGGTGCTCATTAGGGAATGAGTTCACTGAGGATCCCACATGGAAACTCCTAAATGGGAATAAAAGAATTAGGAAAGTTTCCAAGCTTATGACGTGCTTTAACTAGTCCTCAGACTTGAGATTTCATAGTAGTCTTGTATATGGGCATTTATGCTTTGATATAGGCGTCGACTCCATGGCGAGTCTTAGTACTCCTATATTGGGTATAGGTCTCCCATATATGGAGACTAGTGAAAATCAATAAAGGATTCGTTGCTCGCCTAGTTGAGCGAGTGAGTTTTTCCATATATTCTATTGTAATTAGTCCACTTAAATCCTTGCGCAAGGTGGAGGACAATGATTAGGAAATGAGTTTTCTAAGTCAATTGTCAAATGGACTATTTAAATGGAATTATGAGAATTGAGGTTAATTGGATTTCTCAGATCCCATGTCCCAAACCTCAATCGGAAAACTAGACAACGAAGGGACCGTATTTGCACGGTAAGTCATAAGTAGAAAGGTTCGCGCTAATACTTCACCTATTGACTAGGTATTCGTGGGCTTGTTGCAAGACATCGACCACGATGGATGGGGACCATTAATTAGAAAGGGTTCTAATAAAATGGTGATTGATTAAAGGAGTTTAATTAATCATAGATAATTTTATTATCTAAAATGTTGCTTTGATTGCAAGCCCGTCGCTAATCGATTGGTGAACCTAAGGGGTCACACACAATAGTTGACCAAGCACCTAAGTATATGAATTGATTAATAGTGATTAATCAAATTGAATTGATTAATGAGATCAATTGAATTGAGGGCTAATTCAATTGATCTATCTCATTAAATTGGTGGACAGGAATCAATTTGGAAAATTGATTTGGAAATTAATTGATTAAGAATCAATTAATGAAATTAATTTGAAATTAGATTTCAATTAATTTATTAATTGAAATAAGTTTTCAATTTAGGACTAAATTGAAATTTGATTTTAATTTAAGAACTAAATTGAAATAAGTTTTCAATTAAGGACCAAATTAAAATATAATTTTGATTTGGGGATTAAATTGAAATTAGAATTAAATTAATTTTGAATTAATTTAATGTTTCAATTTAATTATAGAATTTCAATTTAACTATAAGACTATGGGATAAATCTTACAGTTAAAAAGGATGAATTCTACACATTGATAAATATCAAGAAGTTTAATGGATGCTAAATTTGAGGAGAAGCAAAGGAGTCCAAATTGGACTCTAATTGAGCAAGAGGCTAGGTCAAGAGAAGGGTTATAAATACCCCATGACCAAGCCCCTTTTTGTACGTACAAAAACAAGAAAAGAAAAGAAAAGAGTTTTCTTTCTCTTTGTTCTCTCCACCAAAGTCATCCATTTTGACTTCTTGTTTTATTAGTTTTTGGTTTATTATTTAATCAATAAATAATAAATCAAATCTCCACCTTCTTTTCATAGCCCTATATACTAAGTGTTAGTATAAATTCATATATATATATTTCGGTTTAAATCCAAGTCTTGCATAGGATTTAAATCGTGGTGTGGTTAACGTGTGGATACGCTTAGAGGGAAAACAATTGGATTCCTACGAAAGCGCGAACGGTTCGTGACAGTTCGGGAACGTGAGCCGCGTATTTGAATACGCTCTATTCCCTACGACAACAGGCGTGCAAAAAGGTAATTAAAACCACTAAACTAGTTTAAACGATTTGGTTATTAATTTGCATAGTAGATCCGCGTCACAATAGTCACGGGACAAATATAATTAGCATATAATGTGTTATATGTTTATAAAATTTTTAATATTCCGCTGCGTATACGTCCCGGGACCTATGTGAAACTAACAGGATATTTGTTGAGAGAAGTGTTGTTATCTACCTGGGATTTGGACTGCAGGGAATTAATCATGCTCCCACTATTGCAAGTGTTTCTTGCAAAATTTCATTTTTAGTTTCGGAAATATAGGGCCATTTGGATAGGTTCAAAAAAGATATTTGTCAAGTTTTACTTTTTATTATAGATCTTTTTTAAACAAAAAATAAATCAAATTGTTTAGAATTTGCATGCAATAATTTATGATGTGATTTTAAAAAAAAAATAGTACAAGAGAACACCCCCTTAGTAATTGAAAATTTGCGATAAAGAGATTTCAAAATAGATTCAAGGTATTCGTGTCGGATTAGTGACATAATTCAATACAAATAGAATTAAAGAAATAATTAGTGATAAAATATTTACAAACGGATTTGTAGTAGATGAAATCAATTAAAAAAACCAAATTTATGAAAGATTGGTTTGTCACTGGAAATGGTATATTTGTTAGGAATATGTGCCCTAAAATCTAATTTAAATAATAATATTGTATTATTTTATTTATTTATAAAATTGAATTTATTGCAAGTTATGTGTATTTACAATTATGCCA
Source organism: Petrea volubilis (assembly GCA_026212405.1). Lineage (NCBI taxonomy): Eukaryota > Viridiplantae > Streptophyta > Magnoliopsida > Lamiales > Verbenaceae > Petrea > Petrea volubilis. Next base: position 5,018,434 of record CM047880.1, read on the forward strand.
TTAGATGGATATAATATTTAATGATGCATGGTTGTAATTTAAATGAAAATGTTGTTTCATGGAAAGACTTAAATTACTAAAACCATACATTATTGTTTGTATTTATAGTCGGTGATAAGAGAATTTTGTTCTTATCTGTTAAGACTATAATATGCTATACATGATGATTTGTCTTTAATCATGGGAATTGTGATTCAAGTTATAGCATGTTGGTGTTCACCAATGAGATTGGAACACCGAACTGGACCATTTGAATTATTTATTTTGAACTACTATCCAAAATGAATAATTCATATGCATTGACTCTAAATCTTGAAAATATTGCGACTTTGGACATGTAGTGTTAATCACTTTAATGTACTTGGAAGTGAGGTCATAAGTGGCCAACATACTTTGTACGTTAGGTGATTATATGAAATGTGCTAAAGAAGAATATTTGATGGAATCTATAAATCCTTTAAAGATATAGATATCCCCTAAGTTGATTTGCAAGGTTCAAATTAATTCTAAATCTTTGGCCAAAGTATTTCGAGTGAAGTGTCACTGAAATTATATGAAAATGTGATTTTCATGTGGAATATTTGAACAAAGGCAAATCAGGAATTTAGGATAAAATGTGAAAATAAATTTGATAGTAGTCTAATTTTATTTTTCATGGATATCTTATAGAGGGGTCAAATGCAAACACTTGTTACATTGTGAACTCGTACATAATTTAATTAATTTTAGAATGCAACAATATTTAATTAATGGAATTAAATATTGTTAAATGGTAGTCAAATATTATCATGAGATGATAATTAGATTTAATCCATTTGGAGCTAAAATTAATTTTCCCTAAGGTCCCTTCGTAACCCTCTAATTATAACTCGTCTGAAAAATATTTAACTTTTCCAAGAGATGGACACGTTGAGGAGAAAAATGAAATTTTATTTTGAATAAAATAAATAGCTTTCAAAAGCACAAGTTCACATGAAGATGTGGACTGGTCCAGTGATGAGGAGGAGTGTTGTCATCTGAAAGGTTGGGGTTCAACTCCATCTACCAACATTATTTTGTAAATCAATTTTTTATTGATTTTTTTCACTCGTCTCACATCGAAAAAAATACGATTTTTCCTCACACTTTTTCCCTATAAAAGGGAGCCTTGACAATAGGGTCAAGACAGACCAACAAGCAATAATTCTTTAATATTCCATGAATTGGAGAATTTAAAGAATAGAATTGCTTTAGTAAAAAATTTCTTTTATAAGAAATTTTGTTTTCTAGTTAAATATTTTTATTAATTTCGGAGCCCACACTCCGGAGTTAGTGAGGGATTGCGAAGAAGATCTTGGTGGTTAAGCGAGTTGATCCCGGGCTTCATAAGGAATTAATAGGAGGTTTTTCGCGGTTAATACGCAACCCAGTACGGTTAGTTTGTTCTAATGTTGAGGCTGGTATATTTTATGCTTTTTAGTATTATGCAATACGAGTTGTTTAATTAATTAAATCGTTTAATTAATTAAATCGTTTAATTAATTATTTATTGCTTTCCATAATATGTGTTTTTGATTTAAATTTTGAATGTCATGCATGCACGTATAAGGGTTCGGTCTTTTTCTTTTCCGCTGCATTTATTAATTTTTGGGATTAATTTTGAATATTTTCCCAACAATATTTTCATAGTGAAAGTTAATTTGGATAATTTCACAAAAAGCTATTTTTAAGCTTTTTTTTTTTTTTTTTGAAAAGGCCCAACCAATTTACAAACACTAATTCTTTCACTAAAATGTTCTATTTTTTTTTTTGAAAAATAAGTGTTTCTCTTTTGAAAATATCATCCAAACAGGCTCATAACCTTCTCCTTGAGAAGTTTCTTCGCTAATGTTTTGCACGTCATCTTTTTTAAAATAAAACTACAATTATTGTGCATATTCTTTCCTCTTTTACTGAGGTTCTTTCTGATTTATCTCAATTTACCCTCTTTTTTCCTTATTCTTTGTTTGTTTTCCAGAATTTGAGGTCTGAGAGTTGGTTTACAAAAGCCTTTTTATAGAGATTTTTTTGTTTTTTTCTAATTCACCTCAAAACACGGCAGAGAACAGTTCCAATTCATTGATCCGACCATTCCATTACCACGATAAATCAATAAAATGCTAGAATGGCCATTACAACGTGGCAACACCACCACCACCTACGACAAACACCGGAATAGAGGCCGGCGTTCCAATTCTGTTCAGACCATTATCGTGGTGTTCCAACGAACCATGCTATCTTCTTCCTCCTACCGTTTCCACCATTCCATCTACTTCCACTTGTGAACACCACGCCGGCGTTGCCCATCTCTAGATCTCAAATTTCCAAATTTCCTGACAATTTTTAGAGCAAATATCCAAATATGTGGGTATGTGTATAAATAGTTTTTGTCCAAATCTCCAAATTTTCAAACAAATTTTTGTGCAAATCTATAGATCTATTTCGTCCCATTTTCAAATCTTCAGATTGTGTGTGTGTGTGTGTATGTTGTGCGTGTGTTTGCTGTGTGTGAATTTTGTGTGTGTGTTTGTTGTGTGTGTGTGTGTGTGTGTGTGTGTATCGGTGCATGTATGTGTTTGTGTTGTATGTGTGTTGTGTGTGTGTTGTATGTGTGTTGTATGTATGCGTCTATGTGTATGTGTGTGTATGTGTGTGTCTGTGTGGGTGTTAATTCATAATTGTGTGTTTTGTTTGTCTGTGTGTGTTAATTGTGTCCCGTGTGTGTAGCGTGCTATGGGCATGCATCTATCATATATATACATATATATATGTATGTAATAGTGGATGAGGCACATTCGATATGTGTTCATATTTAAAAAGAAAGAGGTATAATTTAAATCATATGTTTAAAATTTTGAATAGCATACAATTACAATTTTTATTTTTATTTGAATATATATTTTTAATCATTTCAATATTTTTAATCATTTCAATATTTTTATTAAATTTATGAAGACAAAAAAAATTGATTAATGGTAGTACGAAGAAAATAAATAAATAAATAAATAAAGGAAACAAAATATAGGAATATGAGAGATGGGAGAAAGAAAAATATAAAGGAAAATAATAGTATTATGTAAGAATAAAAGAGAGATAAAATAGAGAATGGATACGGATAAGAGAGAGGAAATAGAAAGGAAAAAAAAAGAGAAAAAAATATCAAATCAAAGATACCAAACAGTTATTAAATAGTACTAGTACTTTATAAATATATATATCTCTGTGTGTGTGTGTGAGATAGAGAGAGAGTGTGTATATATATATAAAACATGATATATTATATATTTTATATTGCTTATATTCGATATATATATTAATTTATAATTTTTATTTAAACATTATATTTTTATATTTAGGAATCAATCTAGACCATTTAATTTTTCAAGTTAAGATCCAATGGCTCCTAATAATAGGGGTATAATAGGCATTTCAACTTAATGTCGTTAAACTCTAACTAACGGAAGGGAAAGTATGCATGAATTCGGAAAATACAAAGAATTGTTTGTATATTTTTAAATCATAAGATAGTGTTTGCATAAATTTTAGCACTTACACCAACATGGTTACCCATGGTTCGAAGTCACTGAGTTCGATGAGAAAATAGAAAATTCGAAGTGAGTTTCGTATTGGAGTGCGGGCATGCTAGTGTGCAAGAACACACGAATCGATATCTTGGTGAAACGAATTGAAAATATTGTTCCACGCTTCTATCCGAAAGACAACTAAACCGGAGTAGGTAAACGCTAACCCTGAGGTTCTACTTGCCTACAGTTTAATATAGGACTTAACAATTTAGTACTCTAAGAATCGAAAAGGGTCAGAAAGTTTGAAACGAAGAGAAAATATATTTAGAGACGATGGCTACTCGCCATTTGGACTTTACAAAAATTGAGTACAGACACGTGCATTGATGACTCGAGCCATATCTATGACTATAAATGCATTGAGAGGCTCTTAAGGCTCTAGCTACAAGTTAGCCACATTGATGACTCTAGCCATATCTATGCGTGGATGCATCCAAAGATTGTTCACTTCGATGAGCATTAATTGACTCCTACAACACTTCCCTTTATGCATGCGTTCGATATGAATGCAGGACATCACTCCGTCGCATTGATATCTCACCTCGAATTGAGCCAATCCGAGTGAGTGATGGCTACAACCTCGTGAGTCGTGACGTTACAGAATGAATGCATTAGTAACCTCACTTCAAGCCAAAATGATTTTCCACCCACCGAACTAAAGCTAATTTTTGTTCATTTAGACTTAAAAAAAATCAAAGAAGTGTTGAGTTTTTTGATTGAGAGAGTTGCTGTTGTTGGATTGATTGATCGTTGTTATCTCCCGTTGTGTGTTGTTTCAGCTCTCTTTTATAGACCTTCAAGTTACAACCACTCTCCTCTTGATTTGGAGATGGGTAAGTTGTCTTGATTGGGTCAGTCGTAATGACTGGCCCTCCTTATTTCTTGTCATGGCAATTATGTCATCTTATTTGAATTTTAAATTTTCAGCATCACATAACCTTTATTTCAAGCATATTCAGGTACAACAATGCCTATTTTTAGCCAATCTTGTTATTTTCTATCCCAACAATTCCTAAAAATAAGGGTTTTAATTTTGATTTTATTATTGTATTTATTTTATTTTTTTTCTATTTTCTATTTTTTGCTACCTAGGCCATAAGCCTCCAATTTGTTCCGACCTGGGCCTCTGACATGGGCTGTCCTACATGCGTCAAAGTAACATGGACTTATTAATCTATCTTGGCATGGCAAAGAGGAAAAGATTTCAGCCCATTCTGATTATATACCAAAATTCATTTTTAGGCCCAAACAGGTAGTGATTTGCCGCTTCGTGAAACCACATGAGAATTTTATGTGATTATCCCATTAAAATGAAACACTGCTCTTCATCCACCCAAGTCTTTTCGTGTCCAAAAATGACATAGTTAATTATATTTAGAATACAATAAATATTTAATATAAAATTTTGCTTCGTAATATAATTAGAATATTGCGATTCACTTACTCACATGGTAGATATAAATTAATAATTTAAAGTTCCTACTATTAAGATTGTGAGTAGTAAAATGGAGGCCACTCAATTAAAACGCCGAGGTTTCGAGTTCTTTGATTCTTGTCATAAATGTAGACATTAGTTTATTGAATAGCGGTTTGGAAAATTCTAACACAACCGAATCGATTGAATTAATATTAAATAATCACGCAGAAAGTATAATACACTTATTATGTGATTTGTTCGATTTGATTAAACCTGATCCGGACAAAATTTTCTTACCATTTGTATTTTATATAATAATTTGTTGTTAATTTTATAAATTAGCTTGCTTAGTAACAGTTTTATATTTGATGCAATAACTTGTTCTTAGTTTAAGAATATTAATACAATTAATTAATATATATATATATATATAAACTGCTTTCTATTATAAAAACTCCAATAGTTTTACGAATTATTAATTTCTCCTTTTTTATGATTCCTAATAATTCATTTTCGGGACATCAATGGCAAATTTGTTCGTAAGTAACTAGTTTGGTGAGCAGCACAAAAAGTTGCACCGACGAAGGTTCACGTGTGAAACTCGTACATAATACACGTGTGAAACTCGTAAACGGTTGCAATTGTGAAAAATGAGGTGAATTTATTGGATTTGTCTTCAAAGACACGTGAACTTTGAACTAGTCTCTATTTTGGCAATTTCATACTAGTTTGTGGGCACATTCCATGTACGTAAAATATAAAAATTAAAATATAATTTAATTATATATTCAAAATACAAATATAAAATTAAAATATTTATTAAATTTTGTACACTATTATATATTTTTATTATTTGTACGTAGAAAAATAACTTAAAATAAAGATAGAATTATAAGATTAATAAATAAATAAGAAATACATAGTTTAAAAAAAAAGATAAAATAGATATAGAGTACATATATATTGATAAAGGAGAAAGGATGAGAAAATAAATAAATTAAAAACACGTCAGTAGTAGGAGAAGAAAGAGGAGAGAGAATATAAATGAGAGTGAAGACACCAAAAGAGAACAAAACAGTTATTAGATCACATGGATACTTTATTAATAGCTCAAGTATAAGTCAAATAGTTTGCTCTTCTCTCTCTCTCTCTCTCTCTCTCTTATTTTTCTTTGATAGATTTGTTGCATAGCTTTAGAAGGTTATGATTTATTAACCTATTTCGTGCATGCTTTAATTGTTTGGTGTGTCTTTGCACCAGTATAGAAGAAAATTCACAAAGAATGATATTAGGACTCCACAAATACACTGTCCAATACAAATTATTGGTATATTTCAACGCACCACTAGGTGCATTTAAAAACTAAAGAACCATTGCAAAGGTCAAGTTGGACACGTTATCAATGATGAGTCCGACACTTTTCATATAAACATGTCTTTTCTCATATATTTTTAAAGTATAGAAATAATAGAAGAATAATTAAAAATCATATTTTCTAAAATTAATAAAAAAAAATAGCTATTGTTTCATCCAATAATTTATTTTCTCATTATATTTTATAATAATAATAATAATAATAATAATAATAAATATTGTGTTTATATTTAAAATAAATAGTTGACAAATCACATAAATAGAAGTCCATTGCAATCACCCATATGAATATATATATGAATTTATACTAAATATATATAGAGAGAGAGAGATCGACATACATATGCATATTATATCATATTAACATTAAAGTAATATAAAAATATTTATCCAAACATTATCGTGTGGAAGACTTGTCATATTCTAAAAATTTTTAGAATTCCTATGTTTGTGTGCTTGTCCCTCTTAAAATTAGGATGTTATTTTTTCAATCATGATTCATCTATCGATGGAATCTATAATTCTTAATCTAATTAATTTTTGTGACTGAACAAATGACTATTTAAAAGCACCGGTTTAAGTGCTCGTTTGGATAGATTTTTGTTAAAAAAAAACAAGGCATTTCAATGAAAAATAGTGTTTTTTTGGAATTTTTCAAAAACAAATCTGAAGCAAAAAAAAAAAAAAGGCACAAAAGTGATTTTTTTTTCTAGCCATTATAAAAAAAGGACATTTTAAAACAATTTTAATTAACTGCACCCAAACTCAAAAAAAAAAAAAAAAAAAAAAGTTCTACAGTAAAATAGACCGGCTCAACAAAACAAAACAATTAGAACGGCTTTTCTCAAAAAATAAGTACTTATTTTTTTTTTAAAATGCACTTCAATGACAAAAATTGTATTTATATGAGTTTTTTTTTTTAAAAAAAAAGGTAGAAGCCTAAAAAAGCCAAAAATTGGCTTGTTTAGAAGCTACCTAGAGTAGCATTTTTTAAAGCATTTTTAGCTACTGCATTCAAATGCAAAACTGCTTGATTTAAAAAAAAACAAAAAAATTATTATAAAAAGTAAGACTCGATAAGTACTTTTTTTTTATCCTAACCAAAAAAAAACAAAAAGATAAGTACTTTTTTTTTAGCCCTTCCAAATGAGTCCGAAAGTTGACTGTTGATTTACATAATTATTGATAGTGATATTTATGAATGTAACAGTGTGCACACACACATATATAAATTGTTTATATTGTGTTTTGTATGTGACAAAAGTTACTAATCTAAATGATTAAATTTTGTTATAATCTTTCTATAATAGTATTAATTGAATTTTTATTAATTGACTTTCCTTCTTATTATTTTGTCGCATGCTTCATATTTGTTATTTTGAAAAGTTTGACTTTATATGATCTTGTGTTTTAATGTATCTACATATGTTTTATAGCACAATTCAAATCCCCGCAAGTTCATGAAAGTGGTCTTGATTGATTAGAAGACATGTTGATATCAGGGAAAAAAGACTTATCATCACAAGAGATTTGTATCAGCTACATAAAGAACAAGATTGATTCTAAGTCGAATTACTCATTCACTTGTGAGTTAGAGGGAGTGAAGGTTTGTGTATTTTTACTCATTTGGATAGACACGTCTGTTTATAAGATATGGGGTGACAATCCATTTAGTTGGTATGTACTGTGGTAGTACCAGTTCGCGAGTAGTTATTGTTACTGTGGATGTATGTGTGTTTCCAACTTTGTATCGATCTAGTTATTTTGACTTTTGTCGTGTTGCTGAGTTACCATTTGTATTACCAATGTAAATAATATTCTTATAGGTTCTAAATTTTTAATTGAAATACACTTAGATAGTGAATTAAGTTTCGACTCAATCACTATAAATTATTATATATTTATTGTTATGCGCGTCCAACATAATAATTTTTATTGATACTAGGTTTTGTACTTATGGAGTTACTATTTTCAAATGCTTTTACTCGTACTAGATTTAGTACTTACTATTTTTCAAAGCAAAACATTTATATTTATTTCGCCGCAATTTTAATTTCCTAAATTATTTTAACCGAATCTTTATATGCACACGCATTGTTTCCAACATACACTATATTAACTTGAGAGAATTCTCTTTCTTTTGGCACTGATATACTACTTTTTTTTTCCTTATTATAAAATGCCAAATCAAAAGATCAACTTCACAACTGAAGTTAATTTACAAGTCAATATTCCAACAAAATATATTCCCAAAAAAATATTTTCAAAGAATTACTAAATAAGTAGAACACAAATCCAATAAAAAATTGTCACAAAAAAAAAAAAAAAGCAAAAGCAAAAGCTAAAGATGAAAAATAGAAATCAAAGAATCGGCTGCCAAGAGACACATTCCCCGCCCCCACGTTTTGTTCTCAGCAAAGCACAAATTCAATTCGCCCACCACCGCAACTCCACCTCCACCGCCCCTTTCCGTCCCCATTGCCTATATTCTCCCTTACGTGTAGCCACCAAATCCCCGCACGCCATTTTTTGTCTTCATCCCTCAAAGCTCTGCAATTTTAATGGCGTCTCACGAGATCCCACTTCATTGACGACCCCATTTCATCCAAGAACAACCCAAAAATGATCGAAAATCGAGAGCCCGCCTCGTGCCTGGTTGTGGGCAACTACTGCCACGACGTTCTTCTCAAGGACGATGTCGTATTAGCCGAGTCCCTCGGCGGCGCCGCCTCGTTCATCTCCGCCGTGATGGACGGCGTTTCCATCCCCTCCACTTTTATATCCAAAGTGGGTTCTGATTTTTCTTATACAGTCACCCATCCGCCCCTCGCTTCCCCATCTTCGAAAACGACCCTGTTCCACGCCCATTTCTCGTCGCAGGTTCAGCGCCAGGACCGCGTCCTCAAGCGCCTCCACGCCTGCGACCCCGTCACCCCCTCCGATCTCCCTGGCTCGCGGCGGTTCACGTTCGGCCTGGCGGTCGGCGTCGCCGGAGAAATCCTTCCGGAGACGCTGGAGAAGATGCTCGACATCTGCGAGACGGTTTTCGTCGATGTTCAGGCGTTGATTCGGATCTTCGATCCGGAGGATGGGACGGTGAGGCTTGTCCACTTGAGGGATTCAGGGTTCCATCATTTGATTCCGCGAATTGGGTTTTTGAAAGCCTCGTCGGATGAGGCGCCGTACATTGATGTGCAGGAGGCCAAGAAAAAGTGTTGCGTGGTGGTGACCAATGGGGAGGATGGGTGCACGGTTTATCATCGGAACGGGGAGCAGAAGATTGGTCCTTTCCGGACGGTCCAGGTGGACCCCACCGGCGCCGGAGATAGCTTTCTTGGTGGGCTTGTGATTGGGCTCGCTCACGGCCTGGCAGTGCCCGATGCTGCCTTGTTGGGGAACTTTTTTGGGTCGCTCACCGTTGGGCAAGTTGGGCTTCCCAAGTTTGATTTGAGGCTATTGCAGGTTGGCTTGTGAGATTATTGCTTGTTTTAAATTGCTTTTTTTGAAATTTCTTGGTGCTTGTATTGTTTAATTTGTTATTTTTTTCACCTGAAATGTTCTATTGCATGTGCCATCTTTGTTGTTGGAATCATAGTACTTGATGATGAGATAGTTTTTCTATAAGTGATAATGGGAGATAGAATTGTGAGTTGAGTAGCTTATGATCATAAGTAAATTTGGAACTTAAATACAACTTAAATAAGGAATTCTCATGGGCTAACTCAAAACCTTGTGACACTATTCTGCTAATTGTTTGATAGATCGTTTAGAATAAATGGTTAAAAACTTCTATTCATGTCAAGAGGCATGGTCTGAATTTAATTTTGTTATGTAGAAGCTATAAGTATCCGCTTTACCATCAGAGAAGTTTGAAGTATCAGTTTACTTTATTTTCTGGATATTTTGAATATCATTGTGATGTCTACCTCATTGTAATCTGAGGATAACCGGTAGCTTAGTAATGGGAAAGAAAAGGCCTATTATTTATTGTTTTGACAACTTTAAACGCATAAAACTTTACCACCATAATCAAAAAATGTTAGATGACCCTTTTGAGGCAAAAACGTTCAGAGAGCCAAAAAGTTACGCCATCTTCCTGACATGTTGATGAAGATGAAATAAATAATAAATCTCTATGTTAAACATGCAAAGTGTCAGGTTTTTGACCCGATTTGCATTTTGGCCTCTACGTGCAAGTTGAAACAGATGACTCAATTTGCTGGTTTCAGATGAAGTTAAACAAATGTGGTCCTTGCAGATAAATCTAATATTTTGGGAGCCAGTTGAAATTTTATGGACTGTCGGAAAGCATTGTCTTATTCATCTTAATGTTGTGATGTATGGATGATGGGCCCTAATGATGAGACTATAAAAGATAAAAAGAAAGGAAACTTATTTCTTTTTTTCAGGAAAAGAGATTGTTGCAGAAGTCCGTAAAGTGACTGAGAAAATAGAGTACACCTTTGTTGGTTTCATTTGGAAGTGACTGAAAATTATCTAACTACAGTCCAAACAAGTTTCGTTTTGGTCTTTTATGCGTGAACTTGTGTCGTAAAGTGCTGAAAGAAAATTGTCCCTTTTATGGTCTTGGTTAGCATTTTAATATTGAATCTTCCATTCTTTTGTGTCTCCAAAGTGATTGCCAAACTTCTGTAGCTACCCTGAAACCAAATATGATTTGTTGAATAAAAATTACAGTATCATGTATGAGAAATGATAAATAAATGGGGAAGGAGCACAAGAACTACCACAGTGGAACACCTAAAGTAGAATATACAAAGAGTCACTTGGTTTACTTTGGATATACTCCGAAAACCACATGGAATGTTATGCTTGTCTAAAGAATTTCCTAGTTGGATGATTAAGAAGTGCAATAGCGCTGGAGGTTGTTTGTTATCAACTTATCATGGATAACTGTTGGAAAGCGGAAATGATAGAAATGGGGATTTCTATGGTTATGTCTTGCTGGAAGTGATAATACCACCTCACGAGTTTTGGTTTTTTGGAGATATATGAGAATAAAGAGAATAGAAGATTTAATGGTTTTTTTTTTCCCAGCAAAACTTTAGGTCAAAGAAATTTTGTGAGACCGAAAATTATGGACAGAAAGTGGTGATCTCTAATACTTGAGACATATATCACTGCCTCAAGAATAATACTTCTAATCCAATAATGCACTTAGCTTGACTAGGCCTTTCATATATGCCTAACATTAGGAATATGAGATGTCAATGGTATCTTGTTGAGGGTCTGGTTCCTAATGTCCATATTCTCTGTGGCTGTGTGTGTGTTTGGAGCGCAGGGGGGAGGGGGGTCAAGAGCAGGGGTGGTTTCTTTTTTGTGTTTTCTATCACGACATGTTTGGTTTTAACAAAATGCTTGGTCTGCTGGTTTAATGTTTTTTCTGTTTCAAACATTTGGAAGATATGTAACAGCTGAATTTGGATTTCCAGTTCTTGTGATTTTTAGTTTGCTCTAACTGATGATATCCTCTACCTTCTCTTTTCATACAATATTTATATGTACACACCCAGACATATGTGTTTATGTGTGTAACTGTGCATATGTAGCATGCATGCATATGGACTGGGGGTATTTCAAATTTGAGTACTTTATTTAAGGTACAAAAGGATCATGAGTGAGTTAAATTGCCCGTGGTAGTTAAACTGATTTGCTTTGTCTTTCAATGTTAGAGAGCATCTTTAAATCTCACATCGTGTGATGTTATCTGTTTTGTGTTTACTATATCCAATTCAACGTCTTGATATCTTGGTATTTTGCTGATACTTACGCTTTACAAATTCCTTCTAGGCAGTTAAGGATGAGCTGCACAGAAATGCAAGACTAAATGACCACTTGGTGTTTGTGAAACCATTAGATCATGAAGAGTTCCGTATGGCACTTGTTAGAGCCAAAGCGTTGCCCTCATTACCCGTCCAAGAATGCCAACGGGAGCTGCCTAACTCACCCAGAGCAGTGGAACATCTTAATCTCCCCTGCAGTGGTTGGCCAAAATTGTTACCGGGCGATGACCTTGAAGAACCAAGAAAGTCCGGTGATGGGATACCGTTACGAAGCTGTGCAATTCCCCCCACCATTACCACCCACCAGCTACCAAACAAAGAATAGAAAAACAAAAAACATAAGAAGCCAAAAAGTAAAATAAAATCAACTCTGAAAAGAGGAGACTCTGTGCAAGCCCTAGATACATTGACTTCAGGGGCTCTTCTGCTGGTGAAATCTTAAAGGGAAAACCGTTTGAGGTTTGGCCCGATTTCAGAGAACCCCTTGTAGTATGAAAAATTACAAATGCCCCCCCCCCCCCCCACCCCCCCCCCCCCCCCTAATGTTTGGTTCCATATTACAAAACCCACCTTCTATTAGGTGTATCTGTAACACAGAACCAAACATTAATGGGGTATTTTTGAAAACAGGTCTAATTTGAGGGGTTTTTTTTTTTTAATAATCAACCAATTTTAGATCTTTTTTAATAATCAACCAATTTTAGATCCTACCACATAACATGTAGATTGGAGATTTCTTGTGTAGTAGAGTATCATACGCAGTGGCAGGACTGTCTTCTTCGAACCGAAGAAACGCTCAAGGAGCGATTTCTTTTGATAGATTTATCGGGAAATTGTAGGTTGTTGTTTAGCATGTAGAGCATTCACTGCATTTCTTGCCTAACACAGGTGTGTTTGCAAATAAATGGTGGTACTCGTGAACTTTGAACCAGAGCCAATTTGATGGCTATGGTTAAAATGTTGTAATTACTGACAGGGATAGGGTGGTTTAATTCGTTTAATGGTATAATTTGGGGCTGAAGATGCATGGCCTTGCTTATTTAGTGTGTAAGGACCCGATTTTCTTATATTTTAAATACATTATTATTTGATGATTATATGATTATTATACTACTTGTATTATGTGAAATTTCTTTAAAAACTTAACGATACATGCCTATGCTTATTTATTAATGCATAGTTATAACAATTGGAATTATTTTTCTTTCTTTTCTTTCTTTATTAATCATAAAATACACAATTTTCAATTATACATATATATAATTTCGAAAATTCATATATATATATATATATATATATATATAGATATTAGGTTTGGAATATTTTAGAAAAATCTAGCTAATAAATGTCATTTTCATAATAATAAATGTTATTAAATGTTATAAGATTGTAGAAGATTTGGATGATAATTGGATAAGCATGATAATTGGATAAACATGAAAATTGGATAAGTATGATAATTAGATAAGCATGAAAATTGGATAAGCATAATAATTGGATAAGCATGAAATGTAGATAAGATCAAATGCATTAGTTATGGATAAAGACCTTATTATATAATAATTGTATTTCTTGCCCTAAACTCTATAAAAGGGGGCATGATCTTTATTTTCATCACACACACAACACAAAATCCCGCCTATAAGACCCACACCCACAAAATCTTGCACTTTCAATATATATATCACACAATATCATTAGTATACCTTTCTATATACATATATATATATATATATAATTGCCCCTCTTCTAAACCTATATATATACATATTAACCTTTCTATATATCCATATATACACTTCACACTTTATACTTATAAAGAATAAGATACCCCTTTGAAAGGTAGGAGTATTGTTTAACTTCATGAGTAGAGTAGGAATTTAAGTATCTTGTAAGTTTTAGATATTTTATGCTTTCATTGTCATTATAGTATTATGAAATTATGTGTCTACGTGCACCTATTCAAACACACACGCACCTTATGGGGTTGAATGATATTTCTACTCAACCGTCGCGTTGACTCCTCTTTTCCAATATTTTTTTAGAAAGAAATGAGGTAGCGGATCAGAGTGACGCAGCGGAAGCGTTTTGAAGCCATTTATGCAATAAAATTACTTTTGTATTTCTTTTGAAAATTGTAACTTTTATATTTTGTACAAATTTTATGTGAAAATAATTATTTATACAACTATGAAATTTTATTGTTGCGCGTTTTAGTCCAACATATTTTAATAAAATAAAAGAGTATTTTTTCGGGTTGTGATATAGTGTCTCTAGATTTTGCCTTGTGTATTCCTTTCTTTCGGGGATGTTATATTTTGTATATTTGTTTGGGTGAAAAAGAAGAAATTTAAAAATCTAATTGTACTATAATATAAACTTTTAAATCTGCTAGTTTCGGACCTCAATGTTTTAGTGTGTGTGAACTTTATTTTTTTATTGTTTCATCTTTTTGGTATTTGTGATGGATAAACATAAGATATTCGTTAAATGAATTGTGATAAGATACAAAAACAAGCAACATCACAAATCAAAGTAGGTGTTGCCAAAGACAATAATAATGTCACCCAAGGATGGAGCCAAAAAAAATTAAGTTGGATATATATATATATAGAGAGAGAGAGATATGTATATATATATATATATTTATTTATTTATTTATTTGGTTGGGCGGGGGCGGGGAGGGGTAAGAGAGGGGTGATTATACCATCCAATCCCTTAATTTTATTTCTAATTTCACCCCAACCTCGTTCTTTTCTAAGTTTTCCTGATAAAGATCTTGCAATTCTTGTTAGCTTGATGCCTTGTTTGAGCTCTCCAGTGCTCTTTACCCACCCTTTCAATTGTTTTGCAAGCTTGTGAAGTGAATATTTTCATATTCGTGCAACTTTTTGATCCATTGTCATTGTGGAGAATGTAAGGATTTTTGTCTATTTCTTAATTGAAATAAAATAATCGTAATCGATTTTAATAAAACTCGATTCACTACCAATAAGCCATTGATCGAAAGGAGCAAATTTGAATTTTCATGTTGATTATAGCAAATGAACGAAATTAGAGGGTGTCCAAAAAATATATGTTCAAATTTCTAAAATTTAGCATCGCAAATAGGGCACTTGGTATCAATAGTTTTATGAATCTCTTGTAACATGCCCTTTATGGGAAATTTTCACACAAAATTTGCCTAAATATGAATATTTAGGGTTCTCCTGCAATACATCTTGCAAGGTAGTTTTCAAATATTTAATTCCTTAATGTGAGATTCCAAGTAATTTTCAAATATTTAATCCTTGATGTGAGATTCCAATCGGATGAGGAGCATCCAATTAAGATAGTTGACAATAATATGTATGTTACAGTACACTAAACATCTTCTACTAATTTTCCACCGATTGCAACTTCATCATCTCCAAAACAACATTTGAATATAATAATATATTATTTTGATTTTTAAAATTAAATAACTTAATATATTCATTACCTTTCTGAAATTACATCTAAAAAAAAATTGTCTAATAAACAATTCCAACCTCATCCTTCCTGAGTATAGATTGAAGGAGCTTATGTGCCTTGAATAGGCCTTTGCCTTGTTCGCACTAAAGCTTGCTGAGGAAAGCTAATCAAGCCTCTGGATTTAACGAGGTTATGTCCACTTGTACTTGTCATTAAAATAGTTACCTGCAAAATTCATATTTATTACAATACATTATGCATCTTGCACTAGCTTCTCGTTAACTGCAGCTTCACCATTTCTAATCCTTCTCGAAATATAATACTTTATTATAATTGCTTAATCAATTAATTACTTTTATATTACATTATGATTAGTGAAAAATTTAGGGTGTTGCCTTCACGAGTGTAGGGATTTATCATTAAAGTTTCGGGAGTTCGAATCCTACTAATGGGCATGTGTGCGTGGTGTGTGTGTGTGCTAATTATAACAATAAAAATATATTAAAAATTATATAAACATACATAAATCATTAGATCCCTTAATAACAGTTAGTGTTCGAATTCTGAAATTGTGCATGGAGCAACTGAGGAAGGAGAGTCGCCTTCAAAATGGATATTTGAAGTACTTGATCCAAATTGTGGATCGAAAGTGAGTAAGTAAAACAAAATATACACACACACATAAGGGCAATGTGGTCTAAATATTCATTTTAAGGAGATAATAAGTATCTTATTCATTAAGTTTTGGGGCAAAATTGACAATATGAAAAATATTTGGTCCATTATAGTACACACATGAGTTCTCCCCATACTTTTTGGCGATTTTTTTGGCCGCAACCTTTTCGATTCTCTTTGCGCGTAATATAAAGGGCCAAAAAGTTAACTTGCTCCTTTTAGGCGTTCACGCTGGCCCCCATTTTGTCGAATTAGGGTTTTATCATCCACAATTTTTTTTTCATTTTTCAAGAATTGAAACCCTGATTCTTGGAGTTCATTTGCTTAATCTTTCCTGTTTCTCTGTTTCTTTTCTTGTTTCGTATACAGGATATCAAATTTTATCAAATGATTGTGTTATTTAAGGTTCCTCCCCATCGGCCCGACCTTTGCTTTTAGGTTCTTCTGCTGTAATGGCTTCTAGTTAACTTTAGCTTTTGTTGTTGTAAAGATAAACTATAAATGTATATAGCATCCGCGTTGATGTAGATTGATAAATTCGCGCGGGAGTTGTATGTATTTGTAGGCTGCCGATCTGACAGATGAAGCAATCAAAGAAGAAGAAGAGATCGAGAGTTTCACGAACCCGTAATGCTGGAAATCATGCTAAAATTGCTGATGAAGAAGAACAAAGGGTTCCGAAAAATTTGTTGGAGGCGTTTGCTTCGGTGTCTGTAGAGGAAGCTGCTTCAACTTACAGAGAAGCCAACGGGGATCCAGATAGGACTGCTGAAATCCTGACCAAGAGTGTATCATCGGAGGATCAGAGCACAACGTGTTCGAGTTCCTGTTGGAACTATGAAGTGGGTTCGAGCTCGAGCTCCAACATATCGGAGGTGTATGTTGATGCAAATAATTTCCTTCAAGATGGGTTTAAGCAGAAGAATAAGCCCAAATTGAAGAGAAGAGTTGTTGCTTCGGCAGGCACTGTGTCGACAATGTTGGGGAAAGACTATGTGAGGTCTACACCGAAGAAGGGCTCGGCTAAATTGAAGGGTTTTCATGAGGAGAGTTGGAGTAAGGAGGATGCTGAACAGTTCTTGTACTCCATGCTCGGAGATGATTGTGAATTAAGCTTGGCTGTAATTAGTGATGTATTGTGTAAGTTGCTTGTTATTTTATTTCATGTTTTTTTTTTCAGCACATTTTTTGTCTGAACTTTTACTATTGGTTTTCTTTTCACTCTTGATTTCTGTTTTTCTGGGAATGAGGTGGAGGGGTTTAGCTATATGTATATTCTTATATAAGATTTTCAATATTAGTGTTGTAGTAAAATAAGTGGCCAAGTCTTTCAGGTTTTTAGCAGAAGATATAAGGCTATGAGGTGTGTGTAAAATATGTTGTTTAGAATCTGGGAATGTGTGTCATACTGTATATTTTTGGAGATGGTTTATAGTTCCAGGTTGTTTATGTTTTGAAATCATCTTTACTTTTTACAGGTGAATGCGGAAATAACCTAGATAAGGTAAGGGCGCAAACTTCTCTTCTTTCTTTACTTAGAGAGTGTTTGGCTAAGCTTATAAGCTCTTCAAATCATCTTATAAGATGTTTTAGAGCTTATAAGCTTCTAAAATTTGTTTGGTAATTTTTTAAGTAAAGGAGCATATAAGCTCTAAAAATAAGTTGTTAGAAGCTTAAAAGCTCCAAAAAAAAAAAAAAAGTAAGGTACCCTAACTTTTTTTTGAAACAGCTTATAAGCTGTCCAACATCAAAATATGAAATGACATAAATATTTTTATTTTTTTTCAATGTAACATTTCCACTATCTTCAAAAAATATTTATTTACATAAATTAATTTTACATTATTATTTTTTATTATTATTTGATTTAAAATAAAATATAAGTTCTCATTTTTACCAAACAGAATCACAACTTATAAGTTCAAAAAATATCTTATAAGCTACAAGATCTTATTTTATCCAAACACTTTGACAACTTATTGTTGAAATAAGATGTATAAGTTTATAAGCTCTAAAAACATCTTATAAGCTATACGAGCTTATAAGCTCTTAAAATAAGCTTAGCCAAACACCCTCTTAAACAATAATAACTTCTAAAAGCTGAAATGTGTTGCCGTATGTTTCTACTGTAAAGATTTTAAACTCTGATCCCATGACCTCTAATGGATATTAATATGATATCCATTCATCTATGGTTGATGGACTTTCCTTTCTCTTTTCCTTCAGATTCTCATAATGCCCCTCATTTATGTAGATCAAGGTCTTTCTAGATTGATCCGTATTACCTTTTTCGTATCATGTGCGTGCTTGTTTCCATCCTAATGAGCGCAATGAAATTTAAGATGGACTATGAAGGACCATGATTTCATGGTGTTAGCATAACGAATATAAGCCAAGAAATTTCATAGAATAATAATAAAAGCAAAAATTTGTTCTTGTGTAGACTTTATATGTGCATAAACCTTGTTTGAACAACATTAGCCTCTGACTAAGTTTTGCGCTACACTGTCAGAAATGAAATGTCTGAAAATCCCCCGACAGTTACTGCAACAGTGCTTGAGTATCCTGTCAAATATCAGCTCTTGGGTGAGTTTTAACACTACCGTACCAGAAATATAAAATAATGAAAGGCAAAAGGACCCCAAGATGACTGCAACAATACTTTATGAACAGTAATCTTTGGGTATTGAGTCAAAAGTCCTGTAACGTAGCTAAAAACGGTATACAAGAAGTATCTTGTAGAGAAAAAAAAATTCATATAATCACCTGCATCACAAATGATACCAAGAAATTCTGTAATTGGTATAAAGCTTCCCTTTCAAGATCATACAATAAATCTTTGCATCATTGCATGTATGTGGCTCTTCAACACTAAAGGTGCAAATATTAATGATGAAAAAACTCTAGGCAACTATCATCACTTCCACCACCACAATGATCATGAATCCCATTGTCTACTTGTCAATTCATCTTATTGCAACAACATAGTAGTTAGTAACTAGGAAGCTTCTAAAGTTTAGTTTGAGTTACTGGAGTTGTACTGGGGTGCTTTCAGAAAGCTCATTGGAATTCTACACGTGCTTTGCAAGATTTGATAGAATTGAGCACCAAAGGGAGTTCTATTCAAAGATGTTTGTATGGCTATGTTAGATATTTATTTTTACCTTTGCCATCAATAGAAAGTGTGGTTGCTTAAGACTTATTAGTCACATTTGCTTGAGTTGAATACTGCTGTCAATCCTTGGTTCGCCTAGTGTTTTAGGTGGATTAGGTTAACTGAAACTGATCATGTATATTTATTTTATTTTAATTTGGGGATTTCATTTGGTTGATTTGTAATTTTTGATTTTGGCTTCTTTACTACCAAACTTTGGATTTACAAGTAGCAGCGATGGATAACTAGTGAGACTGTGTGTCTGCATGTTTGGGGTTTTTGAGTATCCCTAGTTATTCCTGCTGTGTTTCAGTTTGCCATTTTCTGTGTCATAGGAGTGTCGTAGTGCTTTATCTACTCTGCCATAATGCATTGTTTTCATCTTCCTGTTTGCTTCATCTCTTCCTATTCCATGTGATCATTCTTGTATCATAGAGAAACCACTGTTTTTCCTTTAAAAGATGTTGAAAATCTAAGTTTGATGTCTCTGTTTTGGGTTTTGACATTTTTCCTTTTTCCAGGCTTTGGATGTACTGCTTGGATTATCAGCTTCCTCAGGAGCGCAAGCTGGTGGCTATTTTGAGTCTACTGGCAGAGGAGATGCTCTGGATCTTCTTGAATCTAATACTAGTGTATGTGACGTTTAATTGTCTTCTATTTCTGCCTGGTCTACTGGAATTTTCTTAAACATGTTCTTATTGCGTTCAAGTTGCTTGTATGCTACTTGTCTTGCGTGCAATGCTCATATATCTGCTTGCAAGGAGCATAACAAGCAAAAGAATATGGATGGGTATCCGTTTTACTGTAAAAATGATGATTGTAAACACTATAATGTAATCCATAGGAGCACTTTCGGAGGGGTTGCTCTATTCAGCAGTATAGGATGCCTCTACATAATTTGCTGCAGTATCTCCCGTACAATTGGTTATTTTTCCTGAATTTTGAAAAATGAGGATTACTATCTTTCGAATACCAGAGACAGGGTTCCTGGCATCACGTGCTTTTGAGTTCGTGTCTCATTAGGAGACCTTGACTTCCTTTCATATTCTAGGTTGTAAAGAGTTCATATTATTTGACCTTAAAAATTCATTTGGCTTCTCATTAACTTGAATTAAGCATCACCCATGATGTTTTGCAATGTTCTTTATTAACTGAACAAGTAGATTTTCTTCATCTATTACCAAGAACATCCTAAAGATCATTGTAGGTTTCTATCCTCTCTATTTGCCGGACTGATGAAAACATAGTTGAAACTGCCAGAATGAGACCTGTTCTTTAGAACTGTAAATCACACTCCTGTAATTTCCTCCCTGCTGGTCACACCTAATATGTGTATAACTTGATACAACTGCATAACTTAAATTTTCTTCACCTTCGATATTTTCCCTGATTTTTCATTTTCCTTATCTATCATATTCAATAAAACACTCCCAGAGGCTGGTGTTGTCTGGATTGTCTTGAAATATGCCAGCAATTATGGCATATTAGTAAAGACTGAAGCGTGGATACAGATATTTGACCCCTACTGCCTTGTCTGTGCATTGAGTGGTGTTGATAGACATTTGGGCATTTGAAAGGTTGGAGAAAACTCTTTGGCAAATGCTTCTAAATATTCTTTCTTTTGAACTGTGGTTAGATTCTCCTGGCAGTTCTGCAGTAGTATGGTTAAGCCTTGTCACTTGATGTAATGTTCCCTCATTTTCGTATTACATGTAGCTAGATTGAATTTCCTGAAGCATTGTGCCCCTCATTTTCGTATTACATGTAGCTAGATTAAATTGCTGTAGTATCGTGCATTTGGGGATTTGCTTCAGTTCAATAATCACATTTAGCACTCTTGCTGATGAGCTATTATTTTTCTGATGTTTTGTGCTTAACTTGTAGCTATTCCTGTGTTCATTTGTGTGATTGGTATACCAAAACATTAACAGCTGAACCTACACCATAGTTTGTTAGAGGCATGTATCAGTGTAATTTCTCCTAATTGATCTACTCTCTTTTCTTATTTCAGCTTCAAGAAACATTTACGTAGTGTCTTATCAAATTGAATTCATTTAAATTTAACCTCATAAATTTTTATGGTGGATGACTGAAACTTATTTCCTTGAAATAATAAAGATCTTACTCAGTTTAATGTTGGCTTGCAGCTACTTAATAGAACATCTCACTCAACTTCTCGTTCATCAGATATTGAACTTCAAGATAATTTCTGGTTTACAGGAAATGATTTCAGGTAATGCAGTCATCTTTTTGGTGATTCCTCTCTTGTTCTTTGCGGGAAATGCCTTTGGGCCCTTCACTTTTTCTGCAACTGAGGGCATCTTTCAAAGGAAAGTGGTTTTTGTTTAGTAGTAAGGAATCCTAGAGGGCAAGGGTAAAAGTAGGGAAGGGTTAGGCAATCCTTTATTGTGTATGATTTTCATTCTATCCTAATATGGATATGTTGGAAGAAGGATTGAATTTACAGCACAACTATTTCCATCCCATATTGAACTTCAAGATAATTTCTGGTTTACAGGAAATGATTTCAGGTAATGCAGTCATCTTTTTGGTGATTCCTCTCTTGTTCTTTTCGGGAAATGCCTTTGGGCCCTTCACTTTTTCTGCAACTGAGGGCATCTTTCAAAGGAAGGTGGTTTTTGTTTAGTAGTAAGGAATCCTAGAGGGCAAGGGTAAAAGTAGGGAAGGGTTAGGCAATCCTTTATTGTGTATGATTTTCATTCTATCCTAATATGGATATGTTGGAAGAAGGATTGAATTTACAGCACAACTATTTCCATCCCATTGGTTTTCTAGGATATGAAACCAAGAGAAAGGTTCGCCTGTGAGACCAACCAACAATGAGTTTTAACTTCACCCCTTCGCTAATTGCAACCTGTCTCCTTGATTCCATCTGTGGTTCTTTGTTCCCACTTGTTAGGTTTTTGCTTTACTGTTTTTAGGAGCAATGGAAAAGGGGTTTGAATTTTTGGCTATTTGTTGAGAAGAATAGGTTAGTTTGGTCTGGGACTAAGGACGTGCTTGTGGGAGAGTCTATGCCAATGAAGTAATAATAATCTATGAAAATAGAATACTAGAATGAAGATCAATTGAGTTTGAGGAAAAGAGTGCAGGAATTTGGATTGTTGATAATGGAAATGATCTTTCATCCTGTTAAAATGTATTTTTGAAGATTCCATGTTTGTTTTCATTACTATGGACTAGCTTATACTTGTGAAGTCATGTGGTCTTCCTGTTCCTAAATTTCGCAAATGACCTTTTGCTTTCCTTGGCTAATTTTCTGCAGTACTTTTGTCTTTCCTGATGCAGAAATTGGTTTCAATGAGAACTTTTGTCGCTCTAACTATCCTTATCAGGGAACAAGATAATCTCATCGATAATCTTGTCTTTCACTGGAAAGTGGAAAGTAGTGTATGAGTCTTTTTTCTTATGCATCAATTACTTGTAAAACTCTTGGTTGCCCTGTTATTCCTGGTAGTCATCATCATCTTCTTCTTCTTCTTCTTCTTCTTTTTCCTTTTATTTTTTTTTGGGGGTGATGATGGGGGGTGGGGGGAGATTTGGGTGGGGATAAAAAAAGTTTATTATGGGGAACCAACAATGATCTTTATTAGCAAGGAAAATAAAAATTAAAAGAGAAACAAGTGACCCTTGTTTACTCAATTTTCTTTTGCTCTTGTATTAAAAATGTGGAATTAACCTGGTTACTGAAAATTTTATATTGAAGAGTATTAGCTTTTCATGTTCCTCAGGTTTTGAAACACATTTCTCTCTTCTTGCAAGGTGATGGAAATGCAACTTTTATTCAGAACTAACATCATTTTGGTGTCAAATTAAAAAGCACTATAACTTGTGAATAAAATCTAAGCATGGTTTTTGAATGTTCTTGAGTACTTGGTCATATTCACAAGTTTCACTATGTTGGAGTATATCTCCTTACTCTATGATGATGTGGCATTCAGTTTTGGCCAAGAAGCTTAAATAGATTTCCCGTTTATTTCATCAGGAATATTTCGAAAATTTCCAAATCCAGTGCATCGCACTGTTCAACAGAGACAAGAGACTCGGAATCAGAACTTCCTCAGAAGGTTCTGGAATCCTTGTTTAATATGCCTACTCCAAAGACTGCAGTACATGAACCTAACACCATGAACTGGAGAAATGTGGTTAAGCAATTGAAATCCTTTGGTCAAAGATTTGAAACTGGTGACAGTGAACAAGGACAGCTTATCGATGGTACCTAAAATAGTCTTGTGTGTTTTCTGGGGCATATTTTTCTCTTGAAAGGACTTTGGTTGCGCTCATTTCTATGTCGACACGTATTAATTTTTATTTTGTCTATTGCATCGGTTTCAACTTTCTTTTTTTTTTTCTCTCTCTCTATCTTGAAGATTGAATGTCAACAACACATGCACAAGTAAAGATAATTTTGTGTTTTCTGAAATATAAATTTAAATTGGAATTGAGATTGTCATCTGTCTTACAAGATTAAAATTGTCGTCTGTCTGTATGCTATACCAGTCTGGAAAACTTGTGCTTTAAACTTTTGTGTTATTGTATACAAAAATTTTCTTCAAGCGTCTTCTTCCTTTTCAATTTGGAAATGAGTTTAGTTGTTCAAGCTGTAAATGAATATTGCCGCATTTCTCACCCCCAATGCCTGTCTTGGTTTATATGATGTGTCATATGTAGCTTAATCTTAATTTAACTTCTCTCAACTTGTAGCTAAAGGAGATGAATATCAGGTGCTGAGAGAATCTGCCAAACATCACTGGGATTCCATGAAATCTTACTATCAGAAGGTTGTGTCTACTGTGTCCTTTATCTAGTTTGTAGAACATGCGCTAGAATGTAGTTCTTGGTTTTCCGTCAGAGATCTTGTAAGAGCCTGTTTGGATGAGCTATTTTTAGAAGAAAAGCTCTTGTGTTTTGGGGAAAATATGCATTTGTAAAAAGAAATTGTGTTTGGCTAGTTTTTTTTTTTTAAAAAAAAGCAGAAGCCAGAAAAAAGCCCAAAATTAGCTTTTTCTAGAAGCTATCCAGAATAGTTTCAAAGAAAACCCCTTGTTAAAGCACTTTTAATTATTGCGTTCAAACCAAATTGCTTAGTTTAAAAAAAAAAAAATCTACTATAAGAAGCATGGCTCGACAAGCACTTTTTTATAAAGCCTATCCAAACGGGCCATAAGTCTGAGAGGGCTGATTTTGCTGCAGGCTACAACAGCATATAAAAATGGGGAGAAGGGATATGCATCTTATCTTTCTGAGCAGGTATTTTACCTGGCAATTAGTTGTCAAGTTTGTACTATCTTTTGTCATACACTGAGTGATGTTCCAATTCTGTTTTCTTCTTATATTTCCATTGCATATTCAATGAGATTCTGACATGTAAGCCCATGGAATAGGGTGCAAATGGCTCATCCTTATATTTAAGATGCTGATTAGTTCTTTCATGTTGGTGATGATCAACGGTCATTGCTGGAACGATACCTATAATATACTCTTTCCTTCACAAACTGATGGTCATTGTCCTAAAGTTGTGGATTTAATTGAACAGTCTTTCCAAACCCTTATTAAGTAATCACGCTAATATGTACTTTATCCTCAATCCCATGAGAATACTGATTATGTCCCTCATTTACTGGGCTGTGGCAGCTCTGGAAGATGGGAAAGTAATTAGAGCAGGAATTTTCGGAACTGTTTTCAGCCAAAGAAGGTTTATTCTAAATACACTCAAAACAGTCATTCATCATGTGTATGTGTTAAAGTATTTTAGGCTAGGGATGATTGCTTGTCTGAGGATAATTTAGAGCCCGAAATTCTCTTACCATAAGAGTGTGATAACTTGGAACCATGATATTGCAATTCACTTCATCAGAAATGAAGTCTCCCTAACTCAGTAGATGATGTTCTTCCCATGTTCTCTGACAATATCCCATGTAGGTAATTGTCTTTCGACTGTGAGTCCCTGAGAAGAATTTTTCGTAAAATGTATATTGTGATAAGTTTGGTTCATTCCATGATCTGGACTTGGCAACACAAAGACAGTCCATTGGGCTGCTTGAGTCAATACTAACATTCTGTCCCTGAGTTAATGCAGGGGAGGTTACAAAGTAAGATGGCTCGAGAGGCAGATAAAAAGGCTAGCCAAGATATATTTACAGCCAGGTGTGCTTGCATATCAAAACTTAAATAAAACTGATCTGGTCAACCGAATTTTGTGCGTCACGTATCTGTTGAATTGCAGAAACAAGACTATAGAAAACGTGATAACAATCGATCTGCACGGACAGCATATTAAACAAGCTATGAAGCTTTTGAAGCTCCACCTCCTGTTTGGAGCACATGTGCGATGTAAGAATCCACCTCCTATTTTCAACTGAATTAATTTCCCATTTCGGAATCTGTATATTTGAAGTATTCAAGCATGTGCTCTTCCTTTTTTCTGGCCCTGCAACTCTAGCTGTGCGGTCATTCAGGGTTATCACTGGATGTGGGAGCCATGGTGTTGGCAAGTCAAAGCTCAAAAACTCAGTAAGATCAAGAGCCTTGGCATTCTTTTTGACTGTCCCGACTTTCATTTCCATATTTTTTTAAATTGTAGAATTATGATGCACTTGCACTTAGTTATTACTTATTAGCCACTTTTGGCCTTTTTTTCTCTTCTCCGTTTTGACTTCTGCTTTTTTTAAAAAGCCCAACCAAACACAGATTTTTTTACATTGAAGTGTCCTCCCCCCCCCAACACACACACACACACAAACACAAGTGCTTCTCTTTAGAAAAAAAAGTCTTGAAACTTCGCTTAGAAAAGATTTCAACTCCCTGAATTCGGATATTGGTTTTAGCTAATTCAGTTAGTACCCTCGTGCAGGTCATTGATCTTTTACAGAAGGAAGGTATTGCGTTTTCTGAAGAGAACCGTGGAACACTGCTTATAAGGCTCGAGGGGCAGGCAGATTTCAGCTTCCTAGATTCTAACAGTGATAGCGATTAACCATTGCTTCGGCATGGTGCCTCATGTAAGTTGCTATGTTAAAACTAACTCTTGATAGATGAAGATCGTAATTGTAACATGTTTTTTAGAGAATAAGTGCTAGTGCCGATTCCAGATTAGGTTTCTAGCTTGGCACGTTTGTGTGCATGTTAGACAAATCAGAGGTTGAACATATATGTAGCACAAATGTGTCGTGTATATTTTATACAATTTGTGATGGAGCGTTGTAACACACACCATATCGAAACGGGGTTTGCCTAACTTGATGGATTGTATCTGAAGATTTTCATCTTCGACCGTCGCCTGCAGTTCTGTTTGGTTTTAAGAATATCTGTAAATAGGAAAGCCATTCCCCTGTCGTTTATTCCGTGAACTCATACGCATACTTTAATGCTAACTTGAAATAATGTCTCGGGATAGTTTCTTCTTCAAGCATCTCCTGCAAGATTGGATCCTCGCCTCATTCAAAAGAAAAGCAATCTCAGGGGTTGACCATGCAGGGAAATACTGGTTGATTAACGAGCGAGGTACCTTAGCTCGACTTATATGGTTATATAATCTCTCTTTGGGTTACGAAATTGCATGCATCCCCTTAGGATCATCAAAATTTGGTTGAAATTTGATGAAATTTATTAAAAACATGGATACTGTCATATATATGCGAGAGCCATTTGAAAGTTTACTTCAATATGGAGGATGATATCATCTCACTATTCGGGCCGAGTCTCGAGTTCTAAGAAAACCTGGTGGGGTGAGTCCCGAATTTGGCCAAATAAGCCCCATGCTTGCCCTATTGCCATCCCTTGGTCCATGTGAATTCAAATTTGGGGCATCAAGTTCATTCTGTTGGTTGGACAGATTATGTTATGAATAGAAAGTCCTTCAGAAGGCAATACATTTTTAGATATAAAAATTAATTATAAGGAGTTTTCAGTTTACCCCTAAATTTTATATTTCTTGTTTAGTACGTCCTATAAAAATTCAAAGATTCCATGCATATAAACGGCCGAAGATCGGAAATACACCTTTCAAAATTTAAAGTAATAGAGTCTATCAATAAATCAAGTAAATGGACTCATTCATCTTTTTTTCGCCAAAAGCTATGTTTTTCAAATTTTTATACCATTTCAATTCTAAGTCCCCTAGTTTTTTCATTTAGTTGTGAAAGTTGTAAACAGACCCCATCTTGCCATAATCATTAAAGCAAAATCATTTCTAATTTTTCTATTGTCTCATTTAGTTTTGGAAGTTTTGAATATTTTAAAATTAAATAATTTTTAAAATTTGTAATGCCTCTCTCCCTCTCTTTCTCTCTCTCAAAAATAAAATAAAATAAACAATTACCGGAAATTTCTTATAAGGCCAATTCATGTATAGTTGAAACAAATTACAAAATAAATCATAAAGTTTCACGTTGAGAATGCAAAAAAAAAAAAAACAAAACAAAAAAAGAGTTTCTTAGTCATTTATTTACCGAAACAAGCCCAAATAATTTTTTTCATAATTACTATTTTATTAGTTTGTAAAGATGAGGACTAAAAATATTCATCGACTTATTCATCTATCTATCTATATATATACATATAATTGAGAAATTTTGAAACTGTTCAAGTAACGGCATATGTTGATGGTCTCATTAATTCTATTTTACCATGCTTAAATTCAAATACTTTTTTATATGATTTAAATAAGAATATTTTTATTTCATGTTTACGTAAAAAAGTCCAACAACTATGAAGTATTTAAAATAAAATGGGATAAATTTTAATTGAAATAAAGTAACAAAATTAATATTTTATTTACAATATTGTTATTTATTTTAATAATTATCAAAAAATTTGATTCTTCATAAATTTTCAAAAACTTCCTTACATTAATTATACCTAAATTAATATTAAAATCGAACATATTTTATTAATATATTTTTTTAAAATATTTTTGATGTATCAATTTATGTTACAATAAAGTTAAATTTTTTTTTATCAAATTATCTTTTATAATAAAAATTTTAGAAAACATACATGTATATATTAATATCTAATCCTCGTGTCTTGGCGCGAAGCTAATACTAATTTTTCCTATAATTCCATCTCTTCTTCACTCTTTCCAACGAAGAAACATACAAAAATAGGGAACAAACAAGCAGAGATAAATGCAAAAATAGTCCCGAAATATATGCCTCTTTGCAAAAGTGATCTCAATGTTTTTTGAAATAGTCAAATATGGTCCCATATGATAACAAATCGTTTTCAATATTGGTCATGCCGTTAGTTTTTGGACGGAAAACCCATGTATCTTGCACATGCTCTGTTTCGAGGTTGGGAATGCGGGAAAATTTTAAGAGTTAACATTTTTTGGAGGAAAAACCTTGACAACCCACCCTTATTTCCTTCCTAAAACATTAGTGCACTTTTATTGCTATCTTTCTTTACACGATATCAAATTTCTCTCTCTTTTGAGTGTCTTCTTCGACTGGGCTAAGGTGGATTGCTTCTGTGAGAATGAATCCGCGGTCCGTACATCTTGGACCTATGAAAATCCGAGGAGAAATTTTGCATCTTAGTGAAACTTTTTTTTTTTTTGTTTTTTCGATAAAAAAACGAAAAACAACTTAAATAGCCTATTGGTAAGTCTTTTCTCTTCACTTGTGAAGGTCTAAGGTTTAAAACTTAACAAGCGCTAAAATATTCATACTTTTTATACAAATAAAAAATAAAAAATAAAAAGAATCCGGCAGAAAATATATATTAATTTAATAAGTTTTAAAAAAGTAACATTATAGCAACAACTTAAACAACCTAATTGCAAGTCTTTGCTCTTCACTTATTCACTTATGGAGGTTCAAAATTCAAATCTCAACAGATACAAAAATATTCATATTTTTTAATATAAAAAAATTAATTACAAAAATAATTCGGTGGGACTTTTTTCGTCGGAATGCTTAAAAAAATAACATTTTAATTTAATAAGTATTGAAAAAAACGTTTCAACAACAATTTAGCTCCTATTGCTCATGCATATACATATATATATTGTAACACCTTCCACCCTCCAACATCAATAATGATATGTGTAACGTATAAAAAATTTGGCTCGAAACTCAACGAAGAAAGGCTAACTCTTACCTTTTTTTTGCCTTTTATTTTCGAACACTCGTTATTTTGATTCTCATTTTTATTTTGAAATACTATACACTTTTACTACTCAATTTTTCTTCAATTTTTTCAACAACCTCGACTTGTGAAAAACACCACCTTTAAATGATGGATTTCGGAGTAAATTGAATAGTTTTGTGGCTTTTGAAAGTCGGCAGGAGATTGATATGTTTCTTTTAGGTTGTTTTTGGGTGGAAGGAGTGGAATTGATAGAAAGTTTTGGACGACAGACTTCAAATAACTCCATATTAAAGTTCGTTTTACGGGTTATATTGTATTAATTATTTTGCTAATACAAAGTGTTTTTCGAATGTTTTTAGGTGCGAATTTAGCGGGAGGATGGAGTACCATTTAATCAAGCTCTAATAAACTTTGCTCTTGATCTATTGGTTATTGCATTGCAAAATCCTTTCTTCATGAGGAAAGTGTTGTGGAAACGTGGTGGGGTGGTGTAGAAGAGCACTTAAATTTAGGAGAGGGGGAAGTGGCGAGGAGAACACACAATTTTCTCTAATCAATCGACACTTCTATTTCACTCAAATTTTACTAAAAAAAACACTTTTACAACTCCATTTCTCTTCTTTCACTCATTTACTCACTGCCTTCCCACACACCTTCACACACACAATGCCTAATACATAACTCCTATTTACACTAGCATCCTATTAAATGGCATGACTCTTAGAATATCAATTTTATAAGTTACAAATTTAATTATATGGAATAAATTTAGTAACTCCTGATCATTTTGCCACCATCTTAAATGACTCTTTGACTTTTCAAAATCAAAATTAACCTTTCATTTCTCAACAGAAAGATATTATGGCTAAATGTGCTCGGTTGGCACAATTTGATGAAGAACTTTATGAGGTAAACTTTAAGTGAGAACGTATAATATTTGAGCGCAAGCAGCTGATAATGTTCTTCAATTTTTGGTGTTTCAACAGATAACTGGAGAGGGAGATGAGAAATATCTGATTGCCACAGCTGAACAACCACTTTGTGCATATCATCTCGATGATTGGATTCATCTAACAAAACTGCGTTTGAGGCCCGACCTCTCTCTCTCTCTCCCTCTCTCTCTCTCTCTCTGTCTCTTTTGATTTTTATAATTTGAATAACATTGTGGGTGTCTGTCAGATATGCCGGATACTCTTTTTGCTTCCGTAAAGAAGCTGGTTCACACGGTCAAGATACTCTAGGAATAGTCTGTGCTGCATTTTTCAATATGTTACATATTATTGATGTTGGAGGGTGGAAGGCGTTATAACAAAGCGAATGTATGTATATGCATGAGCAGTAGGAGCTAGATAACTCTCCCTAAGTTGTGAGTCTCCTTAAATAGGATGACCGCCTTATCTAAAATTTTAAGCTTATTAGAGAGGAGTGATGTGAGATATGTAATAAGCCCTATCAACATGCTGATATTGTTCTTTTTATGATGCCTGGTATCGAGATCTTTCCTTGTAAAATTTGACTCTTTACAAACGCGGTTGTTGCAGAGTAAAGACAAGGCGAAGGAATACATTCACATGTTGAATTCTACTCTGATTGGCGACTCAGAGGACAATGTTCTGCATCCTCGACAACAACCAGAAGGAGGACGGGGTAGAAATACTGGAGGTTTTAAGAATTTACGTGGGCGGCAAAGCCTTCATTCCTTTCAAAGAGGCCGAAGGGAAGAAGAACAAGGAATGAGCTTTCGTTATTATCTTTCGTCGACATGGTGATGGATCTTTAACTTAAGGTGATTTTGTGATTAGGATTATGATAGAACTGATAGACTGTGTGTGTATTGCAATGTGACTAACACAAACTAGAATTTGTGGGGTGTGGATGTAGATAGAACACAAGTAATTGTTGGGGGTATTCATTGATTGAGATCAAGAAGATATTTACGCCAGTGAGAGCTGTCTGTCATGTATTTTCCTGAAGAAGCAAAGCAAACAGGGGCTGTGTTTTGAAATGGTTCTTTGGAAAGGCCATAAACTATACTTTAGCATATTTTTGTTCTTCATAAAGGTTTGTAAAAGATATTTTTTGTTGTAGAGTTAGCACCAATGTTTTCAAAACCAGACCAGACTGGTCGGTCCGACTGGTGACTAGCACCTGGTCCGGTCCGAATTGTTGAAAATTAGTGCAACTTATTTAGTCATAACTTCCTAGTATTTAGCTATTAGTTGTTTATTCAATTTTAGTATTATCAATTCTATTCCTATAATGTCAGACATGTTCACAATTAATTGACTTGGTTAGCTTTTATTATAATAATGTTTGATAGTGGAATTAGTGGGAATTAACATGTGCTAATATGTGGATTAGTGGGAACATGGGTTAGTATATGGAATTAGTGGGAACATGGTGGAATTAGTGGGAACATGGGTTCATGTTTTAAGGGAGTAGGTGCTAGTGGAACTCTATAAACAGGGAGAGTTGTATCACTTCTAATTCATTCACTACACATTCATAATTCCAATAAAAGTTCTTTGTTCCTTCAAATATATTTCTCTCTTGTCTTTTGTAGCCATTTGCTTTTCTCTTTTGTTTTACGAATGGTATTCCAAAATCGGGAGTGAGTTGGCCCGCCAAGAACCGGCAAATACCAGTTAAAAACAGATCGAACCGGTCCCAGTTCATGGACCAGATCGGCGGGCCATAATTTTTTAAAAAAAAAAATTATTATTATTATTTTTCTGTTTTTCTGATTAAAAAAAGGATGTCTTTTCTTTTCTCTCTGAAATAGAACTCACTCACTGTCTCTACTTTTCTTTGTTCTCTAAAAGCGCTAGGCAGGAAGAAGAAACGAAAACCCTAGCCATCCGCCGTGCCATCCGTCCGCTACCGTCCGCCTAGCCGTCAGACTCTCAAGGTAACACTAGGGTTTTCTTTTCCTTTTTTTTTTTTTTTTTCATTTTCCCTCTTCTTTCTTTGTAATTTTTTTTAAATTTCTTTTTGGGATTTTTGGGTCTTTTTCTATATGCATAAGCCATAAAATGTCTCTTGTTGTAATTTATTTTGTATAATGAGTTGTATTATTTGTGGATTTGAATATATCTATATATATATGTGTGTGTGTGTGTGTGTGTGTTCATTGTAGATATGTTTTGAATGTTTAAATGTTAACAAATTGTAATGTGTACTCATTGTAAACAATTTGTATCACGTTAACTATTAGCTTTGGGATGAATGATGAGTTGGATTTTTATTAAATGATAAAGCAAATTTCTTGTTTGGTTTTTATTTTTTATTATAATTGGGTTTTCTTTAATTTTTTTAATGTATTTATGATTTTTTTATATAAAAAAATTAATTTAATAATTATTACATATTTATGACGTCACGCCAGTTGAACTGGTCGTCGAACTGATTGAACTGGTAACCAATAAGGCCGCCAGTTCTGTATCCGGTCTGGTTTTCATAACATTGGTTAGCACTTTAAAACAACTTTTATATAATTTACTATGTGAAAAACTATTTCCTTTCTTCCGATTACGTTTGGAGCTCAAAGGTAATACTCGAAGAATGAAGACGTATTCTTAAATTTAAACTAAGTTTGGGGAGATTAGTATAATTTAAGATGAAAATAAACCATTTGTGTTTTACTGATGACCTATTCCTTTTTTCTCATGATAGCACCCATCCTGTGCAGTCTCTAATTAGTGCTCTCCATAGGTTTGAAAAGATATCTGCGCTCCATGTACATGAAAATAAGAACACTATTTTTTATCACGACATAACAAGTGAAGAAATGGACCACATGTTAATGAAATAGAGGAATACTTAGGGATGCCTAAGCTTTCCACAATGCTCAAAAAAGATGATTTTAATAGTCTAATTGACAGAATAACAAGCGCAATAATAGTTTAAGTGTGAAGGAGGGTTAGGCATTGCCAGCTAGAATGAAAAGCCTCTTGATACCAACCGGTCATTGAGACATATTCTAAGTCTTAAAAGAATCGTGTATGGCATTTATCTTTGTGGTTCAACCCATGAGTGAATGTGAACACATCAAAGATATGCTTGCCGGAGATTGATAGTTTAGAAGATGACGTCCCAAAAATGATCAATCAAATGATCGTGAATGCATGGAATAAAGTGCAAAGCTTTTGAGAGGATATTGTGGTTTAGGGGCTCACATACAACAACCAATATGCCATAAAATCTGCTTGGGACTTTCTTAAGATGAGCCAAAAGTTAACTGTTTCAGGCTAATTTGGGGTAAGCTTTCCATTCCTAGACAGAGCTTTGTTGCAAGACGGGCTCTTAAAAATCGGATATGATCCTCTATTACAAAATGGTGTTTCATCTCCTATTCCATAATTCACATTCATGCTATGTGCATAAAGTTACTTCCTTAATTATACACTTGGTTTGGAATCTTTACATTTGGAATATATCCATGGATTGGAATAGGAAATGAAATACAGTTTGAAATAAAGGATCTCGTGTGCTTTAAAATACGCTAGTCACTAAAACTAGCTATTCAAATGGGACATCATAGGTGATGGCAAGTGTATCATCCGCAATATTAGTAAGGAAACTATTGATCACTTGTTTTCCGAGTGTATGCCCTATTTTTTTTTTTTTTTTTTTTTTTTTTGGTTTTTCTAGTCACTCAGTTTTAATTTATTGGCCAACTAATCCGAATTGGGTACTGTAAAAGTTCATTATGGAGGCGATCCTTCCAATTCAATTGCTCTATTCACAACCCCAAAATTTGAATTCTGGACGTTAATTAAGGGATTGTCTCATCCCAGCTCGTTGTTGATATATTTATTGGATTTGACTAGAGAGAAATGAGATTATTTTTAAATATTTAAATACCAGTAGAGACAAAGGAATTATAAGAATCTGCAATGGTATCAAGTTTTGATTACTACATAAAGAGTATTGCCATACATGTATAGGGCGGTAGATGATAGTTTGTTTAAACATGGATGGCTGAACAAAAAGTAATTTGGCCAATCACAAAATACCGATATTGATTATTAAAGGGACATGATACGTTATATAAACAATTGTTATAT
The DNA here is from genome assembly GCA_026212405.1 of Petrea volubilis. Classification (NCBI taxonomy): domain Eukaryota; kingdom Viridiplantae; phylum Streptophyta; class Magnoliopsida; order Lamiales; family Verbenaceae; genus Petrea; species Petrea volubilis. The sequence continues at coordinate 5,053,092 of CM047880.1, forward strand.
TAAATTTCATTAATTTTAATATCATACAATTTTGTTTTATCATGTTCATTATGTAGTATATCAATCTCTTTTTATGTTTGCATGAATGAAATAGAATATTTGGCAGTCAAAACATTTACTCATGATAATATATCATCAATGTTTCAAATATTTGCATAAACTGAATAAGTTAGTTTAATTAGATAAGTATATTTATATCATTTTGATTTGAAATCCATGGACATTACCGACTGAACATACAGAATCATAAAAGAGAAAAATAACTCTAGTTAGTCTTATAAATATTGTATTCTGTATTTTAAATCTGACAATTAGATAAATTTTAATTTATATTTTTTATTGATGAAGTAAAAATTAGAGTATGTTTTGAGGAGGTGTTTTTAAGAAAATAAGCACTTGGTTTTTGAAAAATAAATCACTTCAGTGAAAGAAAAAAAAATTGTTTCGATGGATTCTTTAAATAAAGCAAAAGTCAGAAAAAACAAAAGAAAACAAAAAGCTTTTTATAGAAGCTGTGCAAGATAGTTTGAATTAAAAACACCTTTTAAATCACTTTTAATAGTTGCATTCAAATACAAAATTACTTACTTCAAAAAAAATCTACTATAGAAAGCACGACTTAAGAAATATATATATTTTTTAAATCAATCCAAATGGGCCTTAGAGCTCGTTTGGATGGGTTTAAAAAAAATATTTCTCGAAATGTGCTCTTTATATTAGAACTTTTTTTAAATCTAAGTAGTTTTGCATTTGGATTCAATAATTAAAAGTGTTTTTATTTGAAATTACTTTGGGTAGCTTTATGGTTTTTGTTTTTTTTTTTGTGACTTCTATAGTACTATTTTTTTTTTTTTTGAGAAAATATGTGCCTTTACTCTGAAAAAACCCCATCCAAATGGGTTCTTAAAAAATACTTCTCGAGTGGTGTTTTTTATAGTAGAGTTTTTTGTCAAGTCAAGTAATTTTATGTTTGGATACAATAATAAAAGTATTTTTATTTAAAACTACTCTAGGGAGCTTCTAAAGAAAGCACCTGTTAGGTTTTTTTTCGGTTTCTTTTTTTTTTTTTTATTTAAAAAGGGTTTATATAAACAAAATTTTTTTATTCTAAAATACTTTTTTTTCAAAAAAAATAAATGCTTATCCTTCAAAAAAAAAAAAAGTCCATCTAGATGTATTTTAATCTCTTAATTCACCCCATCAACTTCCTAACCACAAAAAAAAAAAAAAAAAGACAAAGAAAATAGAGAAAATTGCATTTTTAGTCCCATGAGTTGATCCGCTTTTAATTTTGGTTCCAGTCTTTCAACATTATAGACATTGTATCCCGTAAGTCACTTTTTTTTTTTTTTTGCAATTTTAGTCCTAAAAGGGGATTTCCGTTAACTTTAACGGAAGCCGTTGGGATAATTGCAATTTATGATAAGTTTAAAATGTACACACTTTTATGGGCAAGCTTTGTGTGTTTTTCATTGATTTTTATTAAGGTTTTAAAGCTCTAAAGATAAAATTTATGCTTTATGTAATAAAATCTTAATTTGATCAATTTAAAGTGTTTTTGCACCCGTAAACCACAATTTTTCCAAGGTTTTAATGCCAATATGCACCCACAAGAATTTCATAATGTTATTGTAGGAAATCAGGGCCGAAATCAAGCCGAAAAAGTTGGCGCATGCGCCGAGACGGCTTAAGCCGTCCTGATGCCCACTGAAGCCATCCCGAAGCCTACGAAGCCGTCCTGACGTGTCCAGTGGCTGCTGAAATTGTGTGGAATAAGACGGCCAAAGCCATCCCAGCGTACCCGAAGCCGTCCTGATGTGCTACGCCAACAAGGAAACTCATTTTCTATTAGGATTTTGACAGCCGTTGCCCTACACCTATTTAAGGGACTTCTTGTGCACAATTTTAGGGCACTTTTTGACTGATCTTTCAAGGAGAATTTTAGGACGAAAGCTTACGAAGGGTGACAATTCAAAGGCCCAACTCCTCCATCTCTCAAGATTATCGTCAAAAAATCGAGTTTGCTTTTATGTTTTCTTTTAATTTCATTATGTTTTTGTTTTGTTTTCTTTTCGCTGTGTCTAGCTAATTAAATCATAGGGTCCTAGGCTAGTTGTTGATGAAACCCTTGTAATTTTTGTTGAACCTCTTTGATTTTAATTTTGCATACTTTCTATCTATAATTCAAGATTTTTATTACTTGTGAATTTTTGGCCGATCTTTACAAACTTTGAGATTTTATATTCGACTACGAAAGGGTGTGTATAAAATCTTACTATTTGTGTTATAGATATAAAGGATGCATAGATTAGAAATAATCATACTCTTGTGTGATCGGTTAGGTTAATAAGCGATGATTTTTTAACTAACACAACTCTTGTGCGCAATGGGCCAAGGGATCCGTATGTGATCATGAAAGTAGACACATAACATTCTTTGGCACGCTTGTTTTACTTTTGAAAGGAAATTACAAATATTTTCGTAGGTTGGATTGTGGGAAGGTGTATTAATTTAAATCAATGGAGGTTTAATTGGTTACAAGGAGGGGATTCATCGACGATGCCTAGGCCCTAACTTGTTTTTATTGATTTCTTTACTTTGATTTAATTGTTTATTTTTATTTCATCTTATCTCGATCAATTTTCTAAGCTTAAACAATAGAAAATTTATAAGTTTGGTGCTTGGTAGCCCGTTCCTCGTGGGAACGATACTCTTACTTTCACTTTATTACTTGAGTGATCCGTACACTTGCAGAAAATTCGCAACAATTTACCCCCTGTGTTCATTAGAATGTACAAAAACACCCCTTATGATTATCAAAATGTGCAGAACTCCCCCAAAACTTTACTTTTTTTATTTTATATTAATTTTTACTTAAAATATATAGAAACATATATAAATAGCTAGACAATATAAGTATAATAAAAAATAAAAATACAAAAAACAAATATATTTACAAAATTTTATTTTTATATATACATATGAAATGATGTTAAAACTAAATTAATACAATATAAAACATACATAAATAAGACATATAACAATTTATATATATAATATAATAAAATGTATTTTACACATATTTTATACTTTCTTTATATTTCATTTTATATATTAATAAATTTAATAGTTTGTTTATATCCAATTTTAAAAGAATAAAAACAAATATGTTTTCTTATTTCAAAATAAAGAAAAAACTAATTAGAAAAATGAAAAATGAAGAAAACCAAAACAGAAGAATTAGGGAAGAAAAAAGAAAAGAAAAATTGTTCATCATCTTCCCTCATCCCACCACCATACTCCCATACCAATTCTCACTCGCCATACAATGTTGTCGATACCACCGCCGCCTTCAAACAAGGAAAACCAAACACTGGTCACCACGGTGAATACAACCATGCACAAATGCCGCCATCACTATTTGCTAGATATATATTTTTCACCAACAAATACTCGAATCTTTTTTTCTTTCTTTTTCCTCATTTTCACCAACATTTTGTGTATACATATAAATACATAGTTGTGTTCATTAAAAATAAATTCAAAAAATAATATAAATAGTTTCTCAAGTTTTTTTTAAAAATTTAATATTCTTGCACTTATTTATGTACATAAATGTATAATCATAGTAAATAAATATTATTTATAAATAATTATATTTTTGTGTATGTATATTATTTTATATATAATTATATTCATAATTCATACATATATATATATGTGTGTGTGTGTGTGTGTGTATGTGTGTGTGTGTGTTTATTTTAAACAAAAGTTAGTATAAAATCAAAAAAAGTAAACTTTTGTGGTGTTTTTGTACATTTTGATAAACACAGTGGGTAAATTGCAATTATCCTAACGTCAATTTTGCCATTTTCCGTTAAAAGTTAACGAAAATCCTCTTTTGGGACTAAAATTACAAAAAAAAGTGACTTACGAGATGCAATATCTGTAAAATTGAAAGATTAATATTAAAATTAAAAGTGGGTCAATTTATGGACTAAAAATGTAATTTTCTTAAGAAAATAATATTAAAGTAGTCATGTTTTTATTATTTTTTAATAAAAAATAATCGCCATGGCCGTCCACCGCCTATTTCAACGGATCCTTTTCAATTTTTGTCATTTTAATTACAAAATGTACACGCAACAAAAATCCCAATTCAATCGAACCCCTTTGATACTCCCCCCGCCATGGACGACACCTCGCAAACCCTAACCACCGCCACCGCAAACCACCGGTTCAACGACGACATCGACGGCGACGATGCGGCGGAAGACGACGACGACGACGACGACGACGACGAGCTCTGTGACACGGAGGCATGGGAAATCCTAACCAAGAGCTTCAAGGAGGTCCAATCGGTGCTGGATCGCAATCGCCGCCTGATTCAGCAGGTAAACGAGAATCATCGCTCCAAAATCCCGCAGAACATGGCGAAGAACGTCGACTTGATCCGAGAGATCAATGCGAATATCTCCAACGTGATCGGCCTCTACTCCAATCTTTCCGCCGATTTCTCCAACATAGTCCATCAGCGGCGTGCGGTGGCCGATAAACCCGTCAACAAAATCGAATCTTGAAGTAATTCTCCAATTCTGCTGATTTCCTTAAACTAGATTTCAGCTTTGGGGTGTGCGTGTGTGTGAGTTAAAAAAAATTGAGCTTTAGGGTTGGTGATTGTTGTGTCAGTGAGTTAAACTGGCTATGATGAGTGTTTCGCATGGAGTTTTAAGTGAATTTACTGAATTGGGTCTATGGTGGCGGTGGAACTCCGGTAGTAACAATATGATGATGCTTATGGTTGTGCTTTTTGTTTATTTTTCTTGTTTATATTTTTTATAGAGGAGTGATGATTGATTGATGAGCTGTGGGACTTCTTATTAGCTACATTTATTGAATGGTGCCTGCAGAAGGATTTGAGGTAACTTTTTTTTGCTCTATTAAACTTCATCGGGCTTTAGGGTCCTTTTGGTGAACAATGGATTGGGTGGCACATTTGGACTTTGGAGTTTTGGTTGGCAAAACACTGATGCCAACATTTTTTATCGTATGGTTTCGAAGGAAAATTCTTGGAAAATGATTGTATAGATACAGGTTTAGAAAGCCATATCGAATCACGAATATACATATAATTTCTTATCCATGAGTTTCTGCCCATAGGAAGTGTCTTTTTACTAATGGTTATTTTAGCCTAGAAAAGAACATGAAAGAATTTGAGTTACACTGATTTTACTTTCCTTTTTCATTTTCATTCACTACATATTATATTCAAGTGAGTTCATGTTAGGAAAGTAAAAATCTTCATTTAGTATTTCCTTTTACAAGTGAGAGGACTGTTACTCATCCTGATCTTGTTCACCGGGCTAAGTTTATAGGTATCAGCATATCATTCAAAAGGTGGACAGGGCAAAGTTAGAAAAATGTTGATCTGAGTTTCCACTAATTGTTTGGGTGAGCCTTTCTTTATCTTTATTCTATTTCTTGGTGGGGTGGGGTGGGGTAATGGGGTTGGGGATGTGTATTTTTTTCCTTCTCTTTTGTGGTTGATTTGAACTGACTCCAAATAGGTTTCTTCTGTATCCCTTACCTTATGTTGTGAAACTTATGTTTATCTCTTCCTTGAATACATTGAGCATAATTTATTTGTTTCCTGCTTTGGAGGAGTATTTATGTTTGCCTTCACGTCCATACATATAGAGGGTCACTACAATAAATGGATGTGGGTCTGTGTAACTAAGATTTTTGCTTTAGTCTGAGCAGGCCGAGTGGAGGACTAAATACCTACAAAAGGTTTTCTCTGATTTAGGTAATGGTGCCTCGTTTCTGTTGTTCTTTGACGTTTGGTGCATTAGAGGAGCTGAAACATTGGGAATTGTATCAGTCCTATTACATAGTGTGCTGCATCAAGGAGGCCAATTCCGATGATATATAACAAACATGATCAAGTAGTTATGCCAGATCCATGCATCTTTTATACAGACTACTATTGTGCATTTTTAAGGACAGAACTCTGATTGTGTTTATCATTTAGTAGGATTTATGATGTCCTTGTGTCTCCTATTGGGATGGTGACATTGACTTGTTCTACCCGCTGATTTTGTCAATGTTATTTATACTTGGAAAGATCTAGATCCTGTCTGGTTTAAATGAATTTCATTTTGCTAAATTATGATACTGAAGCAGGAACTTGCTTTTGTATCTCTCCAAGCATCCCCGTTAAATCTCTCATTCGTGGTACTGCAGTCGATTCTCAGAGTAGTAGTAGTCGATATTCATAAAATGCTAGTAATCCATACGAGGGCAGCAAGGTTTTGGTGACTTTGCCTTGTCTTTCTATTGTGAATTTAACGAAAGCTGTTATGGGTAACTCTTGTTTTTAATGTAAATTGTGTCTCTCTTTTGATTTCTAGGAATATTATATGACAAGATCATAATTATGCACTGTCCTTCAACGATTGTTCTGAATGTGTTCCTGCTTAAGCTTTAATATTACATTCAATATATAGACTGACTTTCTTAACTTCCTTCTAGCAGAAATTTATGTTACCAACATATTTTCTGTATAATCAGTCTTGTATTTTGAGATGTTTATCTCTTGCTATTCTCCTGCTTGCAAAATTGTACTATAAATAAGTTGGATGGTGTGTTTTTTTTGGTTTCATCTTGGTGCAGAAGTGATAGTAGAACTGCTTATTTGGTCATGCGTAACATTTGTGTTTTTCCTAGTGCAACTCAACTTTAGGTGGAGGGCTTTGGTGCGACCTTATAATCATAATGTCCCAAATGATATTGCATGTCATAAGTTGGCCACCACATGTTGGTTTCAGTGGTTAAGCTTCACTATGTCCATTTTAAATACTCAAGTTGGTTTCGGTGGTTAAGCTTCACTACTTCCATTGTAAATACTCAAGTTTCGAACTTTGTCGAGGATGTAAAACTTGCCAATGACTTGTCTAATCCAGTGATAAGTAGGGCTCATTGGCATGTTGATAGGATTGTAGTGATCGATTTGGGTTTAAACCCTCTTGGTGAAATGAACATCTTGCGGCCGTTAGGTTTCTTGGTTACTATTTCCGACCTAACAAGCTCCCGTCACTGCCAGTTCCACTACACAGTTAAATCTGTCTCGCCATCCTGAGTAGAAGCTCCAAAGCGATTTCAAAATTTGATATTGTATCAATCAGCTTTGTTTGCTTTCTTGGTCGGAGTTTAGCTTTGAGGGGAAATGTGTGAAGGAAGATAGTTTGATAAGTAAAGTATAATATTGGTCATAATTTGAGGTGCAAAACGTTAATATTCCACTAAAAGTATGCCCTATTTCTTTTCAATTTACTATTATTTCAGCACCAACAGTTTGTTATTGAGGCGATTAATAGCTAGTGTTGTTTGTAAGTTGGAAATAAATTAATTTTAAAGTGGTAAATGGTAAGTATAACCTTTGATAAGGAGGGGACCGGCCGGGGGGGGGGGGGGGGGGGAATGATTTTTGATATTATACGTTTAATTCATTCAAATGTTTTTCTATTTTTGTGAGTTAGCATTTTATAAGTTGAAAAAGTATAAAGATGAACGAGCTTGTAAAATCTTTTAAATGAATTCCATAAAATACCCATCTAGCATATATGTTTATTAACGTCACGAAACGGCAAGTAGCATTTTGGTTTTTTAGTACAAAAGAAATCAAGTATTACAGACCAGGCTAAACTATCAGTCACTAAACCCAGCACCCGAACCGGAGCCTCGTAACGCAAAGGTACGCTAATAATTAATTGCTTGACCCTTTCTGGAATTGGTGTTTGTATTTTTGTGAGATCCCATCCCCTTGTAGATATACAATTTGATGGGTGTTGAATTCATCAAAAATAAAATCTACTATTTTAAAAACAAAATTAATTGTAAATAGGGTGAGTATGATCGATGCTACAAAGAAGAACTATTGATAAATTTTAGAGATAACCGAGTGAATAAAAAAGCAAAAATAAATATTGGGGGTTTTAATGGAAAATAATAAAATAAAATAAAATAGAAAATTAAATAGAAAATGACTCAATGTGATGCAAAGCTTAGTCAAGAGTAATTCTTCACACAATGTTCTAACGAGATTGATCATTGATTCAAAAATAGTTATTAAATTCATACACGCTCTTCCGACCAATCCTTTCTTATTTTTGGGCTAAACATGCAACACGCTATGAATAACTCCTAATTAATAGACAATCCTAAACACCTACATAATTTAATCTGTTAACAGCATTAACACTTATAAAGATCCAATCCTAACCAAGAATTTACAATGTGTGATCCTTTAAGTTAGATTGTATGTTTTTCATAATATAATTCAAAAGCTTCTACCCAATCAAATTATGTTATTTTTTACTTACGTTGGTGCAGTTAAACAATTACGAATTTAATTTTACCAACTAGATATATGATATCCTATCAATTGAACAACCTGTCGAAATTGCACAATCAACAAAACAATATTAAGCGATGGGGTTTTCTCGAAAGAATATAGAAAAACATACAAATAATTCATAAAAATAAAGAAACAAACAAATCAATTAGATCTCACAAGCTTAAACGTTAGCTTGAGTTAACCCTTGTCTAATAAAAGAAGTTAAGCCACGCATGGTCATGGATAAAACTCCGAAAAAAATATAAAGCTGTAAATTGAAACTAGAATATATGAAAAACTCAATCCGAAATTAAAACATTAAAACACCTATATATATAGGCTCCTAACTGACGTCGATTCCTAATAGGACTAGGAGATTCGCTAAGCAAGTCCCAGAACACAAGGTAAAAAAAGAGTTCGTTTCCAAGACTATTTTGTGCTCAATTCTTACCATATTGGTCAATTGCCTTCAAAATCCCTATTCCTTACAAAATAACCTCTTGCACTTTTTTCCATCATTTAGGCCTTTTTGAACTCTTTTCCATAAATTTTGTCCTAAGACAAACAAAATATCAGTTCAATGTGAATTTAACCATTTTACAATCGAAAAGCTACCAAAACAAATACAAATAAGGCCTAAAACTTAGTAGAAATTGCATGCTATCACAATCCGACACGAGGAGTAAGGCTTCTTCTTTGCTAATCATATGCTCAATCAAGTCACAAACCTTGTTCGCCCCTAGCCATCAGTCAAACCAAAAGGAAATACCCTAACCATCACCGGTTCTCCAACTGATTCCCTTTTCTATCAATTTAGTGCTTCTCACCACACCTTTCCACCCCGGCGAGGCAATTAGAGGCAGATTGCGTGCAATGATCTCTCCATTCTTCAGATACTTCTGCTCAAAATCTTGTTCCACAAGTTCGGTGGTCTACTAATTGTTTGCCACCCAGCTTTCACTAGAATTACCACGTTCATTTTCCTCATTTCCTTAATCACCAAGCCACCGTTCCTCTTATTCCTTGGCACTTTATCCCACCTAACAAGATTGACCTTTTTAGTCCCTTCCAAATCGCCCCACAAAAACTCTCGGTTGATCTTATCCAATTTGTAATACATAGCCAGTGCGTATGCATCGTGTACACTTGCACAGCTGCCATCGCCAATTTGATTATTGTTGTTCGTACTTAAAGGTTCAAGTTGCATGCCTTCCACATTGAGAGTTTACTTTTCACACGTTCGATCAAATTACAGAGGGCCTCGAATCTTCGCCTACCTCCAATCTTCATTCCCAAGTATCTGCCAAAATTTTCGATTCTAGCAATGCCAAGTGTAGCACATATATCCCGCCTTCTATTGCCCTTCACCTTTGGCTCAAAATAAACTTTGGATTTTTGAAGATTAACCCTCAATCTCGATGCCAAGCAAAATTGATCAATCATTCCCTTTACAACCCGTGCATTTTTACCGATGAATTCCCGGCTAAAACAATATCATCAGAAAACAAAAGATGAGAGAGAGTTAATCCCCCTTGTCACACAGCCACTGAAGACCACCTTTTGTTGCACACTGCTTCTTCAATCAAGTACGTTAATCTTTCCATGCACAAAACAAAGGGGTAAGGGGATATATGTTCCCCTTGTCTAACTCCACGACGTGTCTCCAGTAGTCGTAATAGTTCACCATTCCATAATATACTAGGGCATATCCCCTTTACGCAGCTCAATATTAATGCAACCATTTTCTTTGAGAACCCAAAAAATACAAGTTTTTCCTAGAAAAAGTCCCATCGAATTCTGTCATATACTTTCCAAGATCTATCTTGATAAGCATACCCCCAAATTTATTTTTGGACTTACTAATGGAATGGTGCAACTCCTTCGCCACAAAAATATTATCATGAGTACATCCTTAGGGGATGAAACTATACTATAGTGGATTTATAAGCTCCCCCATAGTAGGCCTGAGTCGAGTCACCAATATTTTGGTGATAATTTTGAGCGTTACATTACATAGCGTGGTAGGTCTAAACTCTGAAGCTAATGAAGGATTTTGAGTTTTTGAAATCAACACAATGAATGAGTTGCCAATGGCTTCTAGCATTTGATATCTTGCAAAACATGTTTTAATAAGATTGATAACCTCTCCCTAGAATGTTTTGTAGAAGAAAACTTGGCATTCATCTGGCCCAGGGGCTTTGTATGGGCTTATTCCTAAAATTACATTCCAAATTTCATCCTTACTAGGCTCACTCTGTAATAGATGGATAGTTTCAGTTGGCAACCTTCTTTGGAGTGGGCCTAGGGCAAGTGTAGGCCCAGTCATCACTATTTTCTCTGCCAAAAATAGTAATGCAGTAATCAAAAATATGGGCCTTAATTATCTCTTCATCCATGCACCACTCCCCATCAATTTTTAAGGAGCTGATTTTATTTTTACTAAGACATAAGGTTGTAACGAGAGAATTTTTTGTATTTTTATCCCCATAAGCCAACCAGTTAACCTTAGATTTTTGGTACCAAAAAGACTCTTCTTACTCAAGTGTCAAGTTATACTCATGAATTAACTTGTTCTCTAATTCCTGAAGAAACAGGTTGTGATGCCCCGCCTCCAAATCTTCTCTGAATTTCATTAATACGAGCCAGGAGTTCACATTTTCTTCAAAAAAAAAAAAATATGTCCAAAAATTTTTTGGTTCCATTTTTTCATAACCTATGGCAAGGCAGCTACTGAAGGCAGAAAGACCCATTCTTTTCTCTAAACCGAAAGGGGCATTCCATGCTAATTCAAATTGGAAGGGACATTCCACCCTCCAACGTTCAAGCCATGACAAAGAGTTAGAAAGAGGCAATGATCCGACCGAATTCTAGACAAGTTTAATACTAAAGCCTCTGGAAATTGAATTCTCGAATCTGTGTTTGCAACCACGCGATCCAGACATTCCTTGATATTATAGATACCACTCCTCTTATTTGTTTAAGTGAATTTGCGTCCAAGTGAATTTGGGGCCCTAGCACCCCAAATCCACAAGACCACATTTATCTAATCCCCTTAAAAGCCTCTCAGATGTATTTCAATTGGTCACATGCCCCCCCTCCCCCATACGCACGTTTTTCTAAGATACAGGCAATATCATTAAAATCCTCGGTGACAAACTACGATTTCTGGATCTGAGAAAACTGAACCATGGAACTCCAAAAGTCATTCCTTCTTTGATGCAGGACAAGAAGCTGGTTAATTTTAGAGCTTTATATACCAAACAAAGTCCATTTTAGTTTATTTAGTTTTAATATTTTTTGTCGATGTCTTTTAGCCCAATATGTTACTTTTGGGCCAAGTTTAATATTTCCTATTTTATTTTGGAAACAATCCTATCATGTTTCAACTACGATCGATGTTTAGCTATTTAAATACTTGTTAAGTTATTATTAGTTACACAACTTATATAGAGTAAATTACATTTTGTTTTCTTTATTCCAGTTTCTCTCAGATTCTTGAAGCTTGGAAAATGGGTTCTTTAGAACCCTTCAAAATTCATAGCTTCCGCTCCGTCAAGTGGTATTAGAGCCGTGGTGTGTCCGGGACAAGACGACCAGCAACAGCAATGGTAGTAACCATATTGTAGTCGATAAACTCAGGACGACTTTTGTTGATTTTCAACAAGAGATGCATCAATCTTTGTAGGAGTTAACTAAGGAGATAACTTGTGAGATAACTCATTTGATTAAAAATTTGAATATAATGCTTGTTGCTGACCGAATTAATGCATGAACTATGGACAGGATCGCGATGGCGTTGCGCCACCAATCCAGCCGGGTATAGGTGGCGATCTTGCAGGGTTACAAAGGGCCCGTCCCATTGTGCAATTGATAGTGATAACAATGAAGATGAGTTTGGGGAGGCTATTCGTAAACCCCTCCTACTGGTTTCATCATGGTGGTAGACGAGACAATGATGATGCTCTAGACTTTCGTCTCAAAATTGATCTCTCGAATTTGACGGCTATTTGGACATTGAAGAGTACTTGGATTGAAAATCTAACGTTGAGAATTTCTTCAATTATACTGGGGTTCCTGAGGACAAGCAAGTAAAGTTTATGGCTTATAAGCTGAAATGAGGAGCTTTAGCTTAGTGGGATCAATTGCAGGAAAACAAACAAAGATAAGGAAAACAACATATATGTATGTGGCCAAAGATAAAACAACTAGTGCATAGGAGGGTTTTGCCCATCAAATATGAGCAGACACCATACCATCAGTACCAAAATTATCGATAGGGAACCCGTTCTGTTAGGGATTAAATATTTGTAATAACTTGACAGAAATTGATAATCAAGAGGTGGCACGTTTTGTAGGTGGTTTGCAAATGACTATCCAGGATCAAGTTAGTCTCCTACACTATGGAGTTTGGACGAAGTTATAAATCTAGCCAAAAACTTGAAACCCAACTTGCTAGAAAACTTATTTAAAGTCAACCTACCCCTTTCACCCGAAAAACACCCCAAACTGCAATCAATCAAGGAAAGACCCCAATCTTAAACTCAATTCCTATAACTACACAAAATCCCCCTACTCAGCCCCAAACAACTAGAAACCAAAATAAACAGCATGTATACCCCCCCCCCAAACCAAACAAGTAAACAACCCATATGCTAGACCTTATGGAAATAAGTGTTATAGGTGTGGAGAGTCGGGGCATCGTTTCGATGAGTACAGAAACAAACAAAGAGTGAATGTAATGGAAAGGACTGAAGAGCAATCATCGTATGTAGACCCTAGATGGGTTGAATCAAACAATGTTGAAACCAATTACAATGGTGGCCAGTGGAGTGGTTAGTTCACATATGCGGATGACGAGGGCGAAGATGTCCTTGTGCCCAAAGTCAAAGGAGACCCACCAAAACATGATATTTTCCGCACTAGATGCCTTATTAATCAAAGAGTATGTGAAGTAATTACTGATAGCGGCAAATGCAATAATGTTGTGTCTAAGGCGCTAGTCCAGAAATAGCAGTTGGAGATGGAGAAACATCCTTCTCCATATAAGATCGATTGGATCAAGAAAGCCGATGAGATTAAGGTCACAGATATCTATCATGTTCCAATTGTTATTGGCAAGTATTACAAAGATGAAATTGTCTGTCATGTTGATATGGATGCATGCCATATTTTACTAGGTAGACCTTAGCAATTTAATGTGAATTCAATTCATGATGGTAAAAATAATACTTATGAGTTTTACTTGTCTGGACATAATATCATACTACTGCCTATGGTTAAGGAAAACGAAGTACCTAACACTTCTAAAGTGGAGGGGAAATTATTTTTCACAGTTCCTGAAAATGAATTTCGAATGTATTTTCTGAAGATCCGCCCAATAAGCCACTCTATTAGTATAACTTGAGATCAATCTCTTTTCATCGGGGGAGTATGATGTAGGATAAGAAGCTGATTAATTTTAGAGCTTTATGGATCATCAGAAGTCCATTTAATTTTATTTAGTTTTAATATTTTTTTGTTGATGTTTTTTAGCACATTCGGGCCCAGTTTAATATTTCTTATTTTATTTTGGAAACAGTCCTATCCTGTTTTACCTAGGATTAGCGTTTAGCTATTTAAATACTTGTTAAGTTATTATTAGTTACGCAACTCATGTAGAATAAATTACGTTTTGTTTTCTTTATTCCGATTTCTCTCAAATTCTTGAAGCTTTGAAGATGAGTTCTTCAAAACCCTTCAAAATTTGTAGGTTCCGCTCCATTATTCTTGTAGAGTTTGGGTTAGCATACACCTCCGGAAAAACTTAACCGCCCTCAATTTTGGGTCCGATAACTACATGCATCGCTTGGTCTGTGACAAGAATAATATTACCTTGAATTTTATCTCTGTTACACAACATCCATATCTTACATCATTGACCCGTGGCCAATGCACGACAAATGTTCAAAAAACCTAATACGGAGAAAATAACCATAGCTTGCTCCTCGCACATGTTAGTTTCTAACAAAAAGACAACATCCAGATTGTGTTCAGATAATTTCTCTAAAATTTCGTCGAAACTGAGGGCTTCGAGCCATTTGACAATTCCATCGCAAAATCCTCATTTGAGACACGTATAAAAGATGAGATGTAAGAGGAAATTCAAGAGGAATACCTCGTAGATCCCATAGGATCTGTAGGACAAGAGTGAAACTCAATATCTATTGTTGAAACTGATCCATCACACTCGCTCGGACATCCAACAATCTGTGCATCACTTGAGGGTTTGCTAAAGGTAGAATCTTGGTTTTGGTAGCCACCTGCCAAAATAGCAGATTCACCTTCACTAATCGAACCAGGTATACCTCCAAATCCAGGTGAATTGTCAACTCTGCAGATGTTATTTCGATCACTTGGTTGAAGATCTCTATTTGTTGTTGGGTCGGGTGGTTCTCCATTTTTCACCAACTTCCAGGATTTTGTGTAATAGTATTTGTTTGAGTAGAGTTTGCTAAGGAAGAGAGTTCTACTCAAAAAGGTGTATTTTGATTGTGAAAATCAATGGGCACTTCAACAAGGAAAGTCACAGGACCTTCAATCACAACCTATTCTAGAGGAGTAGCTATTGATTTACCATTTTTGTGTAAAGTGCCAACGGCCCACACAATAGGATTAGTGTTAGGGCTTGCATTGGAGATTCTTCTTTCGACTGCATGGAATTACCCAAATGGAAAATCATCTGCTGCCCTTTTGCATGGGGGTATGGGTCCCTTCCCATATACCCTAAATTAGTATTGATAATCTCTCTAACTCCCTGGAGCTCCGGATCCTGTTCCCCCAGCTCCAACACCTGATATTTGTTTTTATGCACAGTCATATCAACCTACAACATTTTCTTTTTGCCCTGTCCCTTAAGCTTCTGTCGTCTAGCTATCATTTATATGATGACCCCGAAAACCCACTATTATTATTATTATTATTATTATTATTAGTATTATTATTCTTATTATTGTTCTTGTTAGTGGTTATATACATGCATACATTGTTATTTACAAAACATACTAGGCTATATAAAAAGATGGTACATCCCAAAAGTAGACTACCGAGATGATAGTTCTACTATATAACTACATAGCAAATGCAAAAACCAAATACAGGCACGCAGTGAAAATTTTACATCTTCCTTTCTAGTAAAACGCTTCAAAAGGTTCCTCATCCTCATTATCATAAAGGCTAGTTTCGGAAGCATCTAAATCATTATGTAACAAGGAATCAACATACGTTGAGTAGAAATATTTCTTCATACATATAAGGTGCTTGGGTGTCAAGTGCACATTAGTTATACATAGCACACACATAATTTCACACTTTCTACCTTTTGTCACCTACCAGTGACCCTTATAACTACTCGGACCGAAATAACAACCAGTATATTTCTCTCCCGCCAGCCTTATCCTCTGGTGGCCCTGGCATATGCCTAGTATTGTCCTACGATCCTCTCTCTTGAGTAGATCCCTCCGTCTACCCAAGGGGGGATTAGGGGATGGAAGGGGTGTGAACTCTTCCGGCTACTCAATAGTATGTCCCGGCGGAACACCCCAGACCATTCCAGCATATATGGGCCCATTCATACAATTGCAATTTGTTCACATAAGCACATAATCTTGAAAGTTTTTATTATATTTTAGTAAAGTAAGCTCCACAATTATAAATAAAAGCTTTCTGTTTGCTTATTAAGCATACTTAGAAATATTAAATATGTAAATATATAATAGCAAAAATATACTTAGAAGATGATGCTCATCATACCTTAGCGGTAAACTTACTATAATTAACATAAATATATGGACAAAATATAATGAATATAAATATAAATAGACAAAATATAACTAATATAAATATGAATAATACATATATACCTATATGTACATACAAATATATATATATATATATATATATATATACATAACCATCTAATTACTTGATAAAACCATAAAACCTTGAATATGTTTATATATATGTATATATATACGTAACATATAGATATATATATAAACTTACATGAATAAGTTTTATGAAACTTTCTAAATATTTAAAGTACTAAAATAGGCATAAATCTATAGTATAAATTATAATAAAAGTTCTACTTATCAAATAATAGATATGTGGAGCTTTCTTTACTAGGACTTTCAGGAACAACATAAGACATTCACCTAATAACTCAAATAAAGCATCATGGTCTCATACTACTTCATATAAAGTATAAAACTCACATAATAGCTCAAATAAGCATAAGAATTCCATGTTATTTCAAAAGGGCACAATAATCACATAATATTTCCAATAAAGCATAATAAGCACATCGTACTCCAAATAAAGCATATTAAT
The DNA here is from genome assembly GCA_026212405.1 of Petrea volubilis. Lineage (NCBI taxonomy): Eukaryota > Viridiplantae > Streptophyta > Magnoliopsida > Lamiales > Verbenaceae > Petrea > Petrea volubilis. Next base: position 5,069,854 of record CM047880.1, read on the forward strand.
CATATAATATCTTAAAGATAATGCTCAAAAGGCTATCCATCCTTCAACTTCTTCCCAACAAGAGTTACAATATGAAACAATTAACCCAACTTGGAGGCATGTTTGGCAAAAGCTCTCACTCTAGGCCATTCAAGCTCGATCTTTTACTTTGCTTGGGCACAAGAGTATGGAAGCTTTCCTATTCTTCTCAAGAAAGAGGAAGAAAACCCTCTACTTAAGGTATAAAGAATTGTTCCTACCTTATTTTCTTCCAAGGAGTGTACAGTAGTAGTTTGGAGAGAGTGCAGTGTTTGGAGGAAAAATGAGAGAGAGTGTAAGAGAAGAGAAAGTGGCCGGTTTTGGGGCTGAAAAAGGGTGGGGGTTTGTGTAGTCTTGTGTATTTATGCTACAAGGGTATTAGAGGCCAATATCTAAATATTAAAATCATCAAAATACCTCTTCCACACAATTATACATGGTTGTCTATACATACACCTCACTGTATTAACCACCATGTATATGTATGTGGGTATGTGTGTGTGTATGTAGCTATGTATATCACCACTAATATATATTGATATATGTATGTATAAGGGTTCAAGAGTGTATTAGTAGAGCTATTTTGATAAAATATAGAATAAAATCAACTAAAATCAAATAAAAACCTATAAAATCTGAAAACTCTTAATCATGGATTATTTTTATTTTTTATTTTACAGCAAAACCGAAATTTGGGGTTGGAGAAGTGAAAAGACGAAAATGCCCCTTGTTTTGCCCATTTTTCAAAAATTGCCCAAAAATAGAAATAAAATTCTAAAAATTCAAAATTTAATTTTTATAAGTCAAATAAAATCTAAAATATTTATTTATATTATTATTTTCATTTTTTGATAATAATTAAGCATTTTAAAAATTAGATTTCAAATTAATAACTTAAAGGCAATGTTTTTCGAAAATTACTAAAAATTCTTGGAAAAATAAGTAAAAGTTGAAAATAATATATTAAATAATTTCTGGGAATTTAGAAAGATTAAATGCATAAAATTTAAGAATATTTGGAATTTATAATATTTTATAAAAATTTATGTAGTAAAATGCTCACTTATTCGCAAATAAAATCATATTTTGCGAATAATCTCTATAAAAAAATAATTCACAAACTAAGTCAATAAAACACTTATTCATCAAAATAATGGACACCCAATATCTAATATAAAATATTTAAATAAAGAATTTTACCGGGTCGTCACAATTTACCTGTTGACTCAGAGAAATAAAGGAAAATGAAATAGAAAACTAAGCTTTTATTACTTCTAGAAAAGTGTGTCTGACTTTACAAGAAAATGCTCTATTTATAGGCTTAAGACCAACAGATAAAAGCTTAAAATGAGGAACTACTAACTTAAAATTAGGAACTACACCTACTAACTCTAGAACGTAGGAAATACTGCTACTACTCCCTATAGACTAGGTAAAACTAAAACCACGAAGCCACTAAGTACCAAACTCCTATTGACCAGAACAACAAAGAAAATAAAGTAATTATCTCTAATTATTTCTAATAATCCCTCTCTTAAACTGAAAGCTTTCAAACATTCAGTTTAATTTAGCCATCAAGTGCACATACACCAAGCAAATTTCGTAGTTTCTGGAACCTAGGCAATTTCAATGGCTTGGTCATTATGTCTGCAATCTGATCCTCCTTTTACAGCAGAAAAGATCAATTATTCCATCCTTGGTAAGGTCCCTCAAAAAATGAAACTTCACATCTATGTGCTTGCTCCTTCCATGTAGAACATGATTTTTGGAGAGTTTGATGGCAGAAGTATTATCACAATAAATTGCAGTAGCTCTCTTTTGCTTAAAATGCAATTCTTCAAGGACTTTCTTTAGCCAAATTGCTTGGCATGCACAGGCTGTTGCAGCTACGAACTCTACTTCTGTTGTTGATAAAGTGACAATTGCTTGTTTTTTCGAACACCGTGAAATAACTCCTGAACCAAACATGAAAATGTACCTGGATGTGCTCATACTATCATCCAAATCTTCGGTGTAATCGCTATCGATAAAGCCAACCAAATTTGATTTTTCACCTCTCTTGTAAAAAAAAACCAAAATTCACAGTCCCTTCCAAGTAGCGAAAAATTCTTTTTGCAGCAAGGAGATGCATCTCCTTTGGTCTTTCCATGAACCTACTGATTAGACTTACTGCATGCATAATGCCAGGGCTTGTGGTCGTCAAATACATTAGGCTTCCCACAATTTGTTTGTACAGGGTACTATCAACCATTTTCCCTTCTGGATCCTTAACAAGCTTCAAGCCAACCTCAACTGGTATGCTAACTGAATTCCAATTCTTCATTTGAAATCTGTCTAAAATCTCCTGAGCATATTTCTTTTGAGAAATGAAAATTCCATTTGCAGATTGTATCACTTCAATGCCAAGAAAATAATGCATCCTCCCAAGATCAGACATGTCAAATTCACGCATCATGGATTGCTTAAAATTCTCAAACATAACAATAGCATTCTCGGTGTAAATTAAATCATCAACATATAAACACACAATGCGCATTTTTCCGCCTTTCCCACTCTTAATAAATAAAGTGTGTTCATATGAACATTTTTTTAAATCTTCCTTCAAAAAATAGGCTTCTATACGGCTAAGCGCGTGGAGCTTGTTTTAGCCCATATAATGCCTTTTTGAGTTTATACACCTTATTTTCACTTCCAAGCTTCACATAACCAGGAGGTTGACAAACAAATACCTGTTCTTGAAGATCACCATGCAAGAATGCAGATTTCACATCTAGTTGGAAGATTGGCCATGAATTTTGTGCTGCTAATGCAATCACCAACTTGATTGTATCTAGTCTTGCAACAGGAGCAAATACTTCTCTATAATCTACCCCAAACTCTTGCTTATAGCCTTTCGCTACTAAGCATGCCTTATATTTGTCAACCTCTCCATTCTCCTTTAATTTCGTCTTGTACACCCACTTAACACCAATTGTTTTATGCCCTTTTGTAAGATTAGTCAATTCCCATGTGTTATTTCTTTCGATTGCTGAAATTTCCCCGTTCATTGCCTTCCTCCATTTTGCTTCTTTGATAGCAACTTCAAAAGTGGTAGGATCACAATCTGAAAATAAAGCAAAATGCACAAGTAGATCCTCCGATTGGTCAATTCCAGTTACCTCATAATCAGTCATCCATGCTGGTCTTCTTCTATCATGTTGAGGTCACTCCTCTTCTTGTCTGGTTCCTAGAATTGGTTGTTCATTTTCAATTGGTTGATGTTTTTTATCTTCATCATCTCCATCAAAATCAACAAGTATTTGTTGTCCAAAAACATCGTCATTCCACTTCCAAAATTGATCTTCATCAAAAACAACATCTCGACTGATAATAATTTTCTTGGTGTTAGGATTATATAGTTTATAGGCTTTTGAATGATCACTAACGCCAAGAAAGATGCATTTTTCTCCTTTATCATCCTACTTTGTCCGCTTCTGATATGGAATATGAGCATAGGTAACACACCCAAAAATTCTGAAATGGGCTACACTTGGTTTTCTTCCACTCCATGCTTCCTGAGGTGTTATATTTTGAACAAAAAGTGTAGGACTTCTATTCAAAATATGAATGCTCCAATTCATTGCTTCAAGCCAAAAAGTTTTTGGAATGCCGCTCCTTATCAAAAGGCTTCGCACCATATTCAAGATAGTGTGATTTTTCCGTTCACACACTCTATTTTGCTGAGACGTGTAGGCTGCTGCAAGTTGCATCTTGATCCCATGATTCTCACAAAATTTTGAAAACTCGTGTGAATTATATTCCCCGCCACAATTTGTGCGAAGAACCTTGATTGGACTGCCCATCTCTTTTTCAACCCGCAATTTGTAGCTTTTGAAAGTTTCAAAGGCTTCAGATTTTTCCTGCAAGAAATATACCTACGTTTTTTGACTAAAGTCATCAATGAAGGTTATTATGTATCTTTTACCTCCATTAGAAGATGGATTTATTGGCCCACAGATGTCAGAGTGAACCAACTCTAAAGCCTTCTTTGCTCCCCAAGAGTTTCCTTGTGGGAATTGATTCCGATGTTGTTTACTAGCAACACATTCTTCACAAATTTGTTTTGGAGTAGTAACTAGAGAAAGGCCAGTCACCATATTTTTTTGCTGTAGAGTCTTTAATCCACCAAAATTCAGGTGGCCATATTGAAAACGCCATAGCCATGCCATATATTTAAGTTACGTTGAGAAGCATGTATGAGTAGTGTTTTGGAGATAAAGAGGGAACATATGATTTGTAGTCAGATTAACTTCAGCGATTAGCCCCAACTTTGCATCTTGAATTCGGCATACTCCATTTTTGATAGAAATCTCATAGCCCTTCTCTTGTAGCTGACCCACACTAAGCAAATTAGATTTTAATTCTGGAACAAATAGAACATTAGAAATAGTATGACTGGAATTTCTTTTGGGTTGGATAGTCACTCTTCCTTTTCCCATGACAGATATTGTGGAATTGTCACCACACTTGACAGTGTTGCGGAAAGATTCATCTAATTCAGAGAATGCTTTCTTGTCTCCACACATATGGTTGCTGCAACTAGTATCTGAATACCACATGTTTTGTTGAGTTTCTTCATTCTCGTGACACACCATTAGAAGTGATACTTCTTCTTTTTCCTTTTTTGCGAAGTTTGTCCTTTCTCCATTTTGCCTGTTCAAATTAGTTTCACATTCTGATTGGTAATGGCCATAACGATGACATCGGTAGCACTCAATATTTGACTTGTCTGTTGACTTTGGTCTATAAGATATATTGAGATGGCCTCCTCGTCCTCTTCCTCTTTCTTGATTTTGTTAGTAGTGGTGATGATGTGACTGGTTTCTACGATCACCACTTCCTCTAGCTTTACCTCTACCTCTGCCTCCTCCTTTATTTCCTTTTAGTGTTGACTGATTTTCTGTTGATGCTTAGTGCTTGCTCCTCTTTCTCCTGTTGGTTAATCTTTTGTTCATGAATCAACAAAGAGCTTTGCAGCTCATCAATTGAAAGTGTGTCAACATCTTTTGATTCCTCTATAGAACATACAACAAAATTAAATTTTGAAGTCATTGATCTAAGAATCTTCTCAATAATATTGACGTCCTCCATTTTTTCTCCATGGATTCTCATCTTGTTGGCGATCATTATAGTTCTTGCAAATAACTCTGTAACAGACTTGACTTCATGCGTAAAGTCTTAAACTCAGTTCTCAGAGCTTGAAGTTGTACCCGTTTTGCTTTTGCATTCCCTTGATACCTTTTCTTCATGGAATCCCATATTTGCTTGGAGTTATCTTTGCTAAGAATCGTCTCCAAGGTTGCTCGATCAATAGCTTGAAAGAGATAGTTCTTGGCCTTAAGGGCTTTAGCTTTAATGCTTCTACCTCCACTTTCTATGCTTCTGTTAGTGTTACACCATCTACAGGCTCTGCTACTCTAGATTCAACAACCTACTAGTACTCTTTGGACCTCAAGAAGTTTTCCATCAGCATGCTCCAATGATCATAATGACCATCACAACGGGGATTGCTAGTTGAATAAAATTCTCACTTGCCATTGTTTTGCTGCTGCAAGAGAATGTGAATTAAGGTATTGCTAGAGCACTCTTCTAACCGGCTCTGATACCACTGTTGACTCAGAGAAGTAAAGCATAAAGAAATAGAGAACTGAGCTTTTATTACTTCTGGAAAAGTGTGTCTGACTTTATAAGGAAATGCTCTATTTAGAAGCTTAAGACCAACAGATAAAAGCTTAAAATGAGGAACTACTAACTTAAAATTAGGAAATATACCTACTAACTCTAGAACGCAGGAAGTGCTGCAACTACTCCCTATAGACTAGGTAAAACTAAAACCACTAAGCCACTAAGTACCAAACTCCTATTGACCAGAACAACAAAGAAAATAGAGTAATTATCTCTAATTATTTCTAATATTACGCACAGTATTTCTGTCCTCCACTCGTTGGGCAAAGTCTCCCGCATTGGAGTTTTGGCAAACATGTCCATCTCCGGTCACCTCCATCTCATATTTTTACCCCCTCACGCTTTGAGCCCACCACTCCACAATGAAAACATATAGATGGTAAATTTTCATACTCCAAGGGCAATAATTGTCCATCTAGATCAATGTCCCTCCTTAGTGGTTTATCAAGTTTGATTTGTACGCAAAATCTTGCAAGCTTAACTCTTGACACGTGGCGGTCAAGTAATGGTCCACTTGGACATGTGTAAGATATCCCGTATCAGAGGGGATGAAGTTTGGGTTCCACTTCCTTACCACTAGATAATGATTAAACAATGTTTATGGACCCTCTGTAAGAATGAAAGAGTCCTTTTCCAGATCATTAATTTTGAGCACATAACAATTATAGCCCCGATCAATCAGCTCATAATCTCCTTGAAGTTTCCACATCGAATTAATCTTTGTGGAGAGTATATTATAGTTAATCGAACGCCCAAGCATCGTCAGTATAATGGCGTCACTCCATTGAGCTCGTATTTGTCTAACATACGGTAATCTTTGGATATGAGTATTCCTCCGATGGCTCAACCATTTGAACTTTGTTGAGGTTAAGCATATCAGTTGTGGTGAACTTAACTGCCTTAGCTTTACCTCTGCCCATCAAAGAATCAAGAGTTTTAATTTTTACAACGCTTTGCAACTTGAAATGAGGATTTCTGTTTGTACAAGCACTAGAATTCTTTTTCACATTACTGCAAGAAAAAATAATATTAGCAATTAAATACTGAATTAACAATATAAAAATTCTCACCAATAATTGTATTAAATAACAATACTTTTATTTTGTCATTAATTAAGTTTATTTGGAGACAACTACTTTTATATTGTCACAATATCATTGAATCGTGACAAGAATTATTGTTTTAATTGTCAAAATTGACAACTAGTGACACAAATGTATGACAACTTTGTGAGGGAAAAAAAACTTGTTTTTAAGATTTTGTGATATAATTCTCGTCATTGAGTTGTCAATATAAGTGTCACTTATTATCAATTTTGCATTATGTTGTCATCTTTTTACACTAATATTGATATTGTGCAAATTATATTTTGTAATAATTTTGCACTATATTGTCATTAAATACATACAATTAATAACAATTTATTCATTATCTTTTGTTATATTACCACTAATTTATTCATTTCCTTGTAGTACATGCCGACAGCAATAAGCATGATTCTCTTAATCAAATAATTTATCTACAATTGAAACATTTGCTTGATCTCTATCATTTCTACAATTGAAACATTTGTGATCTCTACCATTTCTAGAGAATAATTACAATTTTCATCCTCTACTTTTAACCTATTTTAGATTTTGCCCCCTTTCATTTCAATTTATTTATATAACTCCCCGTTCATGATTTTTTTTATTTTTTTATTTTACTCCTATTTTAAATCAAGCTAATCGTTGTTGATGATGTGGCATAGAATTTAACTAGAAGCTAGTGACCAATATTGACATGACATACAATTATTGGGAATTTGTAAATTTTCCTCCAATTTTGAATGAATGGATGCTTAGTTAGCAATTCTTTTAGGAAAATAAAAGATAAAATTTATCTAATTAATTATTTTATTTAGGAATTACAAATTGAAATAAATAAATTTGTATTCAAATTTAAATTTATAAAATATACATTTGTACATATTAATACACGCGCATATATATATATATGTATCATACAAATATATTTGTATACACATGCATATATATAGAGATATACACGCATACAAATACGTGTATTCACACACACACACACACTTTCTCACAGAAGGGAGGGGGGAGGAGGAGAGGGGGGGGGGGGGTGTCCTTCAACCATCAAAGCGGGTAGCACACCGGTTACAAGTAAACGTAAGCGATTTCCTCGCTATAAAGCATTCAAAACGAAAAACTAACAAAAACAAGATATAACCTAGTTAATGTATTAAAGATTGGCACATGACTCCATGTTCAAGGTTGAAACCACTGCCAACTTAAGAAGTTTAGTTGTGTCATATCTAGCAAATAGATGTCCTTGTAAAGGCAAGCACGGAAAAAAGAAAGGGGAAAAGACACTGCAAAGTACATATTAAGATGTGATTACAAGGGGAGTTCACCACTGTCCGCAATCACAACTTTGCTTTTTGGCGTACCGCTCTGCCTACCTTCGGCTTCAATCTTGTACACCACGTCCATTCCAGACAGCACCTTTCCGAATACAACATGACGGCC